>OY759270.1:7536960-7574460 GCA_963662155.1 Lamellibrachia columna
TCAAAAACTATATATTTCATAATATAAAGAGGAGACGTCCGCCTATTCATGTCATTGGGGGAAATGACCGGGGAAACGTACTGGGCGAAATATCCGTATCCCGTTCAGGGATATTAGAGGTTCGGATGACCCTACTACAGGGAGACGTGCTCCCTGTGACGGTGCGCGTGCTCAATATGAACGACAACAACCCGGAGTTCAGTCTGCCCGAGTACGAGTTCACATGTTACAATGAACGCTTCAGCACCGTCGGTGGCCTGCGAGTAAGATACACACGACAGTGATGACA
The DNA here is from genome assembly GCA_963662155.1 of Lamellibrachia columna. Taxonomy (NCBI): domain Eukaryota; kingdom Metazoa; phylum Annelida; class Polychaeta; order Sabellida; family Siboglinidae; genus Lamellibrachia; species Lamellibrachia columna. The sequence continues at coordinate 7,537,250 of OY759270.1, forward strand.
TCTGGCTGCTTCGCATAACTGGGGCAATTTCACGGTTAAGGACATTTAAATGACTGTGGGTACTTTGGAAATTTGAGTCATACACGTTGTTGTGGATGTGGACGCAGATTAATGTTGATACAAAGTAGTGCAGGACTGTCCCGATGGCGTTTCATTTTAAAGTATGGCAATAATAAATAATCAACACATACATGTTATTTAGCAAAAAACACCCGAACGTATGTCATTATTATGATGTATTTTTTATTAATAAGACTTGTAAATGTTTCTATCTACAATGATTTGTCGTAGGTGACATCTATCTACAATGATTTGTCGTAGTTGACATCTATCTACAATGATTTGTCGTAGGTGACATCTATCTACAATGATTTGTCGTAGGTGACATCTATCTACAATGATTTGTCGTAGGTGACATCTATCTACAATGATTTGTCGTAGGTGACATCTATCTACAATGATTTGTCGTAGGTGACATCTATCTACAATGATTTGTCGTAGGTGACATCTATCTACAATGATTTGTCGTAGGTGACAGACGACGATGGCGATACTGACTTCACATTTCGTATTTTGAACGACATGGGGTGAGTGTATATACGCAGCACGCGTTTCTGCGAAACATGTGTGAATGTGTCTACAAAGAAAATGTGTGATTGTAGCTATAAAGAAAATGTGTGATTATAGCTGCAAAGAAAATGTGTGATTGTATCTACAAATGCAAAGTGTGAGTGTTGCTACAAAGAAAATGTGTGAGTGTATATACAAAGAAAACATGTGATTGTATCTACAAAGAAAACGTGTGAGTGTATCTACAAAGAAAATGAGTGATTGTATCTATAAAGAAAATATGTGATTGTATCTACAAAGAAAGCGTGTGAGTGTATTTAAAAAGAAAAGTGCGAGTGTTTCTACAAAGAAAATGTGTGACTGTATCTACAAAATGAAAACGTGTGATTGTATCTACAAAAAAAAACGTGTGAGTGTTTCTACAAAGAAAATGTGTGAGTGTATAAACAAAGAAAACGTGTAATTGTATCTACAAAGAAAACGTGTGAGTGTATCTACAAAGAAAATGTGTGAGTGTATAAACAAAGAAAACGTGTAATTGTATCTACAAAGAAAATGTGTGATTGTATCTACAATGAAAATGTGTGAGTGTATTTACAAAGAAAATTTATTAGTGTGTGCATAAAGAAAATGGATGAGTGTATCTGCAGAGAAAATGTGTGAGTGTATCTACAAAGAAAATTGGTTAGTGTGTCTATAAAGAAAAATGGACGAGTGTATCTGCAGAGAAAATGTGAGTGTACGTCCAAAAATGTGAGAGTGTACGTGCAACAAATGGGTGATAGCAGGGTCTTTTAAGGTTCAGCTCAGACGGGCAGTGCGAATGTTCAAGCGGGCAACATTTTATGACAACTGGTTTACCTTAAGATAGTCACTAATTGTACTTTATGTCGAGCAATGCTTGCAGCTAAATGGGGATATCCCGACAACCGCTGAATTTGTTAATGAAATATGCTGTTAAAATTGCTGTGTTACAATTATTTAATTTTTAGATCATGATGCTAACTCTGGAAAATATTGACAAAAAAACAAAGGTCAACTTCACCATGTTATAAAAAAATTCCAGTGTCATTAGAGTCTTAGAGAAGCAAATGTCATTAGAGTCTTAGAGAAGCGAATGTAACCATGTTTGTTAGTTTTGGTCCACTAAAACAATTATCCAATTCTGGTGGTTACTTTTTACTGTTATGTATATGTTCGCGAAAACAAAAAACAAATCGTTATTTTCAAGATTGCTACCAATTGTGTTTTGTGAATTGCGACTGGCATGTTTTTATTTCACTTCAAAATTATATAAAACCAACAGTTAAAATAAACTAAAAAAATTTCAAACTGACGACAGACGATGCCACCATCAACAACCAGGCGGGAAAAAAATTACTATGCCAAAAACTGCAAAATCTATCACATTTTTCGACACCGACACCTTCACTTCCAACACGACTGTCATAATCTCAAACACCGTCTCACCCTGCACCAACACCACCTTTCAGAGTGTTTGCCATCGACAACCAAGGTGTGATCATGGTCAAGTCGAAGATGATTGACTCGGAGACGTTAGACGAGCCCATCCGTCTGACTGTCGTCGTACGGGACAGTGACCCCCACCCACGTCAGGTCAGCAGGAGACATTTCGTTGACGTTTTTAAATCATAGCAATTTATCAAGAGTACACAGGTGTTTTAGAAATGGTATATATTGTATTTTACGTTCATCATTGTCGTTCCTGTATTAAACGTTTTGTTTATTTCGCCACACATTTTATTTTATTATAAAACTTTGTATAGTATTTATTGAACGTTATCCTATACTAACCATCCTTTATTTTATTTGACCCCGTCTGTCTTCTGGAGTTTTTTATATTTGGATACTCAGTCAACTCTAGGTCTGTGTATGTAGGTCGTACGTCGCGGTAATCGAAGCTTAGGTACCTACTCCGTATCATCGCTTTGCAGCCAATATGTATTATGTTCAATACTAATTACCTTACTAGTAACGTTGTGTGTTGCACTGCAATGTGGGCCCTTTGACAACCCCGTATTTAATTGTTGTGCTTCCGCCCAGCTGAATAAAGATGTGTGTTTTGAAAGCGGCATTGTTTTTAAATGTCACCTGTCACGACCAACAGGGAACACGACAATATGTCAATCCTCATTCATTTGTAACACAAATGTCAATCTCATGGACACGTGGCGCCACCTGCAGGCGACGGTGTCCGCCCTGGTTCACTTCGTACCGCGCGACGACGATTTGCGTGAATCCTCCAACAAGCGACGCGAGACAAAGGCAACCAATGACGTCACCATTGGTGTGAGCGTGGCCGTCATTGTGGTGGTGTGTGGCGCCACTGTACTCGCCGTCTGGTGGCGGAAGGCTCGCTGGTCAGTGGACATTGAAACTCGCACTCCCCGACAGTGGCGCCACTCAGCATATCACCACTGCCACAACTTGATTGTAAATTCAAACCGAACAGTTGCGGAGTGGTGTTTAGGATAGACAACGTCATTGCTGTTAACGACTTGTCACGTCATTGCAACTGTGCACGTAGTTTCAAACAAAACCGAACGTTATTTTGTTCATATACACATTCTCATTGCAGACACTATCCACAACTGTAGTCAATCGAAACTGCTAGATTTCTTCACCAAAAAAAAAATTACCAAAAATTAAATAAAGATGTGCAGAATATGCACATCAAATGTAAGTTGTGGCAGTTGTTGACATTGTGAGTGGCGTCACCTGTGGGGAGGCTGAAATTGCGTCACGTGACGCACTGAGAATACGTGCTTCAATTTCAGTTTTGCTGTACGATGGAGACGTATATATGATACTGAACTTCGTGTTACTATCTGTCACAATTATAATTATGAGCGTGACCTCCGTCAAGCTTCGCCTTAGCAACGATGTTTGTATATAATATGTTACATTACTAGGGTGGTATACATCTGACATATAATATGTTACATTACTAGGGTGGCATACATCTGACATATAATATGTTACATTACTAGGGTGGCATACATCTGACATATAATATGTTACATTACTAGGGTGGCATACATCTGACATATAATATGTTACATTACTAGGGTGGCATACATCTGACATATAATATGTTACATTACTAGGGTGGCATACATCTGACATATAATATGTTACATTACTAGGGTGGCATACATCTGACATATAATATGTTACATTACTAGGGTGGCATACATCTGACATATAATATGTTACATTACTAGGGTGGCATACATCTGACATATAATATGTTACATTACTAGGGTGGCATACATCTAACATATCAAACTGTCCCACACTATTCTAGTTGAAACAACGTTGCTCTTTGTTTTTCTCGCCAAGACAAATGTTTGGGCGATAAATATTTAAAAAAAATACAACATAATATCCAACAGCGACGGCCATGTATATTAGCTCGACGGAACTTGTTGCTGGGCAAACAGGGGCGAAATGGGGTGAACAAAATTGCCCAGGTTTCGAAACGGCTGTAGGTGGACTCGAACTCGTTTTGTCGCCGAGCTGCTGCACTCCGTGAGTCCTGTTGCCGGTATAGGATGTGTCCAGTTGCCAGCTTAGATAGGATGCGTCCTGTTGCCAATATACGATGTGTCATGTTGTCGGTATGATATGTGTAGTGCCAGTATAAAATGTGTCATGTTGTCAGTATAAGATGTATCATGTTGACAGCATAGAGTGTGTCCTATTGTTAAGATGGGATGTGTCCTGTTGCCAGTATACAATGTGTCCTGTTGCCAGTATACAATGTGTCCTGTTGCCAGTATATGATGTGACAAGTTGCCAGCATTCGATGTGTCCTGTTGCCAGTATATGACCTGTCTTGGTGCCAGCACATGGCGTGTCCTGCTGCCAGTATACGATGACTATGGCATGTTGCAGGACTAGTGAGGAATGATGCCTTCACGTCGGTCCTTGTGCTAGCCATGCACCGCCCTCGTAGGCCCTGGCGGACAATTCCGGATGTATTATGATGTCAACAACATTCTTTAGAGGGCAGCACTCGTGGCATTACTGTTCCGAAACGAAATACAATGTGAACAAAGATGTGTACGCGTTGCCTTTACGAATGAAACGTTTGTTATAAAGACAGACGCGCAGTGACAATGGACCTCACCCGCTACACTTAAATATGTTGTTATCTCTGCATATCAACGGCGATTAAAGCGCGTCGCCCCATTGACGTCTTCGAGGACTACTAGACTACTTATGAACAACATCACACATCCGGAAAACACAGTGTAAATAAGATAAATATAGAATGTGAAGAGTTTGTTAGTATGTTGTCATCGGTGATCATAATGCTTTGTAAATATTAACACCATGCGTCGTAGCCTGTTTATACACAACTTTCTTCAACATCAACAGCACTGTTCACGAGTGACGTCACATGTTTAACCAGAATTTCAGATAGCGGTAATCCCAGCATACAAGTCGGACAAACGACTAATTATTTTGAAACGTTTTTTATCGACAATCTGGGATCTTTCTAGCCAGTCCTTATTTGTTAGACTGTTTACGTGTGCGTGCGTGCGTGCGTGCGTGCGTGCGTGCGTGCGTGCGTGCGTGCGTGTAATCAAGGGATTGAGTTTATTGGTGAACGCAGAGTTAATTGTGATATCATTAATAACACGTTTAAGTTAATCTTCCATGTATGACTTGGTCTAAAAGCAAACACCTGTGGAATGTGGAATATACGTGATATCGATCCCAGATCCAAAGTATCCTTCATTACACTACACGCAGTTTTACAACATTATAAATATAACACTAATTCCGTGCTCATTACAAAAAAAATTCGTGAATTTTATTAATATCATGACCAGTATCCAGAAACTCACACTGACTACCAAATCTAGCCAATACGTACGCTGCCTGGGTCGCTTTTTATAGTTATGTGTCAGTCAAATGCCAAATAAGGCTGTAGCCCAGCTCTGTTGTAGCTTAGCGGTTGTGAAGTTGATAATTACGCACGTATCACGTTTTTAATGCGTTACAGTCATTACGTAGGAATTCTACGCGGATTATCCGCGCTACACTAACCCAGATTATCTGCGCTGTCCCACTGTATATGGCGACACATTGGTGTTACCATGTATGAAGTACATCGCTTCAAGTTCAGTCATTTCATATTATCTTTAACTACAGCATGGTCATGCTAAATTAGCTATTTTCCCAAATTGTGAAATATGCAAGCGCTTAATCATCTTCGGCTTGTGATTAAGCGTAGTTATAAACGTTCAAATGGGCCTAATATTGTTTGTGTAATCGGAACGGTAAACACAACTCACTGGTGTCGCTATTTCCACATAAGAGTGATACTTTTATACGACCCCTTAGCGGTTGCTATCAGTTGGCGCTTACAAAAAATGCGCGACAGTCATTTCGCAGAGAGCGCTGGTCTAGCGCTGTCGCGTCAGGGCCCGGTCACGTGTGAGTCACAGACGGCAGTCATTGTGTGAGGCTGTCTGTCTGCTCCTATCGCCGGGTACTCTGTCGCTGTTGTCACTAGCTGCGTGGACGCCCAAGTATCAACGTCAACATGAGTGCCCTGCGCGCCAACAAGTCCGGCCTAGCCGCCGACATACAGCGGAAGGTAAGCTCGCTCATAGTCATAGACCCTATTCTTGTATTGACAATTATGTATTTGAACCTTTGAAAGTGTCGTCGATAAATCGAACAGACTGTCATTCCTCTTACGACGCGCCAAACAAATCGTTGAGTGGCAGTTGACCGAAACTACAAGTGTATATCTTCTTGGTTGAGAACCACGTGCGAATATCTGACCCAGATCGTTGCGCAGTCGTTACCGTGCAGTAGGATAATTTTACAAAAATGTGTTTGTTCGAATGTGCTTATGGTCAGAAGTGCGTTATCTTGCCGGTGGAGCGGGTCGTTAAGTCCGTGTTGTGTAGGGTTTCCCACAGCCACATTCCTCTCCCCGCCCACCGCGTCCCGTGTGTCTTGACGGTGATGTTACGGCAGTTTTTACTTTGTCGTGTCCGTCGTGTTGAGTTTGAGTATAGCCGATCGTTGGCCTCTCTGAAGTGTTGTCTTTATGTACGTTTTGTTAATATTGACACGTTGATTGTCGTTGTACGTTCTATACATTACAAAGTCGACTTCATGAGGCAGTTACATTGGAACCTCGTTTATCCGAACACCTTGTCGGCTTGTCCTCGGTGTATGTGTCCGGATTAATGAGGGTTCTGAATAAACGAATCATACAATTAACGGGGTATAAAAACGTTTGGAAATTCCTTTCCCGTTAAATCCCGTCGTGATGCCGAGGTTTTCGGATTATCGGTGTCCGGATTAACGAGGTTCCCCCATAGAGTCACCGCTTGGCGGCTCTCTAGACCCCCTATAGAGTCAAGGCAGAACGGTTCTCTGACCCCCTATATAGTCACGGCTCAACGGCTCTCTAGACCCCCATAGAGTCACAGCTCGACGTCTCTCTAGACCCCCTATAGAGTCACGGCTCAACGACTCTCTTGGCCCTTTATAGAGTCATGGTTAAATGGCTCTCTAGACCCCCTATTGAGTCACGGTTGAACAGCCCTCTAGACCCCCTATAGAGTCGTGGCTCAACGGCCCTCTAGACCTCCATTTAGTCACGACTCAACCAGACCAGATCCGGCTTTTGTTTATGTCGCTCGACGTAATAAATGACAGGAATCCTGGAACTACGACCACTAGGATTGGCAAGCTGTCACGTGTTAGCGACCGCCCGTACAAAGACTGTTGCCTTGGGTAACAGATTTATGTAAAGCAGGCTGCATTACTTTGCCGTTCGACCTGGGTTGGCACACCGTTTCCAGACCATGTTCGTTCCAGTTTGAAAGCCTTGCTATGGAAAAATAAGTTGAAGAAAAATCAAGAATAATTTGTTTTGTAAAACAATAGCGTTTTCAAATATGGAATCTTAATAACTATATACGGCGTCGCGCTTTCTTCAAATCAATTATTTAGTTGTAGTTAGCAACAACCCGTGCGACGCCAATAGGGGGGGGGGGCGTACGCGCCTTATTGTTTTCCAGAATGCACCATTTCAAGCACAATAAAAACAATTTCCGGTGGACCCTACCCCGGACCTACCCAGCAAGGGGCTGCGAAACCTTTGGTCAAATCCTAGATCCTCCCCAGGACGCGTTGAAAATAAAAGATAAAATAATGTGGTCAGTATTTTCTAGCATGGAATCATTGTAATCATGAAATGACATTAGCACAAGTTTAGTATCACATTACATCCTTGTGGTCATTGGAGAAGGCCAGTGGGCGGGTCAACGCTGCCTTACGTCGCCGGTCGTATCCAGCCACATCAGTCACTTGCCTTTACAACATCGAGGGTGACATACCCCCGCCCTAGCCGGTGTCACGTTCCGCCTGCCCACCCCCGCGGTGGTGGAATGATTTGCACAGCCGCAGTCGAAGCACATCCTAAGACGGACTGTGGCGAGGAACTGTTGTGTCCTGGATGTGTAGTCAGTTACCAGTGTGGTCGTTTCTTGGGACAGATCATCACTTCCGGGTCCATATCACACGAATGTAGTGCCAGTGATTTTGAGACGGTCCCCCTTTCAATTTTTTTTAACCCAGAAAATAACCACAGAGAGAAATAGGCATGTTTGAATGCAGCAACAGTTTGCCAGCCAATGGCTTAACTTTTTTGCCAGTACTGGAAGGATCCCCTGCGTGTGTTCACAAAACCTTCTTGTTTTTGGTAACATCTGACAAATTATCTGATTTTTTCGAAAACTAAATTGTAGGAGTTGACAAAAATTGTACAGCCAGTGACATTACACGCAATAACGTGTGCCTTTGTAGTAAACGTAAACATTACTTGGGCGTGTAGTATCTCTTCGGCATGTAGTATATATTTGGTTGTTGTATCTCTTTGGCCTGTAGTATCTCTTCGTTCTGTAGTATCTCTTCAGCCTGTAGTATCTATTCAGCCTGTAGTATCTATTCAGCCTGTAGTTTCTCTTCACGCGATATACCTAAGGTAACAGCTGAACAATCCGATATAATTTCCCAAGATCTTGTGGCGTCGTTTCACTGGAAAGTGACATAATTACCAACCATTGTTCGTTTCCATGTACACTTGGAATAATATCCCATGGCATGGGATTGGGCGTGTTACGGGAGCCGGTGGCATGGGATTGGGCGTGTTACGGGAGCCGGTGGCATGGGATTGGGCGTGTTACGGGAGCCGGTGGCATGGGATTGGGCGTGTTACGGGAGCCGGTGGCATGGGATTGGGCGTGTTACGGGAGCCGGTGGCATGGGGTTGGGCGTGTTACGGGAGCCGGTGGCATGGGATTGGGCGTGTTACGGGAGCCGGTGGCATGAGATTGGGCGTGTTACGGGAGCCGGTGCGAGTATCGAGTCCGACAGATTGTGGATACATTACCAGGAAGTCATTGTCAATGGAGATTTACAATGTATACTGTGTTCATGATCTTTTTCTGTTTTCGGGGCATTTTAAGACAAACAAACATAGCCAATGGTGTGGCTAATGTAGCCAAACGTGTCCCTCGGTGTCAACCGACTCGACTCAAGACAGTGTTCATCGGAGTCATCGACTTCTTCTTCCTTATAACCCCGCTCTTGAGCATCGTCTCCCTGCGGCGATTACATACAACGTGAACGTGGTGACTATATACAACGTGTTTTGAATAAATTTCTGAAGCCGTCTTGTCCATATTTGAAAGGGTCATTCTTTTTAGTTCTGCTTGTTTGAAAATCAGTGTGCAGTAGGCTTCGAATTCACCAGTGTGTACAATTACAAGTTTATGATTTGAACATTTCCCCTGCACTGAAAACAGTAGGTGCATATTTCCTATCTACATCTACCTAACCAAAAACTACGCCTCTATTTGCCAAATCCAATATCTACCCGTTTCCTACATAACAGTAAAAGTGAAATTTATCTACGTGTGTATCGTTAATTGTACAACTGGGTGTTTATAGTAAACAGCCCAGTTTGAAACACAGTAACCGATAGTTTATCTACGTGTGTATCGTTAATTGTACAACTGGGTGTTTGTAGTAAACAGCCCAGTTTGAAACACAGTAACCGATAGCGAGAGCCTGCATACGCATCTAAACAATTAGTAACTTGAGTTTAGACTGTGCCTTTCTTTACCACTGTTCGCGTCCTTTATGGATATTATTCCATGCGGACCTTGACTGGAAACGCCTTGAGCGTCATTGACACTGCTGTAACATTGACTCGGGCTCGTGCTTTCGTCGATAGGATTACGAGAGCCTGCATTAGTGGCGGCCTTACAGGTCACTAGTCTGGTTCGCTGGTTCGCCTCTCTGGTTTATCAGTTGGCGTGGGTCGGGGCTGTAGTGCCGCGTCTGTCTGCGGTGTCGTGTGTCTACGCCTGTAGCGGCGCGCCCGGTGGTAGCGCACAGGCGCTTTCGTTACTCGTTACCCAAGCCGCATTTGACTTGTCATAGCGCTGCTGGAATGTTATGAATACTGCGAACGCCTAAATGTCCACACGCGACGTTAACTCTGCGATGACAGTCGTAATTCACGTCATTCGCTTTTGGCGAGCACCAATTATGCATAGATAGCGTCGCCGTTTAGGGCCTAGCTGTATTTGTACCGACCGAACGTTTGAGGACATCGCTGTCACCCAGGAATGTAGGCCTGTATGTTTGTCGTTGGGATGGATCGCGGTATGACTGGACTCGTGTCACCCTCTAGATGTTTGCTTTCGGCCAGTCCACCACCTGTTTGTCAGTGTTTGTTCCCCCAGTTCCTACTTAAAAAAATTCGTCTAAACTCCTACTCCTATTCACTGCATACTATTTAATCCACCAAGATGGGATTTGCAAGGCACTATGCTTAACCCCGGACTTTCAGTCTGCATCTAAAATCCTACCCGGAACAGTGAGAGGTCGCACTCCCTCTCCCTCTCCCTTTCTGTCTCCCTCTCTGTCTCCCTCTCCCTCTCCCTATCTCTTATATATATATATATATATACATATATATATATATATATATATATATATATATATATATTGTTGATATATATATATATATATATATATATATATATATATATATATATATATATATAATTAAATTCTACAGAGTTCTAAGAGATAGGGAGAGGGAGACTACTTACGTGGAAATGTTTGTCATTAAAACCTGCATGTACGTAGAATTTAATTATGTGGTCGAATTGGAGCAATCTTAGCACATCAATGTTTGATTGTAAACAACACTGGTCTAATTGGGGCGCAGCAGCTGTTTCATTTAGTGTCCTACATGTCTGTTTCCCCAAACATGGTTACACCATGTAGGAGGAGGGTGTTGGAAGAGGGGTGTGGGAGGAGGGGTGTAGGAGGAGGGGTATAGAAGGAGGGGTGTATGGGGAGGGTGTAGGAGGAGGGGTGTTTGGGGAGGGGTGTAGGAGGAGGGGTGTTTGGGAAGGGGTGTAGGAAGAGGGGTGTTTGGGGAAGGGTGTAGGAGGAGGGGTGTAGGAGGATGGGTTTATGGGTGGTGACGTTGGTTTTGTTTGGTAACAAACATAGATGTACGTTGTGAAAAGTACGTTGTGACAAGTACGTTGTGGCAAGTACAGTGTGACAAGTACGTTGTGACAAGTACGCTGTGACGAGTACGTTGTGACAAGTACGATGTGACAAGTACGGTGTGACAAATACGTAGTGGCAAGTACGCTGTAGCTAGTACGGTGTTACAAGTACATTGTGACAAGTACGGTGTGACAAGTAGGTTGTGACAAGTACGGTGTGACAAGTACGGTGTGACAAGTACGTTGTGACAAGTACGTTGTGGCAAGTACAGTGTGACAAGTACATTGTGACAAGTACGCTGTGACGAGTACGTTGTGACAAGTACGATGTGACAAGTACGGTGTGACAAATACGTAGTGGCAAGTACGCTGTGGCTAGTACGGTGTTACAAGTACATTGTGACAAGTACGGTGTGACAAGTACGTTGTGACAACTACGGTGTGACAAGTACGGTGTGACAAGTACGTTGTGACAAGTACGTTGTGGCAAGTACGGTGTGACAAGTTCTTTGTATCACGCATAACGACGCAGTGAGTCAGCGGCGAGGAGCCGTCTGTGGTACACTTTGCCCATGTCAGACTGCTCCAGGTCAGAGTGCGCATTATGTTTGATTGCTTAAAAGACGACGGGTGTTTTACTTAACTTGTTTTTATTTTACTTGCTTTGCCTTATTGTTAAATGCAAGGGCTGCCTTGTGTGACCGCTTAGATCGTCTTATACGACAGTTGTACATGTCTTTGTGTTGCATACGACTGTCACGACACATGTTCCTGTGCTGACCCTGTTGTTTCATAAATTAATTACGTTACGTTATCAACTACTACCATTATGGTATTTAGTAATCTTAATTAATATGCACTCACACTGGTTTTCTGGCAAGCATTTTTTTAACTGAGATGTAATCACTGTTGTAAATTGTTAATACACGATTGCTACTAACACGTAGACTCAAAATTTGCAAGCAACATTCCATGCTTGTGAGACGATGGCCACCCTTATATAGAGTTTATTACTCTATATCGTCCAAGTCTTTTGGTCGACCGCCGCCTATGTTTACTGTCGGAGTCATGTTGGCCTACTGCCTGGTGACTAGGGACAAACAACCGCGATTTTACGAGTGCCTCTCCAGATTTATCACCAAGCTATCGCTGGAGACTTCAATATTCAATTTCTGATGCTGCGCTGCCGCTGATAAACGAGTCTTCTTTGTGCAGCCGCGAGCAGGCGCGTTAAGTAGTGGCGTAGAGCTCGAGTTAGCAACTTTTGCACCCACAACAATACGGTGTTGTGGCAGTTACAGATCGCTGTCTGAGTGCTGAAGGAGTCGGAGCACCAAACAGGCGTTCGCCGTAATTTCGCCCCACCGTTCTACGCTACCAGCTTTGTTGACTGACAACAGTGGCAATAGTTTCTGCAACCCCAAAACAAATACAGTTCACGAACCAGTCATACGTTTATCTGGCAGTGATATTTTGCCAATCGGTGAGAAATAATAATGTACCGACGCAGTCGCATTCGTAGCATATGGCGATCGTGCGCCAATTTACAACGTCGTAGCGCTGTCATAGCGCTACGGTGCTCACAGCGCTGTCGTAGCACTAGGCGTTCATTGTGCTGTCATAGCGCTACAGGGAGTTCATTGTGCTGGCATAGCACTAGGGCGTTCACTGCGCTGCCGTAGCGCTAGGGTGCTCATTCATAATAATATCCACGGTCGAATTTAAATAGGGGATTTCTCCCATCACAGAGTATTAATTAAGCAATACACCTTACATGGAGTCTAAATCCCTGGCTTCGTCCCGCCTCCTCTTGGGAGCGCGGTAGCGTAGCGATTAGAAAGTCGGGCTCTCATTCGAGTCAACCCGGGTTAGAATCATCTTGCAGACGTTCGTTCGAAGCTTTGACAGTTTCGTTCATCCCAAGTTGCCACAGTTGCCATATATATATATATATATATGTGTGTGTGCGTGTGCGTGTGCGTGTGCGTGTGCGTGTGCGTGTGCGTGTGCGTGTGCGTGTGCGTGTGCGTGTGCGTGTGCGTGTGCGTGTGTGTGTATATAAACAAATAGTCTTCGCGCAGTAACTGCAACATGGCTAAATGCTTCCCGGAGAAGTCAACATGGCCTTGGAATGAACATGTCTGCCAGGGGTTGAAGAGTTACCTCCTGGGAACAAAAACAGGTCCTCGAACCAGCTAAGAATACTGTCACTCGAAAGTGACGTTCCCAAGGCCACTTCCTCAACGCCACATCCTCGAGACACGTCAACGAGTGGTCACATATCCGTTTTCCCCAAATGCATTCTGCGTCATTCGTGGCTTGGCAGCCAGGACTTCTTGACAGAGGGCGTGGTCACAACAATGATGGATGCGATATGTATATCTTCTACTCGTAACGCCGTGCGCATCTACAGGAAAGGGATCGTATCAAAATTACCATAGCAAAACATTCCATTATAATTATTGTCGTAAAAGCTATTCCATGTATACCAATACCGGTGCATATGCTCATGTTCAGGTGAGTCTTCGACACGTTGTTTCTGCTGGGATTTCAAGTGTCTGTCTTTTAGTTGAGTTTTAATGTTGTCATGTGTTTGGCATTTAAAGATAAGCTACTTAAAACATATATTATGATGTTGTTTCTAGAAAACTGCGACTACAGATCGTAGTTTAGACGTTCCATGAAAAAAGCAGTCAACCGAAATATAGCTTCGATATGCTGTAGCACAAAACTTTCACTACATTTACAAAAGCGCTTTGTAACGGTAGTGTTTTATTAGTGATTGGTCCAACTGTTTCTCCTAACGTCTGATTTCGTCCTCGTTTTCATGGTCACTGTTTCAACAGAAACATTATATACCCATCTTTACATAAATAAGTGGACAGTCAACTAAAGTTGCCTAAAAGAGCAATTTGAAGATGATGTGTCTTAACAGAAATGTAGACAACGTACAATTTATTCATTAGTAAACGAATCACTGGTGTCATGTGCAATCTTTACCATTTGTCATCTTGTCTTGTCATCTCATGTCATAGAGCTCCAGTTGAGTCACACGTGTGTATGACCTTAGGCATCCACTTGGTTGATTGACAATTACCTTCCCTCAGCTGCTGCCTTGTCGAGGCAAAATGTCGCTGCGTGTATCGGAGCAAAATGCAGCCACGTGTGTCGGCGCGCGGGGCAGCCAAGTGTGGCGGGATTGAAGGCAGACGTTCCAATAAAAACCTGTTGGATCTGGTTAACAACGAGCTCTGCATAGCAATTACGTGGAATACGCAAGTGTGAACGCAGGTGTGCGTTTGTGATTCAGCTAAATCGTCTAGGTGTGTGTTGCCTTCATGCACATGATGAGTGTGCCGTCGTAGAAGATGCACAGATTGGCTCAATACAACAGCAAAGTGTACAAATAGACGGCGTTCGTTGGGAATGATGAGAAAGATTCTAGTCACAGGAAGCAAACAACCATCTTGATGAGAGCCGTCCCCTGCCAATGTATATTTAAATTAGTGATGATGATCGTATTTAATATTAATCCAAAACAATAATAACAAATATCTCCCATTAAACAATACAATAGCTTTCTACAAGATGATAAAACAATCCATTGTGGCTGTATGCACATGCGTTGTACAAACCGAGAAATACAAAACGCGGCTGTACTATTAGCTGTACTATTAGCTGTACTATTAGCTGTACTATTAGCTGTACTATTAGCTGTACTATTAGCTGTACTATTAGCTGTACTATTAGCTGTACTATTAGCTGTACTATTAGCTGTACTATTAGCTGTACTATTAGCTGTACTATTAGCTGTACTATTAGCTGTACTATTAGCTGTACTATTAGCTGTACTATTAGCTGTACTATTAGCTGTACTATTAGCTGTACTATTAGCTGTACTATTAGCTGTACTATTAGCTGTACTATTAACTGTACTATTAGCTGTACTATTAGCTGTACTATTAGCTGTACTATTAGCTGTACTATTAGCTGTACTATTAGCTGTACTATTAGCTGTACTATTAGCTGTACTATTAGCTGTACTATTAGCTGTACTATTAGCTGTACTATTAGCTGTACTATTAGCTGTACTATTAGCTGTACTATTAGCTGTACTATTAGCTGTACTATTAGCTGTTCTATTAGCTGTACTATTAGCTGTACTATTAGCTGTACTATTAGCTGTACTATTAGCTGTACTATTAGCTGTACTATTAGCTGTACTATTAGCTGTACTATTAGCTGTACTATTAGCTGTACTGGTTACTGTGCATAACTAGATTGACCGTATATCATGCTACATGCTTGTCATAGTAACACCACATCTTGCTGCCGAGTTGATGGTGCCAAAACAGTGCCACATCTTGCTGCCGAGTTGGTGGTGCCAAAACAGTGCCACATCTTGCTGCTGAATGAATTGCCATTTGTCTCCGGTAGTGTCCAATCAGTGCCACATCTTCCTGTCTAATGCACTACCATTCGTCCCTGGTAGTGTCCAATTAGTGTCACATCTTTATGTCTAATGTACTACCATTCGTCTCCGGTAATGTCCAGTCAGTGCCACGTCTTCCTGTCTAATGCATGAGCACCTAAATTTTATCCCTGCATGAGTATCAAAACAGAATTGAGTAGGTTTTGGCGGCAACTGAGAGGGTGCATTACATGTTCATTTGATCGAAAATGGAATTGTAGGAGTTGATGAAAACTAGGTCGCAGTTCGACTAGGGACAAAACGTAAATTGAGCTGCTTTACGAGTCGTAAGTTGGCGCATGACGTGCGTTACTTTTTGCACAGGTTCAAATGGGAAAATTAAACGTGTTGTGTTCACCCGGGAAATAATGGACTACCCGGTTGTCATTAGTATGTGTTCACCCGGGAAAGAATGGACCACCCGGTTGTCTTTAGTGTGAGTTCACCCGGGAAAGAATGGACTACCCGGTTGTCATTAGTGTGTGTTCACCCGGGAAAGAATGGACTACCCGGTTGCCATTAGTATGTGTTCACCCGGGAAAGAATGGACTACCCAGTTGCCATTAGTATGTGTTCTGTGGCGTCAAACGCAGGAATTGTAGCTATCTATGGAATGCAGGCTCACGTTTACTTGATACCGTCATTATAGTGCTATATGGCCCGATCTAATTGCATCTACATTACAAATGGCGATTTTTATCGACATATTATCACGGTTAATTGAATGTTTTTTAAAAGAAGATCTGAGGGTGTTCGTTGTATGGATCATTTCAATAACATCTGAAATGAAAGATCTGAAGGCGCTTGAGCTTTGAATCATCCTCTCAAATGCCCTTAAACTTCTCAAGTGCGACATTTCAAGTAGATCATATGGTAGTTTATCGAAAAGTTATTTTATTTTTGTATTTTTATTTCATCATACGTGATGATATTTCATCATACATGATGATATTTCATCATACATGATGATATTTCATCATACATGATGATATTTCATCATACATGATGATATTTCATCATACAAACTTATGTAGGCCTATGAACGTAGGCGTATTTGTTGATATACCAACGAAGACAAGCTAAAACTCAACAACGATATATACGTGCGTAGGACTAGGACCTTCTCCCGAATTGTGAACTTCGACAACCAACACAACGAACAGTACATTGGAATAGTTTCAGATTATAAACCGACATTTCGGTGGTGCAATGATCCATTCGCTGATGCTCGCATACACAGATCATTTCAACCCAATGAAAATTGGACCCCGCCATGCCAGAGCTGGTCTCGCGGGAGCGTCTACCGTATAGCGAACATAAACCTTACATAGGGTTGAATGCATGAGTGGTTTGGTAATTTTGTCTGGTATGGCAATGTAAGTGCCCTCTAGCACACTATTTTTTTCCAGACCAAATGCATGTTACGGGATGGTATTTATTTGTTTAATGTACTCTCGATTTACTTATAAGCAATTATAATGTTCTCTTATGCGTCTATAGAAACAATAATTTTATAATGGTTTCATGCGTAGATTGTCTCCAACTACAACGAAGAAGAAGGCGTGAAATGTCTTTACTGGATCCGGATGGTAACCGGACGTGACGAAATTCCAGAGGATCCTGAGCAGATCGACGGATCTCACGCCAACTTCCACGCCCTTCTCCAGGATGGATTACTTCTCAGCAAGTGAGTGTACGAAGCACTTTTTAAACCAAGAACGAAACAAGAAAAACTCTTAAATTCCTTCTGGTATCAATCACTAACTTCTGAGCTAGCAGTATATGGCCCGCTAGATCAGAAGCTGTATGTTTTATTATTGGCCCACTTGATACCTTATGAAATGTCGAAGATCCTAATCAATGACAATGTTTATGATTTTTGAGTACAAATTTACTATTTTGCAATCGGAATTTTGTTATTGTATATATATATATATATATATATATATATATATATATATATATATATATATATATATATATATATATATATATATATATATATATATATATATACAATAACAAAATTCCGATTGCAAAATAGATATATATATATATATATATATATATATATATATATATATATATATATATATATATATATATATATATATATATATAAATCTATTTTGCAATCGGAATTTTTTTATTGTATATATATCTATATATATATACAATAAAAAAATTCCGATTGCAAAATAGTAAATTTGTACTCAAAAATCATAAACATTGTATATATATATATATATATATATATATATATAAATCTATTTTGCAATCGGAATTTTTTTATTGTATATATATCTATATATATATACAATAAAAAAATTCCGATTGCAAAATAGTAAATTTGTACTCAAAAATCATAAACATTGTATATATATATATATATATATATATATATATATATATATATATATATATATATATATATATATATATTATATATATACATATATATATATATATATACGTATATATATATGTATATATATATATATATATATATATATATATATATATATATATATATATATATATATATATATATATATATATGTATATATATAATATATATGCTTCTATATAATTATATACATTTCTATACAAATGTTTAGACAATTGAAGTAGACATAAACTATTTCTATAGAATCATTCTATATATAGGTATAGGTTATATATATATATATATATATATATATATATGTGTTTTTGTGCAAAATTCTACTATGCTCAATATAATACTATAGAAATCTATATATTTCTATAGATTTCTAAATTTTTCTATAACATGTTTTGCAAAAGGAGTGTTATGTTCTAAACTGTAATCCTCTCCTCCTATCTCCCTGCTAGACTCATCGACGCGCTGTACCCCGGCCACGTCAACTGGAACGACCGCACGTTCCAGACGCCGAAGATTGAAGCAATGCGGTTGATGCGGGAAAAAGAACGGATCGCCTCGTTCAACAACCTCGTGCAGGAGTACGGCGTCCCAGACGCCTTCGTCTTCCCCACCGACTCTCTCCACGACAAGGGCGTGCTCAACCTCGCTCAAGTATGCTCCTGCATCCGAGCACTCGGCATAGAGGTAAGCCTACTTGCGCCAGCCCGCGCTGTTTCACCTTTCTCTTTCCGAAGGCTGCTGTCGAGTAACGCCACGTTTCGGACCTTCGTCCTTACTTTCCACGTCCATATTGAAGTAATACGTCTCAGGAACCTGACTGTATTTGCCAGTGACCTCCTTTTTTCCACGCCCATTTCGAATGGGCTCCATATATTGATTGGGACGGGATTTTTTCCTATCCCTATTAAATTGTGTCGCTTAAGTGAATCACCCGCTTAATAGAATATGACCGAAGTACTGATCTAAAGTGATTCTGTTAAACGGAATCCACTGAAATACATCTATGGGACCTGACTATATTTTCCGTTGACCTTCCTCCGTTCTTTCCACGTCCGTATCGAAATGTAAAAATTAATTATGCCCAACCACTGGTCTATTTCTCGACAAGTCTCAAGTACAGTGTGTTTATTCCAAGCAGTCCATTCTAAGGCTAACTTTTTGCGCCGGAGGGGTTTACACGGAAATGACCCGGTGTTTTCCAGTTTAGAAGCAACTACAATTTATATTTTAATAGTCATTGTTCTCAAGACCCTTGTCATAAGTAAATCCCAGGTTAATCATCACAGCACCCTTGTCATTAGTAAGTCCCATGGTAATGATCTCAGCACCCTTGTCATAAGTAAGTCCCAGGTTAGTGATCTCAGGCCTAGGTCTCAGGTTGGTGATCTTAAACCTTTGTCACAAGTAAGTTCCAGGTTAGTTATCTCAGGGCCCGTGTCATAAGTAAGTTCCAGGTTAGTTATCTCAGGGCCCTTGTCATAAGTAAGTTCCAGGTTAGTGCTCTCAGGGCCCGTGTCATAAGTAAGTTCCAGGTTAGTTATCTCAGGGCCCGTGTCATAAGTAAGTCCCAGGTTAGTGCTCTCAGGGCCCGTGTCATAAGTTAGTTCCAGGTTAGTTATCTCAGGGCCCGTGTCATAAGTAAGTTCCAGGTTAGTGATCTCAGGGCCCTTGTCATAAGTAAGTCCCAGGTTAGTGATATCAGGACCCTTGTCATAAGTAAGTCCCAGGTTAATGACATCGGGGCCCTTGTAATAAGTAAGTCCCAAGTTAGTGATCTCAGGACCCTTGTTATAAGTTAGTCCCAAGTCATTGCTATCAGCACCCTTGTCATAAGTAAATCCCAGGTTAATGATATCAGGACCCTTGTCATAAATAAGTCCCAGGTTAATTATATCAGGACCCTTGTTATAAGTAAGTCCCAGGTTAATGATATCAGCACCCTTGTCATAAGTAAGCCCCATGTCAGTGATCTCAGGACCCTTGTCATAAGTAAGTAAGTCCCAGGTTAGTGATCTCAGGGCTCTTGTCATAAGTAAGCCCTATTTCAGTGATATCAGGACCCTTGTCATAAGTAAGTCCCAGGTTAGTGATCTCAGGGCCCTTCTCATAAATAAGTCCTAGGTCAGTGCTCTCAGGACCTGTTTATGCATATGTCCACTAGTAAATCAGGCCCGTCCCCAGGGCCTGAAGACGGGTCTGTAAATGCACTTGTTTCTGTCGGGTGATTACAGGCGCAAACAAAGCCGGATTACGCGGGTCCCGAGAACTTCTGGCCGAAGAAAAGCGTTAAAAACGTGCGCAATTTCACGCAGGAGCAGCTGCGAGCAGGAGAGAGCGTCATTGGCCTTCAGGCCGGCAGCAACAAGGGCGCAAGTCAGGCCGGGACAACTATGGGAAAACAACGTATGATTATAGACTAAACAGACAAGTAGATTATTAATCAGCATGATCTATGACACTTGGCAGTAAAGTTGGAAGTTCTAACTCGAAGCTAAACTTAGCTAAGCTTTGCAATATATGCGATAACACTATTCATGCGATAACACTATTCATGCGATAACACTATTCATGTTACGGTTCGTACAATCAAGTGTTGCCACCTGCCGAAGTATCTGGATATAGAACACACAGTAACAACAGCACTGTTACGGTCAGCCCAATTGACATCAGAACACACAGTAACAACAGCACTGTTACGGTCAGCCCAATTGACATCAGAACACACAGTAACAACAGCACTGTTACGGTCAGCCCAATTGACATCAGAACACACAGTAACAACAGCACTGTTACGGTCAGCCCAATTGACATCAGAACACACAGTAACAACTTTACAATAACTTCCAGTAGATATTTGTAATTAGGAAACAGTCACATTTTCGTCGTAACCAGACACAACGATAGGGCGAAGTTGTTATTGTTATTTGATAGAGCAAGACCGGCCTATGACTGTCGTGTAGAAAATAAACCACAAGTTGAGTTCGGTCTTCGACAGTATTTGTCGTATTCGCCGTTAAAGGCAAAACGTTTTAATAATGAAGGTATTTTATTATTAAGGCAATTATTGTCAACGTGGACATGCATTGCTGAAGTTAGTTATTTAAATACAGCTGTACAGCCATGTTATGAGGTTGTTTATTTTACATAACATGCTTGGTGTTTTTTCTATCGATTGTTTCTAGCCATAATGTCACATGCCTTAATTGTTTATGTTTATTGAGAGGCAGAGTTAATCAAAGGCGTGTCTCAAAAATTTTAGTATTGTGTTAGTAAACGCATTATGTTTGTAAAAGACAACAACATTGGTTTGTTCTCAAGTGATGCTCGTCGGTGTCATTCACATACGAGATGAAATGATGTACATCTGTGAATTTAATAAAACACTGTGATTTTCCACCTTTGAACGCTGTTTGCATCTAAAAACCCGTGATATTGTTGCATTCTTACCGTAATATTTCACAACATTTTGTGGTTGGTTTTCATTCACACAACATATTTGTGTATTGTTTATAAACCTAACATTGTGAGTTTTACTTCATTGTCACATTGATACATACAATTTACAAAAGTAGCATTGACGATTTTCCCATTTTGCAGTATGTTCACGATATGGCTGTTTCTTCTGACAAGCTCACACATTTCGTGTAAATTCTTGGCTGTATTTTAAATCTGAATTATACATTATCCCCTCAATTTTTAGCTTAGCGCTGTTATTAAAACATATAATTGTGCCACGATCACCACTGATAAACTTCACCACCATAAACTGAATTGAATTTGTACATACTAATATTTTGTGGACATGTCACCTGTATGACTGTCCCAGTCAAGGTCAAGGAACTGTCCCAGTCAAGGAATGGTGTGGAAAATGGCATGTTGTAACAATAACCACACGTTTGTTTTGGCGAGAGTCAGACATGTCTAACCAACATTGATCTTCATGATTTGAAAGCATCAATATTTAATATAATAATTAATCGTTTGTAAATTTATTGCAAACTAATCACAACGTTGGATTTGTTCAACGCTACAGTTTGACATTTCCACGAGATATCTGGCGTCGTCAACACCGTCGGTGTCAACATATTTGGTGTCGTCGTCGTATTTGTTGGCTTCAACGGCGTTGGTATAGTTGGCGTCGTCAGTAACATTGGCGTCGGCAGCATCACTGGCATGGGCCTTGGCACCATCACTGGCGTGGGCCTTGGCATCATAACTGACGTGCCCCTTAGCGCCACTTGCTCGTCCAACGGCTGTTCTCTTCAGGTGGCTGCTCCGTAAAACGTGTGATGATGACAAAGGCAATTTTAATCAGAATAACTTCATAATATGTATTATTATACAACGAAGAATGTACAATAATCCTTTCACAAATGGTTCTGTTGTCCTTTGCCAGATGGCGCTGAACTATAAATAGATGGGGGAGTGGAGAGAGGGAGAGAGGAGAGAGAGAGAGAGAGAGAGAGAGAGAGAGAGAGAGAGAGAGAGAGAGAGAGGGGAGAGAGAGAGAGAGAGAGAGAGACACACAGAGAGAAAGAGAGAGAGAAAGAGAGAGAGAAAGAGAAAGAGAGAAAGAGAGAGAGAAAGAGAGAGAGAGAGACATGCATACATACATACACGCACATACACGCACACACGCACACACAAGAGAGAGAGACCTTCAAGACTTCAAGATTGTAATAATGATAGCTGGGCAGGAATATTTGATCTGTGGCATAAGTACATAAAACGAGATAAGTGCGTCACGTTTTCTCTTTCCTTCCCCATTAATTGAAGAGCGAAATGCAAGAGATTGATTGATTTCAGCAATAAGAACTACGATAGTGCGTTTACCCGGCGTTGTAGCTAGGGAACATGAGCAGTCCGTCGTCTCTGGACAGCCTTGTCGTGTGGCATGACTCGGCGTCACACAGGTCGTCCAGCATGCCAAGCGACGTCCACAACCAGTCATTGACGACCGCAGAAAGCAAACTACTTTTGCGCTGCGTGAAATGTACAGTACGGTTTAACTGTGTGATTGCTAGCTACACTATGCTAGCTATCATCGTGGGATACACACTGCCAAAATAACATTACATATCTAGAAAGAACCCAAAGACAAGCTGCCCGATTTTGCAAGCACAATTACTGTAGAGAGCCGAGAACTGTAACAAAACTTCTCAAAGATCATATGCAAAAGTCTTATATATATGTTTAATACTGAAGTTCAGGGGCCTGGTGATACCATCAAAAGTTCAGGTGATACCATCAAAAGTTCAGGTGATACCATCAAAAGTTCAGGTGATACCATCAAAAGATGAAACGTGGCCCAAAACATAAGCTTAGCAACATTGCACTAAAAGCGAGATAACAAGGATGGATGAATAAAAAATATATACAACAAAAGAAGGATATATATATATATATATATATATATATATATATATATATATATATATATATATATATATATATATATATATATATATATATGTATATATATATAGAGAGAGAGAGAGAAGAAAAAAAAAATTATTTATTTATTATATATATATATATATATATATATATAATTTTATTTATTTATTATATATATATATATATTTATATATATATATATATATAAATTATTTCTCTATATATCTGGTGGTAATGGTAACCAGGAAATAAGGCTACGCCCTACAAGATACATCACGTGACTAGGCGTGCCGTTCATCCACACTTGATGGGCTGTTAATTCGCATTACTTGTTTTCACTCGTTCTGAATATCCCCTTATTCATATTCATTCATGAAACTATAAAAAGTTCCATTAATTTAGTCATAAAACGGGGGATACGCTTAAATTCCCGAAGGCTCTTTCCGAAACCAGTTTGTGGATTTTTGCCGGTAGCCAAACTGACGTCACACGCCGACTCCGTACGGACATTGTCGAGCGAAATGTCAAATCGCTTGGGGCTTCTTTGCCAATAATATAATTAGCTTTTATTGAAGAGTAGCCAATAACTTTATTTGTTAATGCATTCCAAACTACTAATACAACTGTTTGCTATCATATATCACGATTTGTTGAATATTTGCATATGATCTTTAAAGACCTTGGATGGGAAACCCTCCAGAGAAGGAGGAAAGTCAGAATACATTATACAAAATGGAACACAAACTCACTAGACCATTACACCAAACACAACACTAGACCAATACACCAAACACAACAATACATGCTCGCGTAAACATAATAATTAGTTTCTTCAAATTTTACATTCATCCAACACATTTGGAACAGTTTCTTGCTGTCTACATTTAAAGAATGGAGTTATCTGCCTCCAAGCAGTAGTTCATGTAATTATCTACCTCCAAGCAGTAGTTCATGTAATTCTCTACCTCCAAGCAGTAGTTCATGTAATTATCTACCTCCAAGCAGTAGTTCATGTAATTCTCTACCTCCAAGCAGTAGTTCATGTCATTCTCTACCTCCAAGCAGTAGTTCATGTAATTCTCTACCTCCAAGCAGTAGTTCATGTAATTCTCTACCTCCAAGCAGTAGTTCATGTAATTCTCTACCTCCAAGCAGTAGTTCATGTAATTATCTACCTCCAAGCAGTAGTTCATGTAATTCTCTACCTCTAAGCAGTAGTTCATGTAATTCTCTACCTCTAAGCAGTAGTTCATGTAATTCTCTACCTCCAAGCAGTAGTTCATGTCATTCTCTACCTCCAAGCAGTAGTTCATGTCATTCTCTACCTCCAAGCAGTAGTTCATGTAATTATCTACCTCCAAGCAGTAGTTCATGTAATTCTCTACCTCTAAGTAGTAGTTCATGTAATTCTCTACCTCCAAGCAGTAGTTCATGTAATTATCTACCTCTAAGCAGTAGTTCATGTAATTCTCTACCTCCAAGCAGTAGTTCATGTAATTCTCTACCTCCAAGCAGTAGTTCATGTAATTATCTACCTCCAAGCAGTAGTTCATGTAATTCTCTACCTCTAAGCAGTAGTTCATGTAATTCTCTAACTCCAAGCAGTAGTTCATGTAATTATCTACCTCCAAGCAGTAGTTCATGTAATTATCTACCTCCAAGCAGTAGTTCATGTAATTATCTACTTCTAAGCAGTAGTTCATGTAATTCTCTACCTCCAAGCAGTAGTTCATGTCATTATCTACCTCCAAGCAGTAGTTCATGTAATTCGTTAGATACATTCCAGACCAACACGTAAGAAACTAGCAGATCAGCCACAATGCGCCGAAGCACATTATTTGCCAGTGCTAACACAGATACAGATACGCTGTGCAAAGAACAATATTAAGCTATTACGGTGGTAGTAAACTATTCGACACATGACGTAAATGCGAAATATCCGAAGAATTTCATAAGTTATTTGTTATATTGAGTCTTGAGTTAACTTACAAAATAATACAACATGTTAGCGTTTTCTTTTTTCCTATAAACATAATGTAAATGTGTATGTTAGGCATATACAGGTATATCCAATTTGTTTAACATCTTCTCGATATAATAGTCTATTTGAACAGCTGCCAACGATACAGCTTCTTTGACATAAATAGAGGTTGTACTTCTTTGACATAAATAGAGTTTGTACTTTGACATAAATAGAGGTTGTACTTTGACATAAATAGAGGTTGTACTTCTTTGACATAAATAGAGGTTGTACTTTGACATAAATAGAGGTTGTACTTCTTTGACATAAATAGAGGTTGTACTTCTTTGACATAAATAGAGTTTGTACTTTGACATAAATAGAGGTTGTACTTCTTTGACATAAATAGAGGTTGTACTTCTTTGACATAAATAGAGGTTGTACTTTGACATAAATAGAGGTTGTACTTCTTTGACATAAATAGAGGTTGTACTTTGACATAAATAGAGGTTGTACTTTGACATAAATAGAGGTTGTACTTCTTTGACATAAATAGAGGTTGTACTTTGACATAAATAGAGGTTGTACTTTGACATAAATAGAGTTTGTACTTCTTTGACATAAATAGAGGTTGTACTTTTTATTTTAAAACATTCTCCGATGCACTTGACGATATGTCGCGACTAAACAACGTCGCAATTAGTTTATTAATGGACCTATTTCGCCGCATCACGCCTGCTTTGCGACAGCTAAATACGCCTACGTAGCTCTATTTGTATGGATAGACGTATTTGCTGTGCTTGTGAGACAGCCACCCGTAGGTATTTGCTGTGCTTGTGACGTGGCCATTCGTAGGTATTTACGGCGGTCGTGAGGCAGCCATTCGTGGATATTTGCGGTGCTTTTGATGGAGCTGTTCGTGGATATATGCGGTGCTTATGAGGCAGCCTGTCATTGATATTTAATTAGTCTCGCCATCGTTTCAAACTTCGTGAGTCGATCGATTCCCTGCCGAACAATTGTGTACCTAATAACTTAAACTTTCGCTACGACATAAGATGTGGCGGTATCTTAGTTTCTCGTGACTTTTTATTCGTAGAGCAACTAAATATTTGTGCCGATGCACATGACCTTTCTAAAAAAGAGTAAAGGTAAGTTGTTATTATAATTCGCAGTATCGAGTTCGTAGGACCGCTCTAGCGCTTTACACTTCACCCCCTGGCAGACCTGTTCATTCCAACACCAACTCGACTTATCTGGGAAGCATTCAGCCATGCTGCAATTACTGCGTAAAGACTATTCGTTCAAATATGTCCACCACTGTCTGTAGCCAGGTATTTATTTTTACAGCTGAGTGAACTGAGACAATGTGGAATGAACGAAATAGCCCAAGTTTCTAAACGATAGCGAGATGATTCCTTATTTAATAACACGCAGATAGTAATCTAGCTTACCTGTTTGGCCGGGCCCTGGCCACCTGGGAAAATATTGTGCAGGTCAATTTGGTATACATTTACCATATGCACACACGCACGCACGCACGCACGCACGCACGCACGCACGCACGCACGCACGCATGCACTGACATTTGTTAGGCGTGCCCGGGAGAAACGATGTTACAACTCATTCCTGAGATCGTAGATGAACCCGTAAAAGTTTGGCGTCTAAGGGGGAGTATCATGACATAAATATCAAGTATAGTAAGACTGTAGATACATGTAAGACGCGGCTTTAACTAAACATATGGCTGTCTTTTCTCCCCGTACGACGTCGAGTAACTCTAGGTAGCTGTAGAACTAGGTTATATTTATAGCATGACCTGTTCATTTTATGAAAACCATAAAATACTTCAGTTTTTGTATTTTTTACGGAATGTTCTATGCAAAAAGCTACAAGCAGATCGGAATTAGAATTTGTAATAGCCCTTTTTTGATTATTATAAATAGTGTGGTATGTTGCACGACGCCGGTACAGGAGAGCGGCTACGCGACTCCGGTACAGGAGAGCGGCTACGCGACTCCGGTACAGGAGAGCGAAGGAGCAAGGGACTGGATGGGCTTGTTCTTGTTGTATGATTACACTTAAAGTGAAACCAAAGGCATTGTTTTGGGCCTTTGCACCTATAAAAACTGACCCTTTTCAATTATAATCAAGAATATCATACAAGTGGTTTACTGGGAATATGTCCTAAAAGTGCGAAATTCTGGTCTAATGTAATTTTTCGTGGAGGCTGACATATTCATCAGTATTTGCAATTTTGACCAATCAGCATCGAGTAGCTCATAAACCCCCAACACGGCTGTGACGAAGGCTGTGCATATCGCATGTATTTTTAACGTGATTAAGATGTGTAGTTACATTTTTATTTGCTTTTATATTGGATTTACACGCAACAAAAAAACTCTTACAATGCTGTACTGTGCAGCATCCGGGTGTAAACATGATTCAGCGAGGTAGAGAGAGAGAGAGAGAGAGAGAGAGAGTTGTCTTTTTTACGATTTCCTCTGGAAAAACAGACAGTAGTGAAGCAGTGAATTCACGATTGCGGGCGGGCTGGTTGAAAGCCCACGCGATATGCTAGACTTTGCTCGGCCCATTTTGAAGAGCCGTGCTTTGAAGTTGATATATTTTCATCAACTAATGGATCAAGATCCTTTAAAACGTTGGCGACGGAGTACGTTAAAGCCTGAAGCGGTATTGACAATCTTCCAGCATGTACCTCAGCCGAAGACTTCAACGCAAACACTCGATCAAGAGAACTGTCAAATCGGAAGGCGAGGTTGTTAGTAAACATTGAATGAATGGACTGTCTTGCCAAATAAGTTTATTTTAGACGCAAACAGCATGTCCAAACTTATTGGCAAGTATGTAACTAAAATCGTCTACGATCAGATGTTTATAGTTGGAGTTGTGGGAAACCTCGTCAGCACTCTTACCGTAGGATTCTCCACAAATATAGCGCTGCCCATACAAAACAGATTTTCGATGTTCAACGATGTATATTTGATTAACCACTTGCGTGATATTCTTGATTATAGTTGCAAATGGTTAGTCTTCAAGTACTCTTATAGGTGCAAAGGCCCTCAAAACGCCTTTGGTTTCGCTTTAAAGTAGAATTAACTCATTATTAGGCTGGGTTATTCACCGAGAATAATATTAGAAGCAGACGAGTAAATGGTCTAGTACTGATGACTGGTCAATTTTAGGCAATTAATTTAGTCATGTGTAATGTGTTCTTGTGGGCGCATACTTACACTTATCTCCAATCACAACGGATGTTCGCTGACGGCTGCAAATAAAACAATAAGTTTCTCCATGGGTGGAATTAATGTAGCCTGTTTTGACGTTGTCTCGGTTAACCGATTGTCGAGCTGTCGTTAACTAGGCTACAGTGCAGACGGAAAACACATAATTGCTGTTACCGGTAGAGGGCACCACTTATCGGAATGATGCTTGTGTCATATAGACTTATCTGTGAGTTTTGAATATTTCTTCATGTATTTAAAGAAAAATGTTTACTGTACTATTTATAAATGAACACGATAATCCATAAAAAAATAAAGAGTAAACAATCAATCGCATTAAAGAAACAAAAAAGTGTGATATACAAAGAAGTGGCAGGGAAATGTATGAGGTGGTTTCTGTTTAAATATAAAGCCAAGGCCAGACAAATCATTCACGAGACCATTTTTAGATATATTCTCCTGTTTGACAGTGAATGGTGGACCTTGACAAAGAGACTTGAAAGACGAATCGCTACAGCAGACATGAAAGCCATACGAATGATACGGAGTGTGACCAAATGATACAGAGTGTGACCCAATTATACAGAGTATCAACAAATGATACAGAGTGTGACCAAATTATACAGAGTATCAACAAATGATACAGAGTGTTACCAAATAAGTCAGAGAATTACCAGAGTGTTACCAAATAAGTCAGAGAATTACAGACCAGTGAGTTTAACGTCAGTGATTTGTAAATTATTAGAAAGGTTAATTAAAGACCATATGGTGGACTTCCTCGTTAAGCATAACTTATTAAATTCATCTCAACATGGATTCCTTAAAGCGAGGTCATGCTTAACAAATATGTTATGTTTTTTGGAAGAAATCACTAAGTGGATAGACGTGGGATCGCCAGTAGATATTATCTACTTAGATTTTCAGAAAGCTTTTGACAAAGTGCCACATCAAAGATTACTACTTAAATTAAAAGCCCATGGTATCGGGGATAGCATAACTGACTGGATAGAACAATGGCTGACTGACAGAAGACAACGAGTTGTAGTAGATGGAGAAGTTTCAAATTGGAAATCGGTTTTGAGTGGGGTACTTCAAGGATCAGTATTAGGACCTATATTATTCTTAATTTATATCAATGACTTGGACGACAGTATAACAAGTAACGTACTGAAATTTGCGGATGACACAAAACTGTTTAGAAAGGTTAATACTGATGGTGATAAACAACATTTACAAAACGATCTAGACAGATTAGTGAAATGGTCTGAGAAATGGCAGATGTTGTTCAATTTTGGGAAATGTAAATGCCTACATACAGGACATAGGAACTTGAATGTAAACTATAGAATGGGAGATACTGTTCTGGGTACTACTGTAAAAGAAAAGGACTTAGGAGTTACAATAAGCGCTGATATGAAAGTTTCAGAGCAGTGTGGTATTGCAGCTTCAAAGGGTAATCAAATTCTTGGATTGATTAGAAGAAACATAACATACAAGGGAAAAAAGTTAATTATACCTCTTTATAAAGCAATAGTTAGACCTCATTTAGAATACTGTATACAAGCATGGAGACCATATCGTAAGAAGGATATAGATACGCTTGAACGCATACAAAGGAGAGCAACTAAAATGATTCCAGAACTGAGAGACCTTAGTTATGAAGAACGCCTGAAAGAATGTGGTTTAACAACTCTAGAGACAAGGAGGTTAAGAGGAGATCAGATTGAAGTTTTTAAGATATTGAATGGGTATGAAAATATTGATAGAAATATGTTTTTCTCACTCAAGAAGGATAGCAGAACTAGAGGACATGAGGTAAAATTAGTAAAGGATCAATGTAGATTGGACATCAGGAAGCACTCGTTCTCACAGAGGACAATAAATGAATGGAACAAATTGTCAACAGATTGTGTAACTGCTAGCAGCGTGAATATGTTTAAAAACAAGGTTGACACATATCTCAGGAGGGCGGGCTAGATGAACATTGTTGGACTCTCGATAAGCCAATGGCTTCATTGTCCACTTGCCATCTGGGCCTTTGGCTTGGATGGCAAATCTTGTTAAATCTTGTTAAATGATACAGAGTGTGACCAAATGATACAGAGTGTCAACAAATGATACAGAGTGTGACCAAATGATACAGAGTGTCAACAAATGATACAGAGTGTGACCAAATGGGACAGACAGCGAAATGATCATCTCTTGTAAAGCAAGATCACTCGAATGGTAGAAGTGACTTAAAGGAATATATCTAGTTAGTATGGTCAAGTGGCGAGGAGAGACAATTATTTTATACAAAGATGACGGGAAAGAGACCGAGAAGAAGGCCAAGGTTACGGTGGATCAACAATGTCAGCGGCCACCTGGCGGAAGAAAACACCAGCTTCAAAGACATTTTAAGAACAAGAACCGTAAAGAATGGAGGTAAAGTAATGTAATTTTGAAATGCAATTATTTGAAATATTTAATTTCTAGTACGGAATCGTTCTTTTGTGGTGTTGACCGACCTTTGCAGTATGCAGACAATGACGTTGATGAGGACGATGAGAATCCCACCGACCCCCAGCGTCCACGGCACGATCAGGTTCAGAACGCCGACCTTGGTCAGTTGCTTAATCGACCTTGTCCTACAGGTATAGTCACGTGATATTGTTTCGTCTTTTAGAAAACAGGTGCTTTCTTACATGTTCGGAATACAACTAACTATCATGTTTGACTATCGATTATTCCAGGAGGTGCACACAGGGTAAATGCATGCTAAGTTCACTGGAATAAAACGTTGTTAAGCTAAGTCATAACATATCGTCAAACGTCGGACTCTCGACAGGGAAAAATTTAGTTGATAAATTTCCTTCAACCAATTGTTCATTCGGCTGTATTGAATTGAATTGAAAACCTTTATTGTCCATTACCTGTATCACATAAAGTGGAAATTTTCCTTTGGGCTCACTGTTAAGGTATAAACGGTAAGACAAATGTTTAATATATGAGACCAATAAAACAAATAAAACATGTTTGTGAGTACTGTACTTCATTGCTATCCCATCAATTAAATTTCGGCACACGCGTGTACACACACAATTGCTCATTTAATCAGCTGATCCATGACTTCCTTGGACATGATATACAACAGCAAGTTCAGGCACTAGAATTCAATATGTTTATGGCTGACGGAGCAAAAGATCTCTTGTAACAGTTTGTGCGTGCCAGGGGCATCCTGAGTCGTCGACCAGACGGAAGAGTTTCAAAAGCTGAATTGAGTGGATGAGTGGAAGTTGACCACCCGAGCCAGCTTTGCTTTGTTCTTGACAGACAAATTTCCATACCATGACACTAGGTTAAAAGAAAGTACACTTTCAATTAAAGACCTGTACACCAACTGCAAAACCTCTGTGCAGAACCTCTATTGAAGCTCCTTAATTTCCGGAGCAAAAACAGACGTTGTTGTGTCTTTTTGTATATGTGATGTACATTGTCAGTGAAGGTAAGGTTTTCATCAACAACAGTACCAAGATACTTGAAAGTGGATACTGTTTCAACAGTCTGCCCATTGAACATCAGTGGTTGAGAAAGAGGATGCGATGCACCATTGACTCGACCACGTCCAAAGCACATCTCATATGTTTTCTGGGCATAGAGCTCAAAAAAACTGCTGTCAAACCAGGATACAAGAATTTCAACACACTGGTAATACTGTGAAAGTGATCACTTCAACACACTGGTAATACTGTGAAAGTGATCACTTCAACACACTGGCAATACTGTGAAAGTGATCACTTCAACACACTGGTAATACTGTGAAAGTGATCACTTCAACACACTGGTAATACTATGAAAGTGATCACTTCAACAGACTGGCAATACTGTGAAAGTTATCATTCATCTTTGAGACATGCAGTAAGTGTTAAGTGCATCATCGTATTTGATGAGCTTGAGTAGAGCATTATTACAATTTATCTCATTTATATATACTGAAAAAAGAGGAGGGGACAAAACACACCCCTGGGGAGCACCTGTGTGTAGGACAAGTTCCTTAGACATAACTGAACCATCAGGCAGGACTGTACACTCAGAGAGTAAGCCTCCCCTGTCCGAACAGACAGAGGATCAACTCTCACACAGACACACTGTGGTCGGTCGCACAAAAACGCTCTGATCCAAAGAACCAAGGTGGGGTTCACCTGTAAGTCAAGTAGACGCTGTATAAGTAAATGAGGTTGAATGGTATTAAAAGCTGAAGAAAAATCCATGAAAAGGATCCTGACAAAATTCCCAGTACAGTCTAAATGTTTAGAGACTGTATCAAGCAGTGTTAAATTGGTATCCTCCACCACCCCCGCCCTGTATGCAAATTGCAAACGACTGATGTGAGCTGACAATTTACAATTCTTTCCATGCATTTGCACAATACAGATGTTAATGCAACAGGTCGGAAGTCTTTCAAGAGAGTGGCATTTCGTTTCTTAGGTACAGGTATAATGGTGGATAACCGCCATAAACGTGGAACAAACTGAGTATCCAACAAAAGCTGGAACAGGCGTGAAAAAACACTCCCTAACTGAGTGGTACATACTTTCAAAACCTTTCCCTTCAGACCATCTGGCCTTGGGGCCTTCCAAGGGTTGACATGTGACAAGACAGAAACAACATCATCTTCGAACACTCTGACTGCTAATGGATCAAGAGACTGGCACAGATCATTTCAAGTGGGGCGCGGTGGTCGAGTGGGGCGCGGTGGTCGAGTGGGGCGCGGTGGTCGAGTGGGGCGCGGTGGTCGAGTGGGGCGCGGTGGTCGAGTGGTAGAGCGTCGGACTTTCGGTCGAGGGGACCGGGGTTCAAAACCACCTGTGGCAGAGCGTCGGACTTTCGGTCGAAGGGACCGGGGTTCAAAACCACCTGCTGCCGTTTCAAAACCTGGGCAAATTTGTTCACCCCACTTTGCTCGTGTCTTTCGGAAGAGACACTAAAAGCCGTTGGTCCCTTCTACCTGGTGTCTATGCCAGGGGAAGTAAAAGATCCCACACAGGGGGTAAATGTGTAACCTGTTGTGGACTCAAAGAGTGGTGGTCTCTGTCTCTAACCCACCAATTCCCGGCACGTGAGAGGCGCCGAGCAGGACTTACAACGCTCTTAAGGAGCCCAGTCCTTGACAGGAAGAAGAAGATCATCACATTCGTTTCTGAAATCTTTATCATCAAAATGAACATAAAAGGTGTTTAATTTACAACTTCACAGGATCTGAACTTTTCATTCGCTGTTGTTGTGTATTTCTACCCATCATAACATTAAGACTTTTCCAAGCATCTCTTGCACTCATATTTTTGTATTCAAGTCTAGCAGTTTTGGCCTTGGTTCGAAATAGTTTTTCTAGTTCCCTAACTTTCAGTTTATTCCCCTGAAGAAATGGAATATTTTTTATCATTCAGACACTGCTTCAAGTCCTTGCCGATCCAGGGTTTATTATTGGGGTATATGCGAACTTCCTTTGTAGGAATGATGAGTCCTCACATAAGATTATGTAAGATGTGATAGTGTCAGTTAGTGCATCCTGGTCAGATTCACAGCTACCAAAGAAGACATTCCAATCAGTTGCCTCGAAGCAGCCTCTGAGAGTCTCAGCACTATCAGGAGTCCAGTGTTTTATTGTGTGAACTTGAGGGGTTCTTGCTTCAGTTTCTGGCGTTATTTAAGAAGTAGATGAACCACATCGTGGTCCGATCGTCCAAGAGGGGGGGGCGACACCTGGAAACATACGCATCAGGAATATTCCCGAAGCACATATCAAGCGTTTTGTCCACCCTAGTAGGGCACGACACATATTGGTGGAGCGTGGGAAGCTGATTACTAATGTCACACCTGTTGAAGTGGCCTAACACGAACACAGGCTGGCCGGTGACCTATTGACCGCCTTATTGTAGCTTTCGGCTATGCGGTCAGCTGCGGGCGTGGAATCCAGGCCAGGCACGTACACAAGTATGACTGTAATCTGTCCAAACTCTCGAGGGTGATAGTGTGGCGTGAATAACACAGTCAATATCTCGTAGTGTTTACTGTTGACAGTCTCTCGCACAGTACAGTTCGTTGCCCATTTGTTGTTTACCAACATGCCCAGACCACCTCCTAGTTGTTTCTGGGTTTTCTTAGAGTCACGGTCAAGGCGAATAGCAGTATACCCAGGCATGTTCATGTCCGAAACATCTTCCGTAAGTCATGTTTCTGTGAAACAGAAGAGACTGCACCGGCGATAATCACCATCATACTTTGTCAAAGCTGAAATCCGAAATACAAAGCTGAAATACATCTTCTTCTAACGTTTGTCAACAACCTAAATTGGCAGTCTGTCATCAAGCAGACACCAGTGGGCCGTAAAAGTGGGCAGGCGTTCTGGTGTGCCGCTTGATGTCCTGCGGGTAGTCACCAGTTGTACACGCCCAACTCCCGTTCGCAGGCAGTTTGGTCCGAACCTTTCGTGGGAGATCAAATCCAACGCAGGGAGTACCGAGCCTTTCGTGGGAGATCAAATCCAGCGCATGGAGTACCGAGCCTTTCGTGGGAGATCAAACCCAGCGCAGGGAGTACCGAGCCTTTCGTGGGAGATCAAACCCAGCGCAGGGAGTACCGAGCCTTTCGTGGGAGATCAAATCCAGCGCAGGGAGTACCGATCCTTTCGTGGGAGATCAAATCAGCACAGGGAGTACCGAGCCTTTCGTGGGAGATCAAATCCAGCGCAGGGAGTACCGAGCCTTTCGTGGGAGATCAAACCAGCGCAGGGAGTACCGAGCCTTTCGTGGGAGATCAAATCCAGCGCAGGGAGTACCGAGCCTTTCGTGGGAGATCAATCAAACCAGCGCAGGAAGTACCGAGCATTTCGTGGGAGATCAAATCCAGCGCAGGGAGTACCGAGCCTTTCGCGGGAAATCAAACCAGAGCAGGGAGTACCGAGCCTTTAGTGGGAGATCAAACCCAGCGCATGGAGTACCGAGCCTTTCATGGGAGATCAAACCAGCACAGGGAGTACCGAGCCTTTCGTGGGAGATTAAACCCAGCGCAGGGAGTACCGAGCCTTTCGTGGGAGATCAAACCAGTGCAGGGAGTACCGAGCCTTTCGTGGAAGATCAAATCCAGCGCAGGGAGTACCGAGCCTTTCGTGGGAGATCAAACCAGCACAGGGAGTACCGAGCCTTTCGTGGGAGATCAACCCCAGCGCAGGGAGTACCGAGCCTTTCGTGGGAGATCAAACCAGCGCAGGGAGTACCGAGCCTTTCGTGGGAGATCAAACCAGCGCAGGAAGTACCGATCATTTCGTGGGAGATCAAATCCAGCGCAGGGAGTACCGAGCCTTTCGCGGGAAATCAAACCAGCGCAGGGAGTACCGAGCCTTTAGTAGGAGATCAAACCCAGCGCATGGAGTACCGAGCCTTTCGTGGGAGATCAAACCAGCACAGGGAGTACCGAGCCTTTCGTGGGAGATTAAACCCAGCGCAGGGAGTACCGAGCCTTTCGTGGGAGATCAAACCAGCGCAGGGAGTACCGAGCCTTTCGTGGAAGATCAAATCCAGCGCAGGGAGTACCGAGCCTTTCGTGGGATATCAAACCAGCGCAGGGAGTACATGGTTATGGGATGAACTGATGCAGAGGAGTTGGTTTGATCTGCCTGTCCTGTCTCAAATGCGTTGCTATCCAGTGTGTTTGGGCACATAGAGTTTGTTGCTTCTTGAGCTTCTTTATTGGATGCTGTCATAAATGAGTACATGGCTATTGACAGCGGTGGATGCATATGAATGACAAGTTTTTGCGCAGCGTGGTTAAATGCTTACCGGAAAAGTAGCGTTGGGATGGAATGAACAGGATAATAACACCCATTTTGTTATGCCAAGCATTATAGCGCTTTAATTATGACATGCAATTTTATCGTTAAGCACACCTGGTGCGTACGCTGACGAGTGACGTGTTCTGCCGCTTCCTGGCGCCTCTGCCGTCGGTAACAACAGCAGTGAAGTTGTAAAGACCATCGACGGACTGTGCACTGACGACCGCGGACAACACTCCGACGTCGTCAATGGAGAACATACTGACGAGGGAGATGTACATACATAACGCTATCAAAAATGTAACACATACTCTACGTATTGTAGAAACCGGTCGCACTGTGTGCGTGCGTTCGTGCGTGCGTGCGTGTATACAGGCATGCATACATTCATACAGGCATATATACATACGAACGTACGTAGCCATGCACGCACGCACGCACGCACGCACTCATACACGCGCACGCACACACACACACACACACACACACACACACACACACACACACACACACACACACACACACACACACACACACACACACACACACACACACACACACACACACACACACACACACACACACACACACACACACATATATATATATATACATACATACATACATACATACATACATACAAGATTTATCAAGATTGCTATCAACAAGAAAAGGTCCAGATGCCAAGTGGACAAGGAAGCTATTGCCTTATTGAGAGTGCAACCATTTTTCATCTATGCGTAATAGCCCTCCTAAGATAAT
>OY759270.1:7579460-7596960 GCA_963662155.1 Lamellibrachia columna
TACTGTACCAGAAAACGGTTTGGCTGGTACTGTACCAGAAACGCGGCTAAGCGATGACGAATAAATTGGAATCGGTCGTTTAATCCAGACTCACAAACAATGCGATCAGAGTCCATATACAACACATCAGCACATCACAATGCTTAGACAAACCGTGTGCTGCACGCAGCGCAGCTATTGAAGGTTGTACTTGCATTTCTGGGTCGATCTGGAAATATTTCAGACATTTCTTCGTTGCAGGACACAGTTGGTAGATCAACTCGGCAGTCTGCGGACAACAAACAACCAGGCAGTCAGGCACATCCGGCTGGTAACAAGTGCCATGACAGTTTATTGTGATTCTGCCTAGACCTGACAGTTTTCTTAATTTATCGGAATGACACACAATGAGTAGATGTAGACCTCTACCGTGTCGTCATCGGTGGCGGAGACCGTGAGCAGGTACAAGCCGGCCGGCTGGCCTTCCACGACCCTCACTTCCTCGGCATGCTGGCTGAACAACGGCCGGTGTTTGTTCGGGGCGGTGACCGAGGCACGCAGCAGGGCGTGCGCTCGCTTAGTCGGGTCGTCCATCTGCACAGCCTGCACAGTGAGCGATAATGCATGATATTCACTAACCAAAACAATCTATACCATTTTTTATAGAATATTCGATAGGATTTTTGCGGACGCAACCGTGTAGAATTAAAAAATATTACTAGTTTGTCACAACGGTAAGAACATATGAGTTAAAAGTATTTTGGCGTTTATGATTAACGTTTGCTGTGTATAAGCTATCAACGCATGTGACTAGACTTTAGTGTGTGTACACTTACAAATGGATTAATTATGCACAGGGAAGAAACCAGAAGTTAATTAAAAAAGCTAATTTCCGAAACGGGGCTAGTTTTGCCACCCAAGGTCTGGGGGAGGGTAGTTGAGCAGTGGTTCAAGAATTAACACCTGTGTTATTTTACTCCAAAAGACATCATAGAATTAATCTTTCCGAGCAAATTGTGAAGTCGTATAGCTAGCTACATGGCAACATATTAGCATTTAATCACACTGGTCGCGATGGGCATATAAATATATATTAATTATGTCGATTTATTAATGAATGCGTGTTGATCTGTCAGTGACGTGT
Source organism: Lamellibrachia columna (assembly GCA_963662155.1). Taxonomy (NCBI): domain Eukaryota; kingdom Metazoa; phylum Annelida; class Polychaeta; order Sabellida; family Siboglinidae; genus Lamellibrachia; species Lamellibrachia columna. The sequence goes on from OY759270.1 coordinate 7,580,584, forward strand.
TGTACCCATTGTGCAGATGTGTTGGCTGCATTGTTATGAAGTCTTAGTAGAAAGTATAGGTAAATTATACAAATATTTAACATTTACCCATTGTGACTCAACTCAACCAAGTGTTAGTTGAGTTAGCTTACCCTGTTTGAAGCATGTAATTATATAAGCATACTAGAGATATTTTCTTGGCCTAAGTTAATCTACTAATAATCATTGTTTACGCGAGTAAAAACAGTTTTGACTTAGGAATTTATTTGTGTCCTAGATATCAAAAAGAATAAAAATGGCTCAATTAATACTGCCTTCCCCTGCCTAGTTTCAGAACAATGTTGTGGCCATTTAGGCCAAGTCCTTCATATGGGCGTTATGTCACACCCTATGAGACCAATAAAGCCCCTTTTGACCATTTTCACAAAATGTATTGTAACTGGCTTATTGTTTTAATAAGCAACCCATGCCATACGAAATCAACAACAACGAGGGAGTGTTGCATGTCGGAAATACAACATATTTTAAAGATATGTTGTTAAAGATTTCACTGAAATAAATCATTGACATAGGCAAATAATTACCATCAGCACGAGAAACACCATCTCTCCCTCGTTGGCGGCAACACTTCTCCGTAGCGTGACGACCCCGGTCGAATTACATATCGCGAACAGCGGGTGTGGCTCATCGCCTCCTGTCACAATGGTATCGTCGACATTCAGAGGTGTGTTATTTGCTTGTGGTTATAAACACGCTGTTTTATTTCTCAATTAACGAGACAAAGCAAACGTTCTAAAGGATAAATATTGCATTGCAACTTACCATTCGTATTCTAATTATTTAAAACAAAATGCCCACGACCAGACATCAGAGAAAATTGCCAACAATTATTCTTTGAACAGTTTCGATTATATGGACATTATCGTAGCGGTTGCAAAGTACTGAATTAAATTGCACAAATGTAAATGTTTTCAATTAATTTTAATTCAAATACATACAATATATTTTATGGGTTTTGTACGGTGTCTCAATTGTGTGGTTAGTTTACTTGCTCTTTGTTGTATTCTTTCCATATTATTTATCTTCTCTTTATTATTGTCTCCGTCGTTTTACTACTGAATATTATAATGGAGGCCTGCCAAAATACTGCCTTGTGGGAATTACCGCGTTCTTTGTATATGCTAGTTTTCTCCTGATTAACCCAATAATTTGATTTATATTAGATAACTCAATCGTACAATGTCTAATTAATATTTATTGCTACTTTTCTTTGTTTGTCGTGACGAATATAATAAATATAATATCTCCCGCATTATGTTCTGACATATTATACATTTATATTTCCAGAAATATAGAAACATTTGCTATATTCTGAGTAGCGGAATTATTATTTCCAATCATGTTGAAATGATATGATCGTGTGACATTGACTAGTTAACCAGGACCGAAATCAAAGGCGATGAAAATGAATATGATATGTACTTTATATTTGGGCATGCACAGCCATTGTAATACTTGCTTTTGTTAATGATCCTATACTCCACCGATACATTGAGACTTCTATCTCCGTCAAATGCATGAATTGTCGGCGTCACTTTGAGTGGCGTCCCCTAGTGGTAAACAGGTTTATTGATCATCAGCAATGTTAACACAACCTTCCTTTGTAATGTGAACGGTTTGGACGTGTTTGTAATGTTAAAGGTTTTTAGCTAACAATTTAAATAATTGTACCATGTCTTGTGGACAATTATTCTGTCTACAGTATCTCTTCTGTTGAACTCTCGATTAGCCAATGACTTCCTTGTCCACTTGCCATGTGGGTGTTTTGCCTTGGATGCTAACCTTGTTAAATCTTGTTAAATCTACACAGTTACATCCGAGTCGGTCTAACATCAGATGGATTTTTACCTCCATTTTACCACCACATATCAGATCAGTCAACAAATACCTGGACTATGTATAACAACTTTGGCTGAGGGTAGGACACAGTGGTCAAAGTAGAAGACAGTGGTCAAAGGAGAAGACACAGTGGTCAAAGGCGAAAGAAAGACTAATTGCAGCTGTAGGCTGTATTCTTACTATAGCCGCAGAATAAAGTGGAAATAGAGAAACATCCAGGAAAAAAATTAAACGTCTACACATAATCGACTTGTTTTGTAATGCGAATGCTTAGGCACATGTGAGTGACTCAAACGTAATTCAATATTTACGTGAGCAATACTTTATTTACGTGAGCAATTCACTGTGTATGTAAACAAATAATTGTTTATGTGTGGTTATATGTAGACAAGGCTCACCGTGGGTGCATGAGCTTCCACCGTGGCCATATAGAACGTCGTGCCTTCAAACTGAGGGGCCATGTCGTCTTCGTCGATGACAGACACCGATAGGCTTGCTGTGTTCCACCAATGGGGGTCCAGTGTACCATCGGTGACCTGATGTTTATCCTTAAAACCAACAAAAACGATGTTTCAGACTTCTTCACTTTTAGGGAAAACTGTCTACACCAGGAGAAGAGTCAAACGACGTTGTGATGAATAAAGAATATATCCATATCCGTGATGTAGCTCAGCAATATCATCTTCGTGACATTGTTCAGCAATTAGACATTCGTACGGTGATGGTTTATTCAAACCTAAAAAAGATTATGGTTATATAGGTACTCACGCGCACCACGAGAATCAGCGAGAAGTTGGCGAGAGTCTCGTAGTCGAGAGAAGCCGCGAGAGTTAGTCCACCGTCAGTCGTGTTGATATTGAAGTATGACTGCAACAAAACTCTGCTACAGTTGAATCAGCAAGTATCTGTTAATTAATCGTTCTGCCTGTTGTTTAGGCCTACATTATAAAGGAAGTACACTGGGATGAATACGCTATGGGATTGGATTTTTTAAATCAGTCTAACACAGTGTACTGTCTTATGATATGAAGTTATAACATTTTAGCTGCTTGGCGAACGTAATATCAAATAAGACACTGTCTTTTTCTTTGGTTCTAAGCTCTCGCTGTCACCCACGGCTAGATCGCCTGCAGTGGGACACACGTGTAAGACTTGTAGACATGGATTATGTGCTCCCATCGCCCAATATAAATGTAGCAGTGTAGGTTTTTAATGTTATGACTTTTTATAATTATTGAACATGCTTCGAGGTGTAATGACACTCAGCCATATTCCCTCCTTAGGCCAAATCCGGGATGCTCCTTCACTCACTGACGTAACTGGTCACGAACTGTTTTGACCAAAGAAAGCACGTAAATGAAGTCAGGAAGACTCTGCAAGACCGGGGGTCATCAATAAAACACAATATAATCTTACCGAGTAATTGCTTGGAATTATAGAATAATCGAATGCCTGGTTTCTCAGGTCCCGGTCTGTCGCCGTCACTTGAAGCACCGTGTCACCAACATCAGTCAGCTGGAACACCACAACGTGGGATAAATCACTGAACCGCGACGACGCTAACGTCTGCCTATCACCTGCACTCACGTCTGTACCCCAGTCACCTAACACCTGCAATCACGTCTGTACCCCAGTCACCTATCACCTGCACTCACGTTTGTACCCCAGTGACCAGTCACCTATCACCTGCAATCACGTCTGTACCCCAGTGACCAGTCACCTATCACCTGCAATCACGTCTGTACCCCAGTCACCTATCACATGCACTCACGTCTGTACCCCAGTAACCAGTCACCTATCACCTGCAATCACGTCTGTACCCCAGTCACCTATCACCTGTAATCACGTCTGTACCCCAATCACCTATCACCTGCAATCACGTCTGTACCCCAGTCACCTATCACCTGCACTCACGTCTGTACCCCAGTCACCTATCACCTGTAATCACGTCTGTACCCCAATCACCTATCACCTGCAATCACGTCTGTACCCCAGTCACCTATCACCTGCACTCACGTCTGTACCCCAGTCACCTATCATCTGCAATCACGTCTGTACCCCAGTCACCTATCACCTGCAATCACGTCTGTACCCCAGTCACCTATCACCTGTAATCACGTCTGTACCACAGTGACCTATCATCTGCAATCACGTCTGTACCCCAGTGACCAGTCACCTATCACCTGCACTCACGTCTGTAACCCAGTCACCTATCACCTGTAATCACGTCTGTACCACAGTGACCCATCATCTGCAATCACGTCTGTACCCCAGTGACCAGTCACCTATCACCTGCACTCACGTCTGTGCCCCAGTCACCTATCATCTGCAATCACGTCTGTACCACAGTGACCAGTCACCTATCACCTGCACTCACGTATGTACACCATTCACCTATCACCTGCAATCACGTCTGTGCCCCAGTCACCTATCATCTGCAATCACGTCTGTACCACAGTGACCAGTCACCTATCACCTGCACTCACGTATGTACACCAGTCACCTATCACCTGCAATCACGTCTGTACCACAGTGACCAGTCACCTATCACCTGCACTCACGTCTGTACCCCAGTCACCTATTACCTAAAATCACGTCTGTACCCCAGTCACCTATCACCTGCACTCACGTTTGTACCCCAGTGACCAGTCACCTATCACCTGCAATCACGTCTGTACCCCAGTGACCAGTCACCTATCACCTGCAATCACGTCTGTACCCCAGTCACCTATCACATGCACTCACGTCTGTACCCCAGTAACCAGTCACCTATCACCTGCAATCACGTCTGTACCCCAGTCACCTATCACCTGTAATCACGTCTGTACCCCGGTCACCTATCACCTGCACTCACGTCTGTACTCCAGTAACCTGCCCTCATGTCTGTACCCCAGTAACCAGTCACCTATCACCTGCAATCACGTCTGTACCCCAGTGACCAGTCACCTCTCACCTAAACTCACGTATGTACACTAGTCACATGTCACCTGCACTCACGCCGGTTCACCAGTCACCTATCACAGCACTCACGCTGGCTCATCCATTATTCGATTATACAATTCCAAACATAAGTTGCTTGTCAATAGGCATTTATTTCAGCAATTAGATTCAGAGAATATATAATCGTCCGCTTAAGACAAACATAACATTTATGCTGTGGAGAAACAAGAAGTATTTATTTGTCCCAAAGCCAAAACAAATAAAAATTTTATATAGAGAAACCATACAATATATTGATTTAAATCAACAGAAAAACGAAGTGATAACAATATATTGTACAGTATGAAAATAAAAGCCACGGCGAGTGTGGGAGGCGAGTAGACATTACGTTATTTGTTCACTTGAGCAACGTCGTGATGTTCTTACGGCTCGTGTCATACATGGATATATTCCGTCTCTTTGATAGGAAAACATCGTCGAATCGTCGAGTCGGTGAAGACAACAAACACACAAAAGCACGAACCTCGCTGATAGTCAACCTGTAGACGCCGTTCTTGAAAACTGGGCGGTGATTGTTGAGGTCGATCACAAGCAGCGTTATTCTCATACGTACCTGAAACATGTCTATAGATATATATATATATATATATATATATATATATATATATATATATATATATATATATATATATATATATATATATATATATATATATATATGAAACATGTATATATATATATATATATATATATATATATATATATATATATATATATATATATATAGACATGTTTCAGGTACGTATGAGAATAACGCTACGTATATATATATATATATATATATATATATGTATATATATATATATGTATATATATATATATATATATATATATATATATATATATATATATATATATATATATATATATATATATATATATATATATATATCAGTCTCTATGTACACCAGTTATGCTAACAGCATAACGGTTGGCTGACAATTAAACTGGAGGGAATGGCCTGAAGGACCTGGTCACTGGTGCATCTAGTGAACTGGTGAACGGGCAACTTGCCAGTGTTACAGATTAGGGTCAGACAAGAAGTGGCGTAAATAAAACTATGCAGTTCACAAAATTTAAAAAGCATAAACATGTAGCGAGCGTGCGTACGTGCTCGAGTGCGTGCGTGCGTGCGTGCGTGCGTACGTGTGTGAGTGCGTGTGTGCGTGTTTTTCTGCAGCAGCAGCAGAAGCAGCAACAACAACAGAAATTACCTGCTGGAATAGTTAGCCAATACCACACAGGAATGGTGTGGTAGGGGGCTCAACCTCCCATCTACCACCTGTTTTGGAGGCCATCATCCCATCTCCCACTAATCCTACCTCCCACCAAGGCCAACCTCTCACCTCCCACCATTTTTAGGACCAACTTCCCATCTGCCACTCTCCCCCCCCCTCCTCCCCCCCCCCCCCGTCACACAAAGGTAACTCCTGCTCCTGCTCACGTTGACGTCCAGGGTAGTGCAGTTGAGTACCACATGGATGACGTCGTCGCCGTCTTTCGTTACGTCTAGCGCACGCAGCAGCACCAGGTCACGCTGGATGGGACGGAAATGTAGCACATTGTTTCCGGTGTGCGCACGCAGCTTGATATCGTTGGGTACCCCAGCAAAGGCCAACTGAACTACCCGTGTCCCTATAATTAACACACATATATTTTTGGTTTAATACTTGGATTGCATAAATTCAGGCAATTACCCAGCAAACAGACGTAAGTAAGGTTTTCTTGTGCGTAGGCTTTATACTGCAGGAGAATACAATGCATATGTGGACTGAGTATGTAACTATGTAACGAACGAGAGGGTGTGGCAGAGGTCTTAACATCCCATTTCCCACCTGTTTGGGGGCCAAACCTCCCATCAATGTTGAAAGTCCACCTCCCACATCACACCAATCTCAATTCCCACCTCCCTTTGAGGCTAACCTCCCACCAATTTTTATTACCAACGTCCCACCTCCCACGTCCTGCCACACCCCCTCACGAACACAGAAGTTTTAAATCTGGCTGACATAAAAACAGCAACTCTTCAACAAAATACAGAAACACAGACTAACATTTTTGCGCACAACATTAGACAGAAAGGAAATCAACGGGAACTATTGAGGGGATGGTGGAGGATAAACGAGACAGAGGAAGACCAAGAGCCTTATGGACAGACAACATCAAGGCGCGGATGGAGAAAAGGAAGCACGAAGGTCTGATCAGAACGGCACAGTACAGACATGAGTGGCAAATACTGGCGATCCGTGGCAACCGAACTTGCAAGAGGAGATGGTGGTGCTATTGCAATAAACATGTTTACTACCACCGTCAAGGTCGGTGTTGAGTTATGACGTACCGACGGGATGGTTCTCTTTGATGTTATAGTAAGTAACGCCTTCTCCGTCTCTGACCAGTGTCATACTGACACCGTCGATGTCCTGGAAGCGACATCTCTCGTTCGCCACTTCTACAACGACGGGAATCACAGTTCAAAGTACAAAGGAAAACTTCGAACACATTACATGAATATCTAACCCCCGCTACCACATATTACTGAACATGCTCTGTAAATTGTATACCCAACACAACACAAAAGGTATATTTAATTGTCTCCAACGTTGGATTCCAGATTTAACAAGATTGCCATCCAAAGATACACGTTCCAGGTGGCAAGTGGACAAGGAAGCCATTGGCTTAACGAGAGTCCACCATGCTTACCGACCACGTTGACAGCGCCGCATGGACACCAGTTAAGGAAAAGGACGACAGACAATTCTAGTAGCTGTTTCCATGTGAAGACAATCCTCCGTCCGCGTGAAGTCATCCTTGTCTCGGGACGTCCTCACACGTGTATTTTCTAGCTGCGGAATATCCAAACGAGTCGACAAGTTTCAGGGTAACAATTCCATTTCACTGGTGAAACTAAAGTCACTAGTGAAAATATGTAGGCTAATCCCCCGCTTAATGGATTCAATGGATTACAGAAGTATTAACGACAACTTTAAGCGAACACGACTTGGGAGACGCAGGACCTTCATTTCGAAGGAGGATGACGCTGCATAGTGAATGCCGCAAAGAGGCTGCGCAGACAAGCCTACTGGCACCGAGCCTACTGACACCGAGCCTACTGGCACCGAGCCTACTGGCACCGAGCCTACTGACACCGAGCCTACTGGCACCGAGCCTAGTGGCACCGAGCCTACTGACACCGAGCCTACTGGCACCGAGCCTACTGACACCGAGCCTAGTGGCACCGAGTCTACTGGCACCGAGCCTACTGACACCGAGCCTACTGACACCGAGCCTACTGAAACTGAGCCTACTGGCACCGAGCCTACTGACACCGAGCCTACTGGCACCCATCCTACTGACACCGAGCCTACTGACACCGAGCCTACTGGCACCGAGCCTACTGACACCACGGAGGACAACGAGAATCGGGACCTGGAATGTCAGGACGATGGATGAAGCTGGAAAGGCAACACTGACTGCACGCGAGATGACAAAATATAAATTTATATAGCTTTACTAGGGCTGTGTGAGACTAGATGGACACAGTCAGGACAGACAAAGCTTTCGTCTGGAGAGATGGTACTTTACTCAGGACGCGAATAAGACAGCGGGTTACAATGTTAGATGTCAACCGTGTAATTTTTCGACATTAGTAAAGACAGTGTAGCATTTCAGCGTCCGTCCTAAATGATGACCAGTTGAGTTTTGACATGAGATTGAATACGGTTTCTGGTGTGCTTTCATAGTTGCTTTCAATGAAACCAACTGCGTTCTTTTGTAAATTTTCATAGGGTCCCAGAAGACTGCTTCAGAACAATTGCTTCAGAACAATTGGACTGCTTCAGAACAATTGGACACATTTTGTCCCGCATTTAAATAAACCGCTGCAACATACAGTCTATAATGAAAGATGTGACAATGTATAAATGCCTTCCAGTCTATATAGCGGTGTCCCAGTAGAAATTTTAATGAATAAAAGTGCTGCCACCTGGTGTCCTATTGGAAAACTGGACACCCTTTTTCAGTGTTTGGATCCGCTCACGATCTCACGCTTATTGTTTGACATAATTTGGAAGTTCTAAAGATTTTTTTTTTAAATTCAAAGTTCCAGTTAGGAATAGATGAAACAACGATTGCACTTCATGGGCGCCAGACGGGGGGGGGGGAGATATGGGTGCTGCGTACTTAGTGCAGATTAGCTGCACGTTCCGTTTTCCGCCCGCTTGGGGATTACATTTCATCCCAGGCCGTTGTCGTTGACCTGCTGTCTTAGCATGTTGTTGTCGTAGACCTGCTGCCTCAGCATGTTGTTGTCGTAGACCTGCTGCCTCAGCATGTTCTTGTCGTAGACCTGCTGCCTCAGCATGTTATTGTCGTAGACCTGCTGCCTCAGCATGTTGTTGTCGTAGACCTGCTGCCTCAGCATGTTGTTGTCGTAGACCTGCTGCCTCAGCATGTTGTTGTCGTAGACCTGCTGCCTCAGCATGTTGTTGTCGTTAACCTGCTGCCTCAGCATGTTGTTGTCGTAGACCTGCTGCCTCAGCATGTTGTTGTCGTAGACCTGCTGCCTCAGCATGTTGTTGTCATAGACCTGCTGCCTCAGCATGTTGTTGTCATAGACCTGCTGCCTCAGCATGTTGTTGTCGTAGACCTGCTGCCTCAGCATGTTGTTGTCATAGACCTGCTGCCTCAGCATGTTGTTGTCGTAGACCTGCTGCCTCAGCATGTTGTTGTCGTTAACCTGCTGCCTCAGCATGTTGTTGTCGTAGACCTGCTGCCTCAGCATGTTGTTGTCGTAGACCTGCTGCCTCAGCATGTTGTTGTCATAGACCTGCTGCCTCAGCATGTTGTTGTCGTAGACCTGCTGCCTCAGCATGTTGTTGTCGTAGACCTGCTGCCTCAGCATGTTGTTGTCAGTGAGCCGGTGCGCTGTGAGACGTCGACGATTACCAAGAAAATGGAACTGCGGCTACGAACAACGAGGTACGATCGTACTTGATTGCAACAACTAGCAAAAATACCCATCCTCGGGACGGGATAACTTGATAATTCGTAAATGACTGCCATGATACCAATATCAACAACATTTCAGTATACACACCATTATCACAGAAATATCCGTCTATGTCTTAATTTGGTACTTGGTGCTGCCAGTCGATATATTGATGGCTTCTTGGAACCCAACTCTCGAAATTGCGACATAACACAGTTGCGAACAATCGTACGTAACAAACAGATTATTCGTTCGTGAAGTTCTAAAAAAAATAATGGTGACCCTTCCTGGGGTCGAAGATGAAACCCTGAAAGTTTGGAGCCCGATAGGCGTAGTATTGGTATAGGAGTAGTATGGCATACATACATACATACATACATACATACATACATACATACATACATACATACACACATACACACATACACACATACATACATACATACATACACACATACATACATACATACATACATACATACATACATACATACATACATACATACACACATACACACATACACACATACATACATACACACATACACACATACACACATACATACATACATACATACATACACACATACACACATACACACATACACACATACACACATACACACATACACACATACACACATACACACATACACACACATACACACATACATACATACATACATACATACATACATACATACATACATACATACATACACACATACACACATACACACATACACACATACACACATACATACATACATACATACATACATACATACATACATACATACACACACATACACACATACACACATACACACATACACACATACACACATACATACATACATACATACATACATACATACATACATACATACATACATACATACACACATACACACATACACACATACACACATACACACATACACACATACACACATACACACATACATACATACACACATACACACATACACACATACACACATACACACATACACACATACATACATACATACATACATACATACATACACACATACACACATACACACATACACACATACACACATACACACATACACACATACACACATACACACATACATACATACATACATACATACATACATACACACATACACACATACACACATACACACATACACACATACACACATACACACATACATACATACATACATACATACATACATACATACATACATACATACATACATACATACATACATACATACACACATACACACATACACACATACATACATACATGCATACACACATACATACATACATGCATACATGCATACATACATACATACATACTTACATACATACTCTATATGGATCATTGTAAGATGACACATTAGATTTTCGGGAGAACAAACTATAAAACACACGATGACCCAAAAGAAACCACAGACAGTGGGACACCTGGCGGGAGAACACTGTTATTCCCTCCCTTAGCAAATAAATATAAAATTTTTATAGAATATATTACATATGATTTTTGCGGACACAACTGGGTAGAATTCAGACAATATTCTATAAAAAAAATTATATTCTATAGGATTTTTTTATAGAATATTTTATAGGAATCCTTTTGCGGACAAATCTATAAAATCTGTATTTTTCTATAGTTTTCTATACAGTAGAATTCTATATAAGTGTTTTAGATTTCTATGTTTTTTTGGCTAAGGGCTGTTCCTGTATATGTCAAGTTTGGCGTTCCAAACTTTCAATAACTAACTAATAAATAAACACGTCATCCGCAACACGAACGTGAGTCACTGTTAAATGACGCAGCCTTTCGCACTGAGCTGGCAAACCGGGTGTTCGCGAGGCTTACGGCTCCCGCGACGCGAGCGATAACGTGACAGAAGTTATTCTGGCCCTGGGTGTGATTAAAAGCGCTGTTCGTAACAGCAACGGACCGCCGTCAAACATCAACTATAGCTTTACTAGCCGAGTTACCCGGCAGCCACTGCAAGAACTTATGACTCCTTGGAGTACCCAGTCTCAACGACTATAAAGGTCTGAAGTGTTATTATTATTATTATTATTAATATTATTATTATTATTATTACTAATATTATTCATGACACGTAAATATAATTGTTCGCAACGATATGTGTGTGTGTGTGTGTGTGTGTGTGTGTGTGTGTGTGTGTGTGTGTGTGTGTGTGTGTGTGTGTGTGTGTGTGTGTGTGTGTGTGTGTGTGTGTGTGTGTGTGTGTGTGTGTGTGTGTGTGTGTGTGTGTGTGTGTGTGTGTGTGTGTGTGTGTGTGTGTGTGTGTGTGTGTGTGTGTGTGTGTGTGTGTGTGTGTGTGTGTGTGTGTGTGTGTGTGTGTGTGTGTGTGTGTGTGTGTGTGTGTGTGTGTGTGTGTGTGTGTGTGTGTGTGTGTGTGTGTGTGTTCTACTGTTGCTCCGAGTTACGTAATCTACGTCAAACATCCACATACGTTCTTTCGTACGCACATCCTCACCCCGGGGAATTTCGATTTTGTTTAATGTACTAACCATCCTCCTTGGTCCCAGATCGTGCGTGCATGCGTGCGTGCGTGTTCGCGTATGCATGTCACAATGCATGTCTATCTTTTTATTTATCTTATCAAACTTGGTTAGAATTACCAGAATGTTTACGTCATATTCATATCATTAGGATGCTGCAGAATTCCAGTAGCAACTTGTCTATTTCCCCTGTCTATTTCCCAGGAAGAACTCCTGCGATAACTGGGAATCTTGTCGCTTTATGCTGACCTCAGTGATATCATATGTGGCGTGGCTGGCGTCCCAACCGCTTCCCCACCGAGTCTTCCCAGCCTCCCTCTTGATATCGGCCGCAGCCCCTCACTTCGTCGCTGTGGCAATCTCGTCAGACTGCAGAGGAAACCCGATACGTGTGCCTAGAAATTCCCGGCAGCGCAGGCGTGAACGTCCCTAGCCGCCCTATCCACGTCGAGTGCGCGTGCGCCGGGGAGTCTCCGAGACCGTTCGCTCCCGTTCCCGCGTCCAGCTCAGTCGGCACATTGGCTTTTCCGCTGCGTCCTAACCCGTTGAATCCGACATGGCATCCAAGGTAGGCCTGAACCGTTGCTTTACTAGTTGATGTTGCTGATATTGTTTTGGTTCGAGTTCCCCAATCTACATTCGGCGTGCCCCGTTGTTTACGTTACATTAATCGACTTTCATATTTTCATATTTTCTGTCATTAAACAGGATTTGTTGGCTCACGTATGATGCTCTCTGTCTCCATCCATATGCGTTGATTTTTCCTGAGTTTGCTTTTAGCTTTTAGAACACCAAACTCGAAATCGAGAGAACCTGGTTTCGAATAATCTCGCTGCCGCTTTGAAGCTTGGCCAATATCATTGCTTCAGTTATCTTAGGTGTAAAAAAAATGAGTACCTGGCTAAAGACATTGGTGGATATGTGAACGAATAGTCTTCGTAGACGGGGTGAATAGTAATGCGCTCTGAGTGGGCCTACGTAATGGATACCGCAGTGTATATGAACATACCTTTACTTTACCCAAATTGCATATACTGAACAACAAAATGATTCAGTTACTTCTTGAAGCTGGAAACAAATATATCATAAAACCTGTACAGCTTTGTTGACTCGAACCTCGATAACTCAAGTACCCACGAGCTTGGTCCACCAGGGTACGCCGCCTTGTGCAAACACGACTTTACTCGAACATATGATAACTAGACGTGTTTTCCTGGTCACGCGGACTTCGAGTTAACGATGTTTACTATGGGTGTCCGTCTTCGTTAAAAGGCTACGCGAGGGCTTCGTGTGTCACCCTGGCCAATACAAAAGACGACATTGCTTCGATTCATAGACACCTGTATTCAAACGAACACCCGTATCGCTGGAGTAGTTAACCCTACTGCTGGTTACGTTCGTGCTTTCAGAACTCGGCAGTAATAACAATGTAGAAGTACGTTTCTGTATAGCGCGATATCCAGTCCGTCGAATTACTCAAAGCGTTTTACACTTCACCCCTTGGCAGACCTTTTCATTCCAACGCCAACTCGACGTCCCAAAGAAGCATTCAGCCACGCTGTAATTACCGCGCGAAGATTATTCGTTCACATAGCCACCACTGTCTATAGCAAGGTACTCATTTATACAGCTAAGAGAAATGAAGCAATGTGTAGTGAACGAAATTGGCCAAGCTTCGAAACTGTAGCAAGAGGATTCGACACCAGATTCTCTCAGATGTTGTAACAACTACGCCACCGCGCCCAAGACTGGCATGGCAACTAGACACCTAACACGAACAGTTTAAAGAGGATAATGATGTATCACATGAGTAACAGAGGCTGCACGACCAAACGAACGAAGACGTTCGTAATCAAACGAATGCTAGACCTACTCAGTTCTTTTGTGACAAGCATCAAAGTTAAATTATACCGACTAACAGCCGCACATACGTACGACAGAAGCACACATCCATTAGAACCTGAGCACGCCCTCCGTCAAATAAATACATTCACACTATTAGCAATTTTACCTTTAGTGTAATTTCTGACAGCTCCGATGTGGGGAGAGGATAGATTTATGGAGCCCTCCCGGTCTACTCCCATGTGCTCACCGCGTTGCACCGGGTTGGGAACGGCCGTGGGAGGACGTGTTTGCATATAAATATGATGCATTGGCAACATAACCAGCACGCAGGTCGGGCAGCGAGCGGGATATTTATACCCATCAACGAAAATGTATTTCTTTATGAGAGACGTCCCTGTACCGCACATTGAGAAGAGAGCAGGCCGTGTAATAGCACACCATGCACGGGGGGCCACAGACCGGGCATGTGGCTATAGCACCTACTTGAGGCGTCACACTGACACGCCGGGGTAACAACCAGAACAGTAACTGCGGTTCTGACGGAGGTGAACCGCTCTCCGTGTGCACGCTCCTCGTAGCAACAGCTGCATGCGCAAACTTGTCTGTTATTATCATCAGCTGCAGCTGCGATGGATTCCGCTGGTGTTGTTTACTGAAGCGATTGCTAAGGTCACTTTCCGAACACGTATACGTTAACAACATGTATCAGAAGGTGAGATCAAGGAGACCGACTGCCTGGAATACCACACAAGAAAACGACACCACGCAGAGCAAATTGCTACGACAGTTGGAATCGATTAATTTTGTATAACAACTAATCCGGAAAGTTGCGTTTCACTGAATTACACGTGGGCAAGGGGAAATAAACCCTATTCCTTCAAAGGAAAAGTGATGTTTCCGCCCACTGTATGAACTATATCCCAGTGGTCTGGATTCCTCAAGGACAGTATTCCGTCGGGGGGTATATTGAAGATACCACGGAAAACAGCCAAATAGAATATTTTAAAGTCATCACCGAAGAGTGAAGTGCATCAGCTACAGTAATAAACTTGTTGTGGGCGATATTACAGGTATAAAAGGTTGATAGATGCCTACCACGCTTGCGACGTGTGAAGGGTATTTTATCCGATGAATATTCTTCGGGGGTATTTCCTGCTGACCTGGTTACAGGCCAAACATGACGACCACTACTCACATACCCAACTACCATGAACAATTACCCCACATACCACTGTGTATGTGCACATACCACATTTACAATGAGGGTTCTATCGTCGGAACAGAATGTTAATTGGCGAGTCATTTACTATCACATAAGCATATGGTAGTGGGCTGATATCTTCGGCCAACGTAATCAACCCTCTAAACCAGACGCGAGTGTCTCTGACCTCTTGGGGACGAAGTCTGATTACAGAGTATTACGTCATCTCAGACTGCTCTATCAATGTGTGGGAGTCGGACAGCTGTACTAGCATGATACCGGCCGTGTCTGTGCAATGCTCCGTGCTTCACCTGCCACTAGCACGTGTCGTTCTCCCCATGAACCCAATCAGTGGCAATGACCTCACAATGTCCTCATAAACTTCCACCATATTATTTAAATATTACTATTTAACTTGGACGAAGCGATGTCCTAAAATAGTTAAATAATATAGTGGTATATTAAAGATCTATCCTAAATCTTGAAATATTAGTCAGAACAGAAGAGTTGCAATTGCAAGAAAGGCACGGGCATGGGTGTGTGGACTGGGCATGGGTAAGGGTAAGGGTAAGAGGTGTGGGAAAGAGTTGCAAACCCAACGACACAGCTGGATCAACACTTGATCAAGAAGAATGTGAGGATTGCAAAAAAGAGTAAGGAGTATTCAAAGAATCTTAGTCAGAAATACTACAGCACTCGTACTGACGGGCTGATGGCGTTACATTCACACGGGAAATCACGGGTGCTTGTAGAAGGTTCTTGTGTTTACACTATGTATGTATGTATGTATGTATGTATGTATGTATGTATGTATGTATGTATGTATGTATGTATGTATGTATGTATGTATGTATGCATGTATGTATGTATGTATGTATGTATGTATGTACGTACGTACGTATGTTTGTTTGTTTGTTTG
>OY759270.1:7599460-7971960 GCA_963662155.1 Lamellibrachia columna
TTAAGCGCGGACGCGTCTAGTTCCCAGAAACACATTGACCAAGACAGCAGGTGGGACGAACAGTGAACATCCGCACAGGGCGGGGTATAAACTGACAAATCTACGCTTCAACAGGTCAATCTGCCAGGGGTAGTGTAATACTAGGCCTGCTACCACACCTTGCCAGCGAGGATGAGCCGTTCCCCCGAGGTAGATAGTAGAACTACCATGAGTCACGAGTATAGTCCATGTCGTCTCTGTTGTTGTGTGGGCGCCCAATATTTGTACGCGCGTACACGTGTATGTTGGAAGCTCTCGAGGTCATTTTCGGATAGTTACGAGGTTGCTTTACTTGCTGGCTGCTTTATTCAACGAACATATCCAATTCACGACACTCCATGTTTATGACAATCTTCTCCTTAAAGCGATACAAAAGTCATGGCGTTGGGGCTATGCACCTAAAAGAGATAATAAAATATAAACATGTGCAACCAAAATCAAGAATATCAAGCCAGTGGTTTACTCAGAATGTGTTCTAAAAGTGGGAGATGCCGGTCATTTCTCCGGTTGACTGAGGGCTGACATGTTAACCAGCGCGACCGATAAGCGCACGCGCAGTTCTATGAAAATGGGGTAACCTAGACTACCTGTGACATATATTAAGGGGGGCCGATTTACACAGAACCAACGCAAAGTTTCAAACAAACGTGCTATTTTCTCGGAAAGAGGACTAGTTTAATAAACAAAATATGTTACATAAGTTGAGCTTGCACACAAGCAGCATGACTATAAATATTATCGTATTGGCAAATATATGCATGTGTTTATACAAATTTATTTTCGTTTGCGAGCGAATTTTGCTAGACTTTGACAGTTGTGACGTAGGGTTATCTAACAGTATGGCGCGGCCATGAAATTAAGATTATGTGGTTCAACAAGGTTTTCGTAGGAAACCATTGGTGATATTCTTAATTGCAGTTGTAAACGGTTCTGTCTTAATACCGCTTACAGGTGGCTAGGCCCAAAACCAGGACTGTTTTTTCCCTTTAAACTGGATTGTGAATTATTGCACTTTCGAAAGATCACTGCATCCTATTTTAATCGATGTCTTGCCTGCGGAGCCTGTGGGAGTGTGGTGGGAGCAGACGGTTTTATCACAGCCGACGCTGCTAGCCGGATGTTGGCGCCTGACAGCTGATTCCTCTCCCGACGAGGCGTGGCAGCCCGTCAGCCGCACGCGCTGCCTATCAGACTCGAGTATCTGGGCGTCTGACGTTTATCGGTGAGAAGATAGACCTGGGGCAGTATAGGAACTAGCAGCGAACCAACGATATAATTCCTCTCAACACCAGATTATATGCGTTAATCTGAGAAGTATAGTTTTGGCTCTGTAGAACGGCAGTACACGTTTTGTGCAAACGTGAGCGCTATATAGCAGCCGCAGCACCGGGAAGACCAGGACGACGTTCCAATAAAGTTGAATGACTGTCAATAATGACAACGAATTTTTGAGACAATGTCGTATTTCAACATCTTAAATGTTGTAGTTATCATAAAACTGAAATTATCATTAAGTATTATTATTATTATTAAGTATCATTTCCTGATTGATAGTGATAACAGAAATGTCACTTGATTGCTGCATCGTGCTTGAAACGTAACGTTTTTCACTGGCGAGTTACTTATTTTAAGAAACCCCAGCGTTCATTTCTAACATTGACAGTTTGACACAATCCCCCTTTGTATCTGTAATGAGATATTCCTCATTCAGTACGAGATTAGATATGCTCAAGCACATTGCTTTCTGTTGATGTTGCGCACAGGGCCTAAGGGCAAATACATGATTGGTCCGTCACCCGGCGAGGTCGTTGCAAATGGCCGTCGATCGGATCCGTCCCAGAACAAAGAAAAGCGCTAATATTTGAAGGCTTTGTTAGCACCAAGCATTTAGATAGTCATCACACTGCCGTGTAGGGTTGACTAGTAACAATTACGACAACGAGCCAATATGTTCAATGTTCCAATATGTATTTTTGACAAACATAAAGGGTGCAATGCCCTAACCTTTCATTTGGTTTACCCCAGTCCTCCTGACCCCCCCACCCCATCTTTCATAATTTCAGCAGTAGGGTTAACCCAGTACTCAAAATACATGAATGCTTTTTGTCAGGCAGTTTTATTGGGTTAAATACATTTACAATATATTTGACACTGAGTGGAATTGTTTTATTGGCTATAATTTTATTGTATTTAATTTTATTCTCAACAAATTGCTTCAGCCAATTTCCAGCGACCCGTCGCCGGATTCTCGGCGTGTCATATACGGTTACCCCACCTAGTGGGTCGTGCAGAACCTGTCATACAGAGGTTATCACCTAGCGGTCAGGCTAGCGGTGCAGCTCTGAGGCTAACAGTCTGCTTCGGGGAAAACACACCCAGGTCTAATATGAATGCTGAAAATATTCCATATTTTTTAGTGGTGGACCGCGTTAGCCGAATTGCTTCAAGCCAAAGCACTTTGATTCTGTTAAACGGTTGATTATGTTATCGGTGATTCTGGTACGCTGCCTCCAGTGTGCTTGGGAAGACTGACGGCGCCGTTGCAGTCAGCTGTCTACAATTACGGCCGACAGTTACAGTGATTGGCAATGCGTCTTGCGAAGCGCGGGTGGTGGGGAATGTTTGCTGTGCGGCATCGCTTCATGCGTCAACAACTTCCTGAAGGCATGTTTTCAAAATTCATTGGAAAATGAATGCGACATAGCTTGACAAAAATGTAAATGGTCTTGACTGTCCCATGACTTATTGGCACTTCAGTTGCTTACATAATGTACACCCTTCTGCTTGTAATGCCATTGAAATAGCTTTGTCAAGATCTTGCTCCCAGCAACTTGATCCTGTATGGAAAATCGTTTTACCGATGAATGTACAATGTAAAATTGTATCCTGTTTGATAATTATCTTTCGAGGCCTTGACCTCAGTGTAAATTCAGTAACAAATGTAGCCTGACAAAAAGAATCCACGTATCATCTCTAGAGTGAGGCGTAGTGGTTCAGTAGTGGTTCAGTAGTGGTTCAGTAGTGATTCAGTAGTGGTTCAGTAGTGGTTCAGTAGTGGTTCAGGGGTTAGAACGTTCGACTCTTATTCGAGACCTGGATTCGAGTCTGCCACCGTTTCGAAGCTCGGCCAATTTCATTCACATCAAATTACGTCACTTCACTCAGCTGTATACACTCGTACCTGGCTCTAGACAGTGGTGGGTATAAAATAATGAGTATGGGCTAGTTGAGGCGCAGTAATTGCGGTGTGGCTGAGTGATTTCCACAGAAGTCGAGTTGATGTTGAAGTGATCATGTCTGTGCTTGGAACGGCTCGAAGGACTTACCTTTATAAGAACTTACCTTTCCATTTTTTTATTCATTGCGTATGATACGGCAAGATTAGGGATGGCCAATAAAAAGATTAAGTTTACGTTGCTAATGATTCCCTGTCCGAGTCTGTAAACCGTGTTTGCACGTGGCAACAACGTGAGTTTACTAAATTTGACAATTGTGTCACGTGGTTGCGATTGTCTAATGACGTAAAACTCGCGCTACAGCGGCGATGCATTAGTGTAGACCGTAAACACAGCTTATTAACTGCATGAAAAGAGTGTGCCTACATCGTTTTCACACCATATTAGTATAAAAACAGTTGCATTTTATCAGTCAATATTACTAGAAATATCAGCGAAAACACAAAATTAGTCTAGTGACGGCGGCATTTCGCGGATCTTACACTGCAGTGTAGCCCTGTGTAGGACAGACTCGAGATGGCCAGGCTATTTCATCCAGGCTATTTCATTGGATCATCTTAATCTACCGGTTTCGCAAAACAACCCTATTTTTGGTACAAATTCTGTAAAGTTTTCACAGGTAGTGAATACATCTTAACACTTGGGCGAAAGCAACACCGGAGATCAGCTATGATAACTAGTCAGCAGGTCTACGCGGTTTGGTCACCCCGTGTCGGCATTTTATCGACTGAGCTGACACAACATTTCGATTATTTCCAAATAAAGTTATTAGTGACTAAATCGCACTGTATGATTATCTAGTAAATGTTTGTTTTTCACACATAACATGTACTGTATACACTTTCACCTTCATCCATTGACCGTCAAGGTCGTGTGGGTGCCATTTCCACAGTCTTAGCCAGCTGGGTATGTCTCCTATCATCTTCTGTACTTGGTGCATTCCTGTATATTATCAAGTCAGTTTTTTCTTCTGTTGGCCTCGTCTTCTCTTGCCCTCCAGGGTGTCTTCTCTTGCCCTCCAGGGTGTCTTCTCTTGCCCTCCAGGGTGTCTTCTCTTGCCCTCCAGGGTGTCTTCTCTTGCCATCCAGGGTGTCTTCTCTTGCCATCCAGGGTGTCTTCTCTTGCCCCCCAGTGTGTCTTCTCTTTCCCTCCAGTGTGTCTTCTCTTGCCCTCCAGGGTGTCTTCTCTTGCCCTCCAATGTGTCTTCTCTTGCCCTCCAGTGTGTCTTCTCTTGTCCTCCAGGGTGTCTTCTCTTACCCTCCAGGGTGTCTTCTCTTGCCCTCCAATGTGTCTTCTCTTGCCCTCCAGGGTGTCTTCTCTTGCCCTCCAGTGTATCTTCTCTTGCCTCCCAGGGTGGTTTGCAGGATGGCTTTTGAAAATGTGTTGTGTCGAGTGATGTGGTCAAACCAGGCAAGCTCGCGTCGTCGACTCATTACAACAAGGGCTCGTGCTTTCCACCAAGGGAATCCACCTGTCGTCTCACGCACTCGTCCGTGTTGTGGTCGGTGTAAGAAATACGCAGGAGTCTCCGGAAGCAGATCGTTTCAACTGCTTGTACACGTCTGTCTGTCTCTGCTGTCTAGCCGGCCTGTGATGTTACAACTGTGTGTTGTCGCAGGACAAAGACGCTGGTCAGAAGACGGAGATTCTCGACTGGATCGAGGCCGTCACTGGTGAGAAAGTGCCGCGTGATCTTCCCTTTGAGAAGGTTCTCAAAGACGGAATCATCCTGTGCAAGTAAGTTACAATACAGTACAATCCACTACAAAATAAAATACATATATTGCGCTAAAATCCTCGGGAGACCCAAGCTTGGCAGCGCACCAAAATAAAAGGGGTTAATGCCTAATCGATAAGCAGTTTCATTTGTATACAGTTGGATTGGACATCCAAAGGCGCATATAATAACATTTGTGAAGATATAATACCATTTGTGAACATATCGAGTTTTTTTAAACTGGCTATTACAAAACTGGAAATAATTACCGTTGAAAGAAGAAAAAAATGTATTTGATCAGAAAGTTAGTGAACCAATTTCAGTGACAAAGAGTGTCAATGTCATCATTTAGATTTAGGTGTCATTGTCAACATTTATATTAGGTGTCAATGTCAAAATTTAGATTAGGTCGCGCAACGTTCAGTTTTCTCTTCGATTTTAAGATGGACATTATTCTACGTATGTTATTTTGTGCAGCCAACGCTTTTGAAGTAAAATCATGTCTGTATTTACCAAGACAAGGCACACACAAACCTGTTTATGTTCCAAACGCGTTGGTTGCATTGGATTAGTGGCTGGCCGGACCATCAATTTGAATTAATAGTGTATTTTTGAAAAGTGGCTAATGTCAGTGTATAACATAATCCTTATATTTTGGATGGCCCATTGAAAAGCACAAACTGGTTCAATCATAGAGAATGGTGTACTTAAATGGACAAACAATTTAAAATACATTAAATAAATTAGTTAACAATAACATATTGACCATGTTACATCTGGAAAGCGTATATCATCTTCCATACGTATAGCCTATCACATACATGTACTATAATATTTCGGTTATTTTCTGAATGGTATTTTTAGTTAAGTTCGTAAAATTGTTTTGTGGGTCAACTGGGGTCCAACCTTCCCTTTCAACCACAGCGCTGTGTACAGTGTTCCTCTGGAGATTTCTGTCACTTCTTACTTTCACTTATTACTTTTGAGTGTAATGTCTCAACACTACTTCCCAGTCTGATGAACAAGATCGTGCCAGGCAGCGTGAAAAGGATCAACAAGAAGGGTAGCAACTTCGTGCTGATGGAGAACCACGCCGCTTTCCAGAAGGCTGTCAAGGTTTGTACCCCCCCCCCCCGGGACACAATGGGTAGTCGGCACATTTTTCAGAACTTGCTATAGCATAACAGTGTCAGATATCACGATTGTATCATTTGTACGCGATATAATTATCATTGGCATTAATTGCAAGTTAGCTCAGCCGTTTCAGTGAATTTCCAGTAAGGACATGTACATATAAACACGCACCCCCGTCATACACACACGCACGCACGCACGCACGCACGCACGCACGCACGCACGCACGCACGCACGCACGCACGCACGCACGCACGCACACACGCACACACACACACACACACATCGATTATATTGTACGTTTCAGGCCTACGGTGTGCCGGATGAGGAAATATTTCAGACTGTCGACTTATTCGAAGCGAGGAACGTTAAACAAGTCGTCAAGAGTCTTATGGCCTTGGCCAGGACGGTGAGTGTGTTTGGCCAGGACGGTGAATGTGTTTGGGTAGGATGGTGAGTGTGTTTGGTCAGGACGGTGCGTGTGTTTGGGCAGGACGTTGAGTGCGTTTGGGCCTGACGGCGAGTGTGTTTGGGTATGGCGGTGATTGTGTTTAAACAGGACGGTGAGTGTGTTTGGGCAGGACGGTGAGTGTGTTTGGGGCTGACGGTGTGTTTGGGCCTGACGGCGAGTGAGCCGTTGAACACATACTGTTTTCGTTCATTCTCATACTATGATCATTAATCGTGATTCTGGTATTCCTAAGTCATCGCTCACTTCATTAAAACTTTTACTATTGGCTATTTTTTCGATAATCTTTATATCACCAAATCTCTTTAAGATATTCACGTTCTAAGCTACCCCGTCTAGCCGTCTCAGTCGAATTGACTGTTCTAATGGTCTAACCGTTCATCTATCCATCCTTCAAACAAAGTAAATCAGTCGTATTTACATAAATGCCGGCACACACACACACACATTTCCAATCCGCGAACACGATGTTTCAGTGTCGGGCGAAAGGCTTCGATGGGCCGGTGCTCGGACCTAAGATGGCAGACGAGAATAAGCGAAACTTCAGTGACGAGCAGATCCGCCAGGGCCGAGACGCTCAGATCAGTCTTCAGTACGGCTCGAACAAAGGCGCGAGTCAAGCGGGACTCAACATGGGCAAACAGCGCATGGTTCTTGATTAGACTTGTGTGCGGTTTATGTGCTGCGGAAAGACACCAAGTTGGCGCCGTTCTGTTTCCATCTTAAAGAGAATGTACGGCGATTGGCTAACTCGCATGTCGCTAAGTGACGTTTCGTATAACTAAAACGCCTCACTCCTCTTAACTTATCGATCTAAAATTACCCGGGGCAATCTTTTTTAGTCCCAGCGACGACTGTTTACGACCTGACATTGCGACACCGATATGTATTAGTATTTTTATAACATTTCAATAATATCTGTGTAAAACGTGTTATTAGTGTGATCTTTCACCTCCTTATATATTAGAAAATTTACAATTTGGCGATTAAATAAGCTTTCCAACATATAAAGACCGCTGCACTGTATATTTTGGCGTGCCAGTAAATCAGCCAATGAAAATCGGCGTACATTCTCTTTAGAAACAATGGCCTAAGAGAAACGATAATTCAGCTGAACCTGAGCTATCACTCATAAAGATCGCAGTAGTCCAAGCCTTTAGCGCAGTCGTTCATTTATATGATATTCAATTCTAGTACATATTTTGTGATTACGTTTTATTGTTAACATCCCCTTTATTTTATTAAGTTGTAACATGGCGAAGAAACCGAAATCTGCTGGTACAGGCGCTTGTCAAAGACAGGCAAAGCGCATCAACCTGACTTTTGTAATTATACTAATAAGTCGTGTTTCGTTGCTAGTGGAATTTCGTATTATCGTGTATTCACATTCAACTATCACTCGATGTTAGAATTCTGTGTTTTTAGTTTGAATCATAGATTATATACTTAAGCGCAGAAGTATTAATTAATCATATATTTTACCACAATTAATCACCACAACTTAATCACAATCAATTGACATTGTTTTGATGTTCACTAACATAATTAAGCATATAAAAGTTGATGCTATCCTTCTGTCAAATTATTAACATTTTGTATTTATGATTTTTGCATCTTAAATATAACAAATGTGTGGTGTTTCCAAAAATGGTTAAACACTTTTATTCCACAGACGGGAATTATTTTATGCTGTGTGTACTCGAAAACACCATGGCCGAAATTAAGTTGCGGTTATTAATCGCTTCTAATGAAAATCCATACATATCATTTCGTGAAACTGCAAAAATACATATTCTTCAAATGTTGTCATTTTCTCCAGAAATACTTCCTATGACAGATCTTCAGGCACCATACATCCTACCTTCACTAACACGTGTATAATTAGGTTGCCAAGCAGCCACGAGAAGTTGCACAGATAAGTGTCGTAGGCCTCGAACGTATGGTGCACTCTTTCGTACATCGTGCACTCCTTCGTGTACAACGCACTCCCTTGTGTACGGACTCCCTTGTGTGCGGTGCACTCCCTCGTACATCGTGCACTCCTTCGTGTACAATGTACTCCCTTGTGTACGGACTCCCTTGTGTGCGGTGAACTCCCTCGTACATCGTGCACTCCTTCGTGTACAATGTACTCCCTTGTGTACGGACTCCCTTGTGTACGGACTCCCTTGTGTGCGGTGCACTCCCTCGTACATCGTGCACTCCTTCGTGTACAATGCACTCCCTTGTGTACTGACTCCCTTGTGTGCGGTGCACTCCCTCGTACATCGTGCACTCCTTCGTGTACAATGCACTCCCTTGTGTACGGACTCCCTTGTGTACGATGCACTCCCTCGTGTACAATGCACTCTCTCGTGTATCATATACTACCTAGTATGTGCACTTCCTAGTATATCGCGCACTCTTAGTAGATCATGCACTCCTAGTATATCATGCACTCCTAGTATATCGTGCACTCCCTAGTATATAGTTTAGTTCCTCGTGCACAGTGTTGTTGTTTTTGAATTCATGTATCAGGCTTAGAACTAGCTGGTGATGAAATATCCATACATTTCTCAGAAATGGTTTGTCAGGTTGTTTAAATGTGTTGTGAAGTGAGTGACGTGCAATGTGTGCATATATAGCATGTATAACAGTTTATTTTCGCGTAATAAAGCGGGCTGAAGAAAAAAGAATTATAAAATTGGAATGTATTTGAATGTATTGGGGTGTCTTCATATCGCGTCTACAACTGATCTGTTTTGTTGGACGTTCGGTCGTGTAACGATGTGTCTATTTTACCTCGTTTAGGGCATCGATCGATGTAGTTTAGTAGTAAACTGGTGAGGGCCCTCTAGAGTCGTCCTACCCTCTAGAGTCGTCCTATCCTCCGCCGTGATCCATGGTAATTCTACGATTCGGGGCAACAGTGGAGCTATTGTCGAAAAATAAAAATGTAACGGATCCTTCCTGGGGTCGTAGGTGAACCCCTGAAAGGTTGGCGCCCAAGATGCAAAGCGTCTAGGAGGAGTGTGCGTGACAAACAAAGCGTCTAGGAGGAGTGTGCGTGACAAACAAAGCGTCTAGGAGGAGTGTGCGTGACAAACAAAGCGTCTAGGAGGAGTGTGCATGACAAACAAAGCGTCTAGGAGGAGTGTGCATGACAAACAAAGCGTCTAGGAGGAGTGTGCATGACAAACAAAGCGTCTAGGAGTGTGCATGACAAACAAACCGTCTAGGAGGAGTGTGCATGACAAACAAAGCGTCTAGGAGGAGTGTGCATGACAAACAAATCGTCTAGGAGGAGTGTGCATGACAAACAAAGCGTCTAGGAGGAGTGTGCATGACAAACAAAGCGTCTATGAGGAGTGTGCGTGACAAACAAAGCGTCTAGGAGGAGTGTGCGTGACAAACAAAGCGTCTAGGAGGAGTGTGCATGACAAACAAAGCGTCTAGGAGGAGTGTGCATGACAAACAAAGCGTCTAGGAGGAGTGTGCATGACAAACAAAGCGTCTAGGAGGAGTGTGCATGACAAACAAACCGTCTAGGAGGAGTGTGCATGACAAACAAAGCGTCTAGGAGGAGTGTGCATGACAAACAAAGCGTCTAGGAGGAGTGTGCATGACAAACAAAGCGTCTAGGAGGAGGGTGCATGACAAACAAAGCGTCTAGGAGGAGTGTGCATGACAAACAAAGCGTCTAGGAGGAGTGTGCATGACAAACAAAGCGTCTAGGAGGAGTGTGTATGACAAACAAAGATACACTAACTCAACCAGTCAGATTCGCTTAAAGACATACCACATAACCACCGACCACGGCGACTTCAAGCATTTTGTCATCGTTTTGTAAAACATGTTGTGAGGTAAAACATTAAAATATATATTATGTAGAGTAGGGTGGGGCAAAGCGCACCCCTTTGGGAGCAACCAAGATGTGGCCTACTCATTTTCATCTAAGGCGGAAACGATTAACGCAGTTACATATACACACATCTTAACTAAATAGTACTAGAATTAAAGAACTTTACTATAAAACAGCTACTACTGCATTTTAGCTGCAGTCCTGCACGTGTCACGTGGTAAAGCCCACCCCCCGTGCGCCTTGCCCCAATAATGCGTGGTTTGTATGTTTTGTATTTATTTTATTGACACATGAAGTATATTTTCCCAGCACCTACGGGATAAATAAACAAACGCCTTTTGACAGGTTGTATATTATTATGAAGAACCTCCTATAACCTCCGACAACCAGTAACCGTTCCCCAATCCTTCACAAGATGCGCTTCGCACATTACGCGCAAGATGGAGTTTGCTACATACACAGTGGGGCCATGTCTAGATATAACAGTAGGCCATGTATAGATATAACAGTGGGGCCATGTCTAGATATAACAGTGGGGCCATGTATAGATATAACAGTAGGCCATGTATAGATACAACAGTGGGGCCATGTCTAGATATAACAGTAGGCCATGTATAGATATAACAGTGGGGCCATGTCTAGATATAACAGTGGGGCCATGTATAGATATAACAGTAGGCCATGTATAGATATAACAGTGGGGCCATGTCTAAATATAACAGTGGGGCCATGAATAGATATAACAGTGGGGCCATGTATAGATATAACAGTTGGGCCATGTCTAGATATAACAGTGGGGCCATGTATAGATATAACACTGGGACCATGTATAAATATAACAGTGGGGCCATGTCTAGATATAACAGTGGGACCATGTCTAGATATAACAGTGGGGCCATGTCTAGATATAACAGTGGGACCATGTATAGATATAACAGTGGGGCCATGTCTAGATATAACAGTGGGGCCATGTATAGATATAACACTGGGACCATGTCTAGATATAACAGTGGGACCATGTCTAGATATAACAGTGGGGCCATGTCTAGATATAACAGTGGGGCCATGTCTAGATATAACACTGGGACCATGTATAGATATAACAGTGGGGGCCATGTATAGATATAACAGTGGGAACATGTATAGATATAACAGTGGGACCATGTATAGATATAACAGTGGGGCCATGTATAGATATAACAGTGGGGCCATGTATAGATATAACAGTGGGGCCGTGTCTAGCGGACGAGGCACCAATCTATAAGATGAATGACGAATCATAATTATGTACATTTATGGCCCGATGCAACCGCTGCCGTGGGTTATGTGGTTATGCTATTTATATAATTTGCAATGTTATTTATACAATTTGTGTTAATACCTCCCACCTCAAAATCGCACCTGCCCCATAGGCCAACCTCCAACTTCCCGACACACACATCCCTCATATATGTTAATAGTGTGGCAAACGTGTCAATACATAGCGTTTACATAAACACACATACTCGTGAAACTGTAAGGATTAATTTATACAATCACCATAATGTATTGACATTCGGGACAAAGCGCACCGGAGTTCCACGTTCACGTGAGTGCACGCGAATGACAAACATTAGTTACCCAGATTCCAGGTAACCAACCGGGAAAATATTCATAGAAAAGCGGGAAACATCAGGGAAAACGGGAAATGCCCCTCTCCACTCAACTTTCGTAGATTTTTAGGGTACTCAAACGAGATGTTTCTACGGGTAGCCTAATCATTTTGTTCTCCGTTCTCAATCACGGTGCACACAGCGCGATAATTTTTTTGCAACACACGGTGGCGCCACATCACGGAGTCTGAATAATCGAGGCTAATAATAGCATTATCAATGTCGTACGGTCCTTTGTACTCATTGTCAACAATTGCTATGACCAATGCAGCTCCTACAACATGGCTGACAGTGCCCTGGGGTGGTGCTGGGACACCCAGTGGAGACATCGAAGCGTCAATAACTTTGTCAAGTGTATTGTATTTGTCATTTATGAATAGATAATAACAATGAATGTTGTTTACTTAACTAGCCATGCATCTGCATTACCTAGCACAGCATCTGTGACAGGTCAATAATGATATACCGTTAATAATTGACCTTTATCTACCTTCCCAGTAGCAAACGAACTCGAACTCTGGCCTTTTCCCTCAGCAGAATATAAATTTATATAATTTTCCTGCTTTGTGCGTCACTTTTGTGTAACAGAAAAGCCAAAAAGTGTTTGTATATGTCATGCTTAGTTGGTTGCAGGCAAAATTGGCTGTAACAGTTGTCCATGGATTCAAAGTGAACGTGTCACCAGGAATATATTCTGGTCGCTAGATGGAGTTACCGAAAGTGGTACCATTGGCAGAACCCATCCACTTTCACTACATTAAGCTCTTTGGCAGCAATTAACTTCTACAGCATTGCATTGTGTAACGGGGGTCATTTTGGCAAAAATCATAAAGAAGATACAACATAATTCATAGAAGTTGAAAGCACTTAGAGCAGTCCCAGGGACTGGATACCGCACTGTATAAGAATGTACCTTTTATCTTGAATGGTCAATATTAATTTTCATCAGTTGCTTCATTGTGTACAAATTAAAAAGTACTCTAGGTTAAAATGATAATAACATGTTCAAACGGTGGGTTGTGAATGAAAATGAATATTATGCAATGTTCAGCAACACTGGTTGTAAATTAAACAAATGCTTGATTCATAACATGACAAACAAAGCGTCTAGGAGGAGTGTGCATGACAAACAAAGCGTCTAGGAGGAGTGTGCATGACAAACAAATCGTCTAGGAGGAGTGTGCATGACAAACAAAGCGTCTAGGAGGAGTGTGCATGACAAACAAAGCGTATAGGAGGAGTGTGCGTGGCAAACAAAGCGTCTAGGAGGAGTGTGCGTGACAAACAAAGCGTCTAGGAGGAGTGTGCGTGACAAACAAAGCGTCTAGGAGGAGTGTGCATGACAAACAAAGCGTCTAGGAGGAGTGTGCATGACAAACAAAGCGTCTAGGAGGAGTGTGCATGACAAACAAAGCGTCTAGGAGGAGTGTGCATGACAAACAAAGCGTCTAGGAGGAGTGTGCATGACAAACAAAGCGTCTAGGAGGAGTGTGCATGACAAACAAACCGTCTAGGAGGAGTGTGCATGACAAACAAAGCGTCTAGGAGGAGTGTGCATGACAAACAAAGCGTCTAGGAGGAGTGTGCATGACAAA
Organism: Lamellibrachia columna; assembly: GCA_963662155.1. NCBI lineage: Eukaryota > Metazoa > Annelida > Polychaeta > Sabellida > Siboglinidae > Lamellibrachia > Lamellibrachia columna. The sequence continues at coordinate 7,613,144 of OY759270.1, forward strand.
CAAAGCGTCTAGGAGGAGGGTGCATGACAAACAAAGCGTCTAGGAGGAGTGTGCATGACAAACAAAGCGTCTAGGAGGAGTGTGCATGACAAACAAAGCGTCTAGGAGGAGTGTGTATGACAAACAAAGATACACTAACTCAACCAGTCAGATTCGCTTAAAGACATACCACATAACCACCGACCACGGCGACTTCAAGCATTTTGTCATCGTTTTGTAAAACATGTTGTGAGGTAAAACATTAAAATATATATTATGTAGAGTAGGGTGGGGCAAAGCGCACCCCTTTGGGAGCAACCAAGATGTGGCCTACTCATTTTCATCTAAGGCGGAAACGATTAACGCAGTTACATATACACACATCTTAACTAAATAGTACTAGAATTAAAGAACTTTACTATAAAACAGCTACTACTGCATTTTAGCTGCAGTCCTGCACGTGTCACGTGGTAAAGCCCACCCCCCGTGCGCCTTGCCCCAATAATGCGTGGTTTGTATGTTTTGTATTTATTTTATTGACACATGAAGTATATTTTCCCAGCACCTACGGGATAAATAAACAAACGCCTTTTGACAGGTTGTATATTATTATGAAGAACCTCCTATAACCTCCGACAACCAGTAACCGTTCCCCAATCCTTCACAAGATGCGCTTCGCACATTACGCGCAAGATGGAGTTTGCTACATACACAGTGGGGCCATGTCTAGATATAACAGTAGGCCATGTATAGATATAACAGTGGGGCCATGTCTAGATATAACAGTGGGGCCATGTATAGATATAACAGTAGGCCATGTATAGATACAACAGTGGGGCCATGTCTAGATATAACAGTAGGCCATGTATAGATATAACAGTGGGGCCATGTCTAGATATAACAGTGGGGCCATGTATAGATATAACAGTAGGCCATGTATAGATATAACAGTGGGGCCATGTCTAAATATAACAGTGGGGCCATGAATAGATATAACAGTGGGGCCATGTATAGATATAACAGTTGGGCCATGTCTAGATATAACAGTGGGGCCATGTATAGATATAACACTGGGACCATGTATAGATATAACAGTGGGGCCATGTCTAGATATAACAGTGGGACCATGTCTAGATATAACAGTGGGGCCATGTCTAGATATAACAGTGGGACCATGTATAGATATAACAGTGGGGCCATGTCTAGATATAACAGTGGGGCCATGTATAGATATAACACTGGGACCATGTATAGATATAACAGTGGGGCCATGTCTAGATATAACAGTGGGCCATGTCTAGATATAACAGTGGGGCCATGTCTAGATATAACAGTGGGGCCATGTCTAGATATAACAGTGGGGCCATGTATAGATATAACAGTGGGGCCATGTCTAGATATAACACTGGGACCATATATAGATATAACAGTGGGGCCATGTCTAGATATAACAGTGGGGCCATGTCTAGATATAACAGTGGGGCCATGTCTAGATATAACAGTGGGGCCATGTCTAGATATAACAGTGGGGCCATGTCTAGATATAACACTGGGACCATGTATAGATATAACAGTTGGGCCATGTATAGATATAACAGTGGGGCCATGTATGGATATAACAGTGGGGCCATGTCTAGATATAACAGTGGGACCATGTCTAGATATAACAGTTGGGCCATGTCTAGATATAACACTGGGACCATGTATAGATATAACAGTTGGGCCATGCATAGATATAACAGTGGGGCCATGTATGGATATAACAGTGGGGCCATGTCTAGATATAACAGTGGGACCATGTCTAGATATAACAGTTGGGCCATGTCTAGATATAACAGTGGGACCATGTCTAGATATAACAGTGGGGCCATGTCTAGATATAACAGTGGGGCCATGTATAGATATAACAGTGGGGCCATGTCTAGATATAACAGTGGGGCCATGTCTAGATATAACAGTTGGGCCATGTCTAGATATAACACTGGGACCATGTATAGATATAACAGTTGGGCCATGTATAGATATAACAGTGGGGCCATATATGGATATAACAGTTGGGCCATGTCTAGATATAACAGTGGGACCATGTCTAGATATAACAGTTGGGCCATGTATAGATATAACAGTGGGGCCATGTATAGATATAACAGTGGGGCCATGTCTAGATATAACAGTGGGGCCATGTCTAGATATAACAGTTGGGCCATGTCTAGATATAACACTGGGACCATGTATAGATATAACAGTTGGGCCATGTATAGATATAACAGTGGGGCCATGTATGGATATAACAGTGGGGCCATGTCTAGATATAACAGTGGGACCATGTCTAGATATAACAGTGGGGCCATGTCTAGATATAACAGTGGGGCCATGTCTAGATATAACACTGGGACCATGTATAGATATAACAGTGGGGGCCATGTATAGATATAACAGTGGGAACATGTATAGATATAACAGTGGGACCATGTATAGATATAACAGTGGGGCCATGTATAGATATAACAGTGGGGCCATGTATAGATATAACAGTGGGGCCGTGTCTAGCGGACGAGGCACCAATCTATAAGATGAATGACGAATCATAATTATGTACATTTATGGCCCGATGCAACCGCTGCCGTGGGTTATGTGGTTATGCTATTTATATAATTTGCAATGTTATTTATACAATTTGTGTTAATACCTCCCACCTCAAAATCGCACCTGCCCCATAGGCCAACCTCCAACTTCCCGACACACACATCCCTCATATATGTTAATAGTGTGGCAAACGTGTCAATACATAGCGTTTACATAAACACACATACTCGTGAAACTGTAAGGATTAATTTATACAATCACCATAATGTATTGACATTCGGGACAAAGCGCACCGGAGTTCCACGTTCACGTGAGTGCACGCGAATGACAAACATTAGTTACCCAGATTCCAGGTAACCAACCGGGAAAATATTCATAGAAAAGCGGGAAACATCAGGGAAAACGGGAAATGCCCCTCTCCACTCAACTTTCGTAGATTTTTAGGGTACTCAAACGAGATGTTTCTACGGGTAGCCTAATCATTTTGTTCTCCGTTCTCAATCACGGTGCACACAGCGCGATAATTTTTTTGCAACACACGGTGGCGCCACATCACGGAGTCTGAATAATCGAGGCTAATAATAGCATTATCAATGTCGTACGGTCCTTTGTACTCATTGTCAACAATTGCTATGACCAATGCAGCTCCTACAACATGGCTGACAGTGCCCTGGGGTGGTGCTGGGACACCCAGTGGAGACATCGAAGCGTCAATAACTTTGTCAAGTGTATTGTATTTGTCATTTATGAATAGATAATAACAATGAATGTTGTTTACTTAACTAGCCATGCATCTGCATTACCTAGCACAGCATCTGTGACAGGTCAATAATGATATACCGTTAATAATTGACCTTTATCTACCTTCCCAGTAGCAAACGAACTCGAACTCTGGCCTTTTCCCTCAGCAGAATATAAATTTATATAATTTTCCTGCTTTGTGCGTCACTTTTGTGTAACAGAAAAGCCAAAAAGTGTTTGTATATGTCATGCTTAGTTGGTTGCAGGCAAAATTGGCTGTAACAGTTGTCCATGGATTCAAAGTGAACGTGTCACCAGGAATATATTCTGGTCGCTAGATGGAGTTACCGAAAGTGGTACCATTGGCAGAACCCATCCACTTTCACTACATTAAGCTCTTTGGCAGCAATTAACTTCTACATCATTGCATTGTGTAACGGGGGTCATTTTGGCAAAAATCATAAAGAAGATACAACATAATTCATAGAAGTTGAAAGCACTTAGAGCAGTCCCAGGGACTGGATACCGCACTGTATAAGAATGTACCTTTTATCTTGAATGGTCAATATTAATTTTCATCAGTTGCTTCATTGTGTACAAATTAAAAAGTACTCTAGGTTAAAATGATAATAACATGTTCAAACGGTGGGTTGTGAATGAAAATGAATATTATGCAATGTTCAGCAACACTGGTTGTAAATTAAACAAATGCTTGATTCATAAATATGTATATTTTATATGATCATAACAATTTAGGTTGTGCAAAGTTGAATTTTAATGACAACTTTTCAGTAAAATCACACACCAACCAATACATTTAACATGAACTATATTTAATATACCACACATGCACAGCACAACTTAGTGAACTGGAACTTGGATGGAAGGGGAAACACCGAGTTATCCATTGTCTAGTTGAGCTGTATTGATGCAAGGCGCTGCATCCCTATGGTCACACAAAGATTGTATTACTGTGTACGAATGATGCCACACATTACCTTGTAAAAACACATTTAAATCGGTCTATTTTCAGAGTTTCTACAAGGAGTTGGACTTGCCACTGCATACTGTTTAGTATCGAGTACCGATATGAATCTGGTTTATGTCTGGGATCAAAATCGAAGAAACACTAACTCAGTTTAGTGAAATTATAAGTGAAATTACTTTTCGGTCACATCATAAATTGGATTAGTGTGGCAGGAGCAGCGCACAATTTATGAATATGTATATAATATTCATAAATATTTACGAATCAAGAGAAACAAGGTGCGACTGTACTATGCATGTATATATTATAATAATATATATGCGTGTCATAACACACCAAATCACCTACAACATTTTGCACAGATAACACTAATGCATACATACACAGAAATTGTCTAAAAAAGATAAATTTCCCTACCACATCCAGTTTACATGTCATAGCCAATTTAAGAGTGATAAGACATAAGCTGACGTTGGTAATAAGCAGATGTAACAAGTTATGTTATCTAGTGAGAATAAATTAACAAGAAACTTGTCATGTTATCTGGTCATTAAGAAATCACCCATTACAAAGCAGTGGTAACAAGTTATGTTATCTAGTGAGAATAAATTAACAAGAAACTTGTCATATTATCTGGTCATTAAGAAATCACCCATTACAAAGCAGTGGTAACAAGTTATGTTATCTAGTGAGAATAAATTAACAAGAAACTTGTCATATTATCTGGTCATTAAGAAACCATCCATTACAGCCGACAAACTAAATAGAAACCAATAACATTCAGCATGGAATACAAGTGATGAGGACATTCAAAAGTTTGTGTTACCTTTGATGTAACAAACATGTTCAGAATTAAGCCATACAGTAACAGGACAAAACAAAACGTTTTTGAAATATCAACATTACAAATATACAACAAATGTTTACATATTTAAGAACCCAAACATAGCAATTGTTTTACCAGATTAATATTGGCAGTATAGATAGATGTTACCACTGAAGTGATTTCCACCATATTCGTTATTATTTATTGTGCATTACAAGCCTGCTACAGTGATATATGACAACGGAGGAGCAAACCAAAAAACCATACGTAAACAAACCCAATATTAGCAGGTCTCCCAAGATGATTAGTAGGGCTAGAGTTATTATAATAGTAAAAATACTCTATATGTAAATATGGCATAATTTCCTAATTTGAAGAAATGCCTTACCACTTGTATTGTCTTTATAAGTTAGTCTGAAGAGTATAACACTCACACAGAAAGCACTTCACATCCAATACACTTGAGGGCTAGTCAATATTTACCTATATACTGAATTGTGCTGTCCTATGCATCTCAACACTAACATAAATAAATTAATCTGTCTAAGATGTAGTCACATACGTTAAAATCTTGGTATCTAGATAGCCATTTTACGTTGAAGTTTCAGGGGCTTTTTTCATGAGGCATATATTCATTATGGTGCTAAAACAAAATCTTTCAGAGATGATAACTTAAGATTTACTTGAGTTCATTTTAACATTCTTTCACATTAAATTTTTTAAGATATTCATATCTCAGTAATACAATATTTGCTTGTGCTTGTTGACAGTCATTTGCAGTAGCCTATCAAAATAACACTACCACAAATAGCAATGTCAATCTTACAGTGTACATCGTGACCAGTGTACATCGTGACCAGTGTACATCGTGACCAGTTTACACCACGACCAGTGTGCATCATGACCAGTCCACTGATGTTGTGAGAAGACCATTTATAAGAGAAGAAACGCATGCCAGAGCCTGCTTAACAAAGTGTTACTGAAATGAATGTAATTACATATAATCATTTAATGAGGGCTATAATTTTATGTGTATCATTGTCAATAGTCTAATACATGTGTTTGCACCAACAAATTAATAATTCAGCCAAACACATGACACTGATCTCATCCAACTTTATCCAATCAAAACATTTGTATTAACCAGCTATCCAATGAAACACCATGATTTATCATCCAATCAAAACATTTGTGTCAACCAGCCGTCCGATGAGACACCTTGACTTATCAACTCGTCAGAGACTTGATTCTGGCCATTCATACGTCTCAGGAATGAAGCACTCGTAGTTGGTCTCATACAGGTGACTGCGCACAAACTCAGCCTTGTCAGCAGGCTCTGGGTAATGGGACGCCAGTTTGAGTTTGTAGACATACTCGGCGACATTGATAGCAATCTTGGTTGACACTTGGAAGATCTTTGCGAGAGGTGGGTAGACACGCCCTTCGTCAAGGTCTTCCTTCAACACCTGAGACGCCAGCACCTAGCAACATAAGATGATGTATACACATGAAGATAAGACATTATTACACATCCGTTCAACATGTGCAATTCAGGGGAGTAGTATTGTTTGCTAAATCGGATGCTCTTGATATGGAGGGAACTAGTTATTTACGCCATGATGCGGTCATTGTATACAATAAGGCACATGTGATGATGATGGAACTATTATTTACATTTTACTGTGGTCATTGTGTGCATAATTAATAATTTGAAACAATGGTAGACAATACATTGCAGGCATTTGTTCCATCAAAAGTAGGGCGTTCAATGACGACGGAACTAGTGTTTACATCATTGTGTACAAACCGACTGACAACTGACTGTAACGATGTAATGCATATAACATAGTCCCCAACCATTAATTAAATTGAAGACGTGAAATAAATATAAAATGGTACATTTGCGATGTGCACCCCCGTGTAGTCACTTAGGCTGACTCACCTGTGCAGCCTTGAGGAATATACCCTCAGGAATATGCCGCACCCCACAGAGGGTGATTCCCAGGGCGATACCAGGGAAGATGTATGCATTGTTGCCCTGACCGGGGTGGAACGTCCGGTCGTTGTACTTGACTGGATTGAAGGGGCTGCCACTCGCAAATATACACTTGCCCTAGAAGCAACAATAACATGGCTTAGAAAAAAATGCATTTAAAGAGGTTTATATCTAAATCCCTACCTCAGAGACACTACAATTATTATGGCCTAATGATATCATTCAACACTTTAATACAGCAATGTAGAATTCAAGCCAAGATAGGCAGTAGTCACTGTTTTTCCTTTATATCTACCCTGACTATCATGGGTGTTTTAACTGTTTGGATAGAACATGGTTGAAAACCCTACCCTAGACACCAATATCTGCCTCCCAGTCTAAGCTACAGCTATTTAACCATGGTTTGCCGCAGTCTCAAACACTATCTTGAAAACTGCAATAAACTCAATGTGGATTCATGAGGGTTTTTAATTTGTCATTCTAGACCCTTTCGGGAACTTGTGGTGCAAAAATCAGCTGTTGTGTTGAACTTTTGGGTTGTATGGTCATTTTGTCTAAAACTCCTGGACTACGCTGTATACTGAAGATTTCAAATAAAAAAGTACATTAAAATACTGAGATATAATGAAATTCAGAAGAGTGGGCAAATATGCACAAGTGCTATTTTAGCCATAGCAGTCTTCAACTCTTTAAAAACAATTGTGTAAGAACACTGATTACATGAGTTGTCACATTCTATGGTCTGCAGCACGTCTCTTTAAACTTGTACAAAGGACAGTATCAAATCACTTTGACCACACTAATGTTATTATCACTGCGCCACTGACCTCAGTGAAAGTGTAGGCTTGTTCAGCGGTGCACTCGGCCTTGCTGGTCGGGTTGCTCAGGGCAAAGATGATTGGGTGTTCGTTGAACCGTGCCATGTCGCGGATGATGCGCTCCGTGAAGGCACCAGCCACGGCAGCGACACCTGGTGACAAACATTACACACGTGTTGTGCTGCAGTTGACAATGGCACTGTGACGGTCAAGGAAGGTTGTCTCAAATAACAAAATCTCACGAGAAACATGATAGAACTGCACTAAGGAGAACAACAGCCGACATCACACAAGTCTGTTATATCACTTGTCTTGATTAGGTGTGTTGTAGTGATCATTATAAGTGTATTAGAGGACTTGTAATATTTATGTTAAAGCAACAAAGTCTGATCATTGTTTTATCATAAAATCATATGTAGTAATATAACTTGGTAAAATATCTTAATGACAAGTTGAAGAACAATTTTAATGGTTAAATATATCCTAATGGATCAAATTATTACCATAAAAAAATCATTGCTTTTCCTCTTTAATACAGAGCCTGGAAGTCAACTGGGTTTTTTCTGGCTCGTACAATACTGATAGTTCAAAGAAACTGTATTGGCCTGTAACGAGAGGGTGGGCCTACATACCAACAATGGCAGATGGCTTGATGACTGCAACAGCTTCCTCCAGGCTGTTCACTGGAGCGTGGTCCTTCGCAAATCTCTCCTTCTGAACAGTCAGCCCCCCAGCTGGACGGTTCTACAACCAGATACATTAACTCATCAAATCTCTCCTGAACAGTCAGCCCTCCAGCTGGATGGTTCTACAACCAGATACATTAACTCATCAAATTTCTCCTGAATAGTCAGCCCTCCAGCTGGATGGTTCTACAACCAGATAAATTAACTCATCAAATCTCTCCTGAACAGTCAGCCCTCCAGCTGGATGGTTCTACAACCAGATACATTAACTCATCAAATCTCTCCTGAACAGTCAGCCCTCCAGCTGGACGGTTCTACAACCAGATATTTGAATTCCAGAGGTGCCAACTTCTGATGATGTAAAAGTGTAATATCCTTGCGATGACCTAGCGGGAATTGGGGGGTTCGACATACACTCCCAAACTCCGAGAAGATATGTATTACTATGTCAGTCAGCAGGAATGCACGGAACACTCAAAGAATGAAACACATATTTTGCTAATTGTTTGCTAGCTTAGTTGGCCGGAGTTCTGTTTTGTTTTTTCTGACAATGCTGAATGCCTTTCCACAGTCAGATTACTGTGGAATATGACTAATATTCCGGTGGCAACACTAGCTAGCATTGAAAACGTCTTGACACCATTTGCATCTGTCATCTGTGAAACGAGGTGCCACGATGCATCAATTCTTTGATATGTTAGCTCCTTCAAAAACTGCTCCACCTAATACTGAAGAAATTCCCCATGTAGAGCATCAATGTCAGCATTGACAGGCAGTAAGATAGGAAATCGCTCTGTGAAGTATATGAGTGAACTGAAGGATGCACCTGGCCTTTTGTCAATGTCTGTGACTGAGGCATTGATCCACAATTCATTGTCATAAGGATACTTCTTTATAACATGCTGCCAGGGAGTAGTTCCTGACTGAGTTGTAGAAGTTATCAACATTCAGCTGCTCCTTGTCACACAGAAACTTCTTGGCTGCCTGACCAATGAAGATGTCGGCATTTTACTTTTTATTTTCCATTTCTTCATACATTTTCTTTTTTTTCTCTTCCCTTGCTTTAGTTTTTGCATGTTTTCCCCTCAGTTGACTTTGCTCGAACATGTAACCAGTGATATCAAAGGACCTGGAAAATTCTTCACATGTTTTTCTGTTTCATTTGACTTTGACATCCCAGTTTTACTGTCCTTACTAGTTTTGTTGACAGAATCATTGCTCACTTTGCTTGCAGTGTCCTCTCTGTTTGTCTTGGTGACAGTGTGTTTGGTGCTAGCTTGGCTATGGTCAGACGTCTTGCTGGGGTTGCTTGCAGTATTGCTGCTTGACTTCACAAGAGAGTCCTTTGACGTGCTTTCAGAGTTTGTCTGTTTTGGAGATGATTGAGAAGCATTCCTTTTCTTATGTTTCTCTTTCTGTTTTCTAGAACCTCTACTTTGTGTTTGTTGAGATTTGACACCTGTTTTTGTCTTTGGTCGTTTGTGTGTAATTTCAGCTTTGAAATATTCTTGAATAGGTTGCCACTGCTCTAAGAGTCGGGTAATGCACTTTCCAAGTGACAGCCAATGGGTGCTTACAGGTTTCAGTATCTTACTGGTTTCAGTATCTTACAAGTTTCAGTATTTTACAGGTTTCAGTATCTTACAGGTTTCAGTATCTTACAGGTTTCAGTATCTTACAGGTTTCAGTATCTTACAGGTTCCAGTATCTTACAGGTTTCTGTATCTTACAGGTTTCAGTATCTTACAGGTTTCAGTATCTTACAGGTTTCAGTATCTTACAGGTTTCAGTATCTTACAGGTTTCTACCCCGCACAGAGACTGGAAGTCTTAGTGTCTGTTTGAATTCTTGTCCAAGTAATAAAAGACATCAATTAAGGTGTATTCAACAACAACTGGTAGCTGTTTACATGCTGTTTCTGCTGCTAGAATCATGAGATGGCATGGACATCCAAGCATAAACACACTAGGATGAATCTTCTTCACAAATACAGCAACTCCCTTGCGTAGCCCTTGCATTACATTGGCATTGTCTGCTCCCAGACTCATGCTGTTTTGCCAAGTAATGCCTCGTTCTTCCAAAGCATGGTCCATAATTTGAAAAAAAATCCCCATCAAGGGCTTGCTAGACACCACTAAGCACAACAACTTGCACATAACTTTGCCTTGTTTACTGTCAAAGTACTTCACCACAAGAGGGAACACTTTTATGCTCTCCATATCTGTGCTGGCATCAGTAGCAATACTGTAGGGTCCTTTCTGAAGAATGGTGCTAATATTATCATCACATTCCTTGGCAAGCGTATCCACATTTGCAGTTGTCTTTATTCAGCCAATGACAGGTATATTAAATGGCAATTCTGGAATCTGGAAACATTCTTTTAAAAAGAGGTCCAGCATGATCGCCTACTACTATTGGAATGTTATGTTCTACAAGAAATGATGTGAACAGTGTCTTAGCATTGACTGTAGCAAATTTGGTATATTTTAAAAAGAAAGCAGGTCCTATCAATCTTAGAAAATGCCATGCTGATTCAATGTGTTTTCAACAGTCATACAACCCACTGTGTCCAATGTTAATATCGGCTAGACACGTTTTGTGAATATTCCACTTTGTATTTCTGTTTTGCTGGGATTCCCTTTAATTTCTTTCAAGGTGGTATGTTCTGGCATTCCGCCATACTTCTGCTACGACGATAACGGTAAAACTAACTACATTAAAAACACCATCCGAACCCGATAATGCATTGATGATGAGAACATTTTGCACGTGCCATGGCCAGGCACGGTTACGCCACAACGTGAACACTTCTTGCGGCGCATTTAATCCTTACACCACCTACTACACACGCTTGGATTAGTCCGTAGGTTGAAAGCATGCATGAAACTTGTGCTATATTTAGGCCGCCACCCTGGCAATGAGCAATGGCGCCTGCGCTAATCAGATGGTGCAAAAGGTCTGCTGGGTTAAAACAATACAGAACGACTGAAAGCAGGTTATGATTGGCAAGAGTAGGCCATTGCATTTTAATTAATAAAACAATACTGAACGACTGAAAGCAGGTTATGATTGGCAAGAGGGGGCCATTGCATTTTAATTAATAAAACAATACAGACCATAACCAGGGTTAGGTGTAATGCATGGCTAAATATCATAATTATTAAGCTCAAATCATAATAGTTGGCACTTCTGGAACTCATCAAAAATAAAGCTATAAAGTGAATATGTGATATTGACAATGAATAGAATGGGTGCTTGGTATACTATGTGTAGTTCAGAATAATGGGTGCTTGGTATACTATGTGTAGTTTGGAATAATGGGTGCTTGGCATACTATGTGTAGTTCAGAATAATGGGTGTTTGGTATACTATGTGTACTTTGGAATAATGGGTGCTTGGTATACAATGTGTAGTTCGGAATGTGTGCTCAGTATACTGTGTAATTCAGATTAATGGGTGCTTGGTATCCTATGTGTAGTTCAGTATAATGGGTGCTCGGTATACTATGTGTAGTTCAGAATAATGGGTGTTCGGCATACTGTGTAGTTCAGAATAATGGGTGCTTAGTATACTATGTAGTTCAGTATAATGGGTGCTCGATATAAAGGTAAAGGTACATTCTTATATAGCGTGGTATCCAGTCCGTAGGACCGCTCAAAGCGCTTTACACTTCACCCCCTGGCAGACCTGTTCATTCCAAGGCCTTCTCAACTTCTTTGGGAAGTGTTCAGCCACGCTGCAATTGCTGTGCGAAGGCTATTTGTTCAAATATCCACCACTGTCTGTGTTGCCAGGCACTCATTCATACAGCTGAGTGAACTGTGGCAATGTGGGGTGATCAAACTTGCCAAAGGTTCGAAGCGACCGCAGTGGGATTTGAAACCGGGTTCTCTCGATTGAGAGTCCGGCCTTCTAACCGGTATTCTATCACGCCCCACTAATACTAAAATACTATGTGTAGTTCAGAATAATGGGTGCTCGGTATACTATAGAATAAATCAGGAATCATTTAAAGTAAACGATGTAGGTAAATGATATTAATAACACCAGGTAAAAAGCACGACCACGAGCTAGAGAGTACTACACAAGTAAGGTGGTGGGGTGCTTAAAACATATTAAATGCTGATGAGCAATACATAATTATATAAAAATTACATTTGTATATACATCGCAAAGTGCCAATGACATGGTTTTTGCTATTTTATTCCAAGTAAAAAATCTAAAACTAATTCATGTGCTCATTTTTGGCGAATTAGATATGAAAGTAGTTATATTTTACAACAGTTTACAATTACCTCCAGGAAAGAAGAGTTTTCTTTGGAGTGAGAGGGAAACTGGAAATGACGCCAGCAAGGATCAGGTATTAGTTACGTACAACTGTCAAACGCTTCATGAAAGCGCATACCCCCACTACTAAATTGCACACCCGGATAAAAGAACCAGCTGTGAGATCGCTGTGAATTATCACAATTAATGACGTATATATAATCGGTATATGAAAAAGTCGTGATTGCATTACCGTGAAGGTATCTGATTTGGCTAAATGTTGATTTTTTAAAAAGAATTAGCACCTGCAGCAATTGCATCATAGGCACTTTAATGTAGTCATCAACACTGAGACCTGCAACTATATACACAAGTTGTGAAGATAGAGTTTCTTGAAAGTGATAAGACCAACCTTGACAATAAGTCCCTTGGAGTCGACCATCCAGATCTTGGAGAGAGCTTGTTCTGTGGGCAATCCATCTTCCTCCATGGACATGACAAGGAGATTAGCAATGCCAATGGCTGCCTACAACACAGATTGACCAGTGAAGAAAGGGGACGTCTAGTCTCGCCAGACTTTTCACTTGCCCCAGACACAAGGTTTCACTGTTACCATCAGCGGTCTGTCAGATGGCAACACTGGTCTGATTACTTAATTTCGGTGATAGATAATGTTATATGTGCATGTTTTGGATAATGAAAATAAGTCTCTCATAATTTTATATAAAATAAAAGGACCCTAAAATAAGAGTACGTAAAACGTTTACTATTGTGGGATTCGAACCCATGACCAAACGTTAACGTTTGCAATTCCATTTTATTTTTGTGTGTGATTTGTGTCAATATAATCAATGTTTAAATTTGGTTTGAAAATGTTGTAAGTTAGCTTGAGAGTCAATTTCATTGGCTTCCCAGATTAAGGGTGTGAAAAAACAATAGTGTTACACCAGGGAGCCTGGATAATCAAGGCGTGGGAATGTTTAAAAATGTGAATAACTGTCTTCATTAGTCCACAGGTAGGTCTATTGAGAAATACCAACCAGACACTTGGTCATTTCAAGCAAATAAATAACCTCTGGCTGTTGAATAATGGGTTTTCAGTAAAAAACACTTTCCACAATAGGTTATCGTTGTATGCAAACACCAAAATAAGATGTTAAAAACTGTTCTGTAATTCAAGTACGTTTCACGCTTAATGCAGAGTCTGTTTTAAAGTAGGCACGTGGCACCAGCCATCACAGCCATGAATTATCACTCCAAATATTCCTGTTGTAACGAACAACAAAACATAAAAGCATCATAAAAATGTAAAAAAATCTTCAACACAAAATAAAAATATTTAACAACAGTTTGTGAAATTCACTTAGCAATGCTTGAATTGTTGCAATGTTTTGCTAATGTTTGTCCATATTATTAGAATGTGCTAGACAATACTGTACCTCTCCTGCGCCTTGAAAGAGGAATGTGCAATCAGCTATACGCTTGCCCGTCACTTTCATAGAAGATATCATTCCGGCAACAGTGACGGCCGCAGTGCCTGGCATTCAACACACAACTAACATTTCACAGGTCAGGTCAGGTAGGTCTGCATAGTTTCAAACTTGCTGTACAGGTGTTGTACAGGGGTAGTAAGGGGTTATTCACAGTTGTCGACACTTATCTATTCATACAAAGCATACTAAGGGGGGAGGAGGTCAAGGCCCGCATAAAAAAATTAAAAATGTCGGTCGCATGCTAAAAATGACCATCACTGCGTTACAGAACTACTATTGTAACCATTCACGGCGCAGCACTGTAATAGTCCAACATCTTGGTTATTCACAACTTTGTGGAAAACAATTATCAATATGACACCATGGAGTTATTAAACAAACATAAAACTTATTGGAGATAAACGTTTTTAAATATATTCGGATGGTTATTAGTGTATGTTCTGTAGACATGCACCGTGTCATAACATTGTTATGTAGGTTTTTTCAATCTGGAATATTATCAACATTCTAAAGCACTAATTCAGAGGGGGGTAAAAATTAGTATGCTTTGTACAAACAGGTAAATGTCAACAACTGCCTTTATTTGAGATGCTTTGCAAAACTGTCTGAACCACGCCATGAATACATACTGATTTTGGGTCACTAACCTGCAGTTACGTACATATTTACCCCCCTGCAACCCACCCAAAAGTGGGAAAGGGCGAAGGCACTGCGTAGAATGGATGCTATGCTAATAAATAAAACTGTACATTTACTGTATAAAATCTAATGTAATTGTGTGTGTATTTAAGGCATTAGTAATCTAAACTTCACGGCTAGATAATCATAATCAATATTTTCATCATTTTAACAAGGCAAAAGAAATACTTTGCAAAAATCTATTCGTGATAATTTTATCGTACCTTGAATGTCATCATTGAATGTACAGTACAAGTCACGGTACTTGTCCAGGAAGCGGAATGCATTGTGGTTGCCAAAGTCCTCAAACTGGATCAGTGTGTTCTGTCCATACCTGTAATGTTCTTTCAAACATGTACATACAGATAAACAAATGGCCCCCAAGTGACGCCTCAACTAGTAGTGCAGTTAAATATCACCCCTCAATTTGATTTTTTGCTTATCTCATTTCCCAAACAATTGAACTTATCTAGTGCCAGAAAACTACTTACTATTCCACCCTAGTCTATGCCCCCATAACATTCATAATAGAACAGTTTTACTGTCTCAAAACCAACTAGATGACTGACCATATGGTTACGGTCTGGCTGTAGGCAATAGGTACTTAATACTTCAGTTCATTGTCAGCTGGTTCAATATGATTGTTTAAATGTGTTCCAATGCCACTGTCATGTCGACTGTTGCAATAATTCTTTTGACTTATTTATTATGAAATCCTGAAATCAATGTTACATCTTTCTTCTCTATGTTAGTCAACAATGCAAGGTTTTTTTGAAGAAGTCATAAATTAAGTTTTGTAATAAAATGTATATATAAAAACTATCACACCAGAATTATTTTCACATTTAGCTGAGAGGACCACTTGAATAGAGCACGGCTCACCTGCGAACAATGGCGGCCATGAATTCATCAATGAATTCATCATACAATGGTCCTGTGGTCCTCTTCTGTCGGAGACCAATGTACAATGGGTCTTTGATGAGGCTCTACGAAATGCACACACAAAATTTCAGGCAGAGAATTACCCAGCCAAACTGCAATCTGAACAGGAGAAAATAAAACTTCCAGTGTCTCAGGGAGGACGTCCACTGAACTCAATGCCTTGGATAGTTAATACTGTTGGTCTCATTCTAAAAACAAATGACAATAATAACCAAAGAATAACATTATACAATGTTCTCCTCTATTTGTCTCTTTATGTTATTAGATAGGATTTTGTTTTGCTTTGTACTTATTGTAGGTTGTAGTTACAATAAATTTGAATTGAATTGAAATTTGAATTGAAATAACAGTATGCATACCAGATGTTTTCTTACAATCAACATTAGATAATTATACTTCTTTTCTTATATCTGATCTAAACAGGTAATATCGTCCACCTGTCTCCACTACAATGCTATTGATTTGACACCATAAACAGTTGCCAATGATTGAAACATTCCAAAACATGTAGTTTTCAGGTCTAATGCGCTATGAAACCTACCTCCCTGTTTGTTCCTACGTCAAGGGTAATGGGGAGACAGCAGTGGGGTTTAACCCCAGCACATGCCGTGTACAGGGCCAACTTTCCTACAGGGATGCCCATGCCATAAGCTCCCAAGTCTCCCAGTCCCAGGATGCGCTCCCCGTCGGTCACAACCACAGCCTAGGAAAACATAGCCAACACATTGGGTGCTTAAGGTAGCAGAAACTTTGGGTTTCATACATCAATTCAAATTCAAGAACTATTGTCATCAAATAGCTCTACATATGGAAACAAATGGGTAAGACAAGAAACTGTTATACCATGATCAACCAAAGGAGAAATCTAATTGCAAAGAGAAGTGGATAGAGTATCAGGAGAAGTAGACAGAGTATCAGAAGAAATGGATATAGTATCAAGATTCATCAATCCCACTCAGAAACAGAAATATGTTGTTATTAATATAGCTTATTTTGGCGTGGCATGCAGACGTCATGTATTTACTGATCAAATAACACAATTACTTGATGAACATTGTGATTAGGCTCATAAAAAATTCCTATAACCACAGACTTTACTGAATGTTAAACACAAAATATTACTATAAAATTTGCAATTACAAATATAATGAACACAAGGTTTGCTGGGTGAAAGCTAGCACAAGAAAGTCCCATTATTTACGTTGACGTCTTGTTCAGGCCAGTTGCACATGATCTCATATATGTGACCTTTGTCCTGAATTGTGATGAACAATCCTCTGAAAAGTAGATGTTGCCATATCAATGTTTATCAAAGTTAAATATGTTAATGAATAACATTAAAACAGAATCTAAAAGTTTTAATTAAAATGTCACTTAAAAAGTTACTTAAAAAATATTAATAAAATAAATGAGTTAAATAAAATAAATAATAAAAGGTTGATGTCATTCAAATAGGGATAATGCAGAACAAATGTACCTGGGCTTGCGAAATATGAGGCCATATTTCTGGCATGCAAGCCCGACCGTGGGGGTGTAGATGATGGGCATCATAAGCTCAATGTTCTCTGCAATGACCCTGTAGAAGAGCTTTTCGTTGCGGTCCTGCAGCCCCATCAAGTAGATGTAGCGATCAAGGTCCGAGTCCCAGCGGTAGAAGTTCTGCATGACAATGAAGACCTGCTGTTCCTGGGTAAGGATGGAGGGAGGGAGCAGGCCATGGATGCCCAGCAGTTGACGCTCCTTCAGGCTGAAGGCTCGCCCCTGAAACATGGAGGGTAACAAGAGGTCATGACTGCCTTGAAACATGGAGGGTGACAAGAGGTCAAGAATGTCTTGAAACATGGAGGGTAACAAGAGGTCATGAATGCCTTGAAACGAAATGTTTAACATGGAGGGTAACAAGAGGTCATGAATGCCTTGAAACATAGAGGGTGACAGGAAGTCATGAACGCCTTGAAACACGGAGGGTGGGAAGAGGTCATGAATGCCTTGAAACATAGAGGGTGACAGGAGGTCATGAATGCTTTTGAAACATGGATGGTGACAGGAAGTCATGAATGCCTTGAAACATGGAGGTTGACAGGTCATGAATGCCTTGAAACATAGAGGGTGACAGGAGGTCATGAATGCTTTTGAAACATGGATGGTGACAGGAAGTCATGAATGCCTTGAAACATGGAAGGTGACAGGTCATGAATGCCTTGAAACATAGAGGGTGACAGGAGGTCATGAATGCTTTTGAAACATGGATGGTGACAGGAAGTCATGAATGCCTTGAAACATGGAAGGTGACAGGTCATGAATGCCTTGAAACATAGAGGGTGACAGGAGGTCATGAATGCTTTTGAAACATGGATGGTGACAGGTAGTCATGAATGCCTTGAAACATGGAGGGTGACAGGTCATGAATGCCTTGAAACATGGAGGGTGACAAGAGGCCATGAATGCCTTGAAACATGGAGGGTGACAGAAGATCGTGAATGCCTTGAAACATGGAGGGTGACAGAAGGTCGTGAATGCCTTGAAAAATGGAGTGTGGTAGGAGACCATGAATGCCTTGAAACATGGAGTGTGGTAGGAGACCATGAATGCCTTGAAACATGGAGGGTGGTAGGAGACCATGAATGCCTTGCAGTTGGTGTTCCTTCAAACTGAAGACTTGACCCATGGAACACCACCACGCACTGCACCACCATGCTTAAAAAAACATAATAACACAGTTCTTATTAACATATCCGACAGCTGAAATACCTCTGGCGACTTTCAACTGGTAGGATTATGTCAGCAACAAAAGGTTCTAGACAGCTAATATGTATACATAAATAAACTCCCAAAAGCATACTGACTTCCAAAACAGAATTTAGAAAGCCAGATTGTTTTTAATTTGCATGTTTTAATCTGAATGTCATGTTTGCCTTGCATGCAGAGGTGAAACTTAATTTTCTGACCATTAATGATAATAATTTATTAATATGTGTATCTTGTGATCCCATGAATGTCCGAGTCTGGGATTAAAAATGCCACCTGATCTGATACAAATTAGCAGGATTAATTCACACAAACAAGATTAAAAGGAAGTTATTGGTGAAACAGGTAGACTTTTATTTTTGTAAACATTCCCTACCCCAAAACCTGTAGCTCCTTCAACCAACAAGTATGGCCTATACTATTATAATTTATATCACAAATTCTTCATCATTCTCAATAGAGATGGAGAAAAATCATACTCAGTAACTGCAATCATGTGTAATCACTGACAATTTTTAGCAATCAGTCAAAAAAGCCAAGTACAGGGTGTACAGTCAAACTTCACTTCACGGTCAGTCACCCCACCATTAACCCATTTAGGCCACCCTACGATAGCCCCAAGTTATTTCCATAACAGTAAAGTATAGGACATTAGTGCCACTAGTATGGTCACCTCACTATTCAGGTCACTTTGACCTAGTCCTGAGTGAGGTTACACTGAAATTAAAATCACACTTTAAAAAAAAAAACATGCTGAATACATGAGCGTTTGTTGTTGTATTGATGCATGTAACAAATTTTGCTATAGCAATTTGTATTTGGCTAAACAAAATCATGGGGCTTTAGCCAAGATGGCTAAACAGTTTACAACATCAGAGCCAGCCCTGTAATCATAATCGATTACATTTGGAATTACATCTCTAATCTTCAATCTCATACACATTTATAAATTCTCAATAAGTAATTGTATTTGTAACATCCAGATATGGAGGTCAATCCTACTCTATCAGCGCACCTTCAGACACAGGCGGTCCTGTTCTGCAAGTCATGGCAGATCTTTTATTAACAAATCTACAAGGCCACCTTTAGCTAAACAGCAATAAAGACAACAAAAACTGCTTATTCATTGCAAGCAAAATGATTAATGCATGACACAGGAATATATACAGAAGTTAATAAGCAGTTTTGAGTGTTGCTTAATACAGATGACAGCATGTTAGGTATTACACAGAATAAAATGTCATACTTTTCAATCGACTACAAAAAAGCCAGCAGAACTAACAATGCCAGATGTACATCTTTTTACATTACTTGACGAGCACCAACGTCATTTCATTGTGGGTGATTGAAAATGTGTGGATAAATTTTGTTAGGTATCGCAAAGTACTGTGACATTACAAGCTTTTAGGCTAATTATCTTGATAAAATCTTTATACTTGCCCTGAAAGCTTGAACTTAATAATGCCATGTCAGGATGACATCTCATTATTGAGCCATATTACATTAGTCATACTATGACTTGGCAGTGCTGACCTATACTACAGGGTGTATGACAGTAGTGCTGACCTAGAAAAGTCAGGGTTGGCTGGTTTCTTCAGCAATGTGGGAACAAAGAGGAAAAACCATCCCAGAAAAATAGGTTTCTTCCAACCCAAAATGAAAGGAAGAAACTGTAAAATGTAAGAAACATACAATTAATAGAAACAACTTTAATCTGTGTACTTTTAAAGCCATTTAGGGCTAGAGACTATGATGAGAACTGTCTGATAGGTTATATCGTAAAATTATGTTATATATGTTATATTTACTGAACCACAATCGTTTCAAATAGTTTTCTATTAAATTTGAATGTTTCGATTCAAACATCCCTTGCAATATCCCTTGCTGAACAGCAAGGTCCCTATTTGTAAAAAGATAACAGTCAAGTTATATTTTAAAGTTGTGGTCCATTAAAAACATTTGGTCAGCCAGGATGTTAGAATAGACATAGTTTACACTCTGTAATACGACTTTACAATGAAAACTATCAGATTCTGTACCTTTAAAATCTAGTGATAAGATAAGACCAGTTAGCCTGGTCGGTCATACATTGACATTGATATAAATGTCACTAAGTACATCACTCAATTCTGTCTACATAGAAATAAATCACAGTACTAGTATGCCTGTGAATACAATATATCAGTTTTATCTTGAATTGTGTCTTTCTTTGGTCTTATCAACCATAGTATAACATTCAATATAATATTCCTCCTCCATATATATATATATATATATATATATATATATATATATATATATATATATATATATATATATATATATATATGCATCTTGTTATCATGGGAAATAAATATTAAAAAAAAATTTTTATTTATCTAGTTGGCAGAAACTTTGGCACACATTGTAGCACCAGGGCTGGGGTCAATTCCCAAGGAATTGGAATTAATCAATTCAATTCCAAATCCGGAATTGGAGTGGAATTGAAAGATTTTGAATGAGAGGAATTGGAATTGAAATTTTTTGAAAAAAAGGATTTGGAATTGAATGGAAAGGAATTGAGCATCTGATTTTTGTGTGACATCAACCAATATTTTTCTAGCCTGTTGTAGGCGGCTATGTGTATAATAATGCTATCAACTCATGCATTGAGGATCTGAAAACTGAAATCCTGTCATTCATGCCAGTATCTTATGATTTCTTTATGTTGCCACTTGCCAGCGGGTTAATGAAGGGTTCCAGACTGGCTTTAATAGAAACATCAAAGATATTTTCAACTGTTTACAGACCTGGGATGTTAGCCCTTTTACACCCATGAAAAGACACTTATTGGTAGGCTACAGCCATGCGGTTGATCAATCAGTAATCACTGATTACTAATCTGTGATCAATTACCACTGACCAACACTACAAAGCATAGGCAAGCTAGCTGTAGCCAAATGTGTGAAAATGGTTTCCCACTTGCCAGTATAAATATGTGTTGCCTAACATGCATCATCAGAACAGTGTGCAACAGTCATAGTGTACAGGTTGGTCAATATGCCCCCTGTAAAGTCGTCTGTCTTTGAACATTTTCTGAAACTTAGCAAAGAAAAGGATGGAAACTGTCGGGCAGCCTGCAAATATTGCGGCATTAACATCAGCGGGTCTACCATGTATGAATGTACATTACACATGTATGATAGTCATAATGATTATGCAAAGAATAATGACATGCTACATACACATTAATCTTTCATTGTTGACTTTTGTCGTTATGTGGAATTGGAGCGGGAGCGGGAATTGGAATTGAACGATTTTGAAAGGAATTGGGAATTGTTAAAAGAATTGCAAAAAAAGGAATTGGAATTGAATGAAAAGGAATTGGAGCGGAATTGGAATTCATTGAAAGGAATTGACCCCAGCCCTGTCTAGCACCATGTCAGTATGATTCCCAAACCACTGATTTCCTCCAGATTCTTGTTTTTTGCCATGACTATAATGGTTTCTTCCATGATGGAAGAGTTTTTTCAAAAGAAACTCCAATCCAGATTCCACCATGTTTCACTAAGAATCAGTCAGAAGTATTTCATTGTTCAGGAAACTTAGTTTTTCCACATGAAAGTTAGAAACACAGCCCTGATGAAAGTAGTAACGATAACTACCCACAACAGGTTTTGTACCCTATGACATAACTGATTAACACAGTGATTTGTAAATTATTAGAAAGGTTAATTAAAGACCATATGGTGGACTTCCTCGTTAAGCATAAATTATTAAATTCATCTCAACATGGATTCCTTAAAGCGAGGTCATGCTTAACAAATATGTTATGTTTTTTGGAAGAAATCACTAAGTGGATAGACGTGGGATCGCCAGTAGATATTATCTACTTAGATTTTCAGAAAGCTTTTGACAAAGTGCCACATCAAAGATTACTACTTAAATTAAAAGCCCATGGTATCGGGGATAGCATAACTGACTGGATAGAACAATGGCTGACTGACAGAAGACAACGAGTTGTAGTAGATGGAGAAGTTTCAAATTGGAAATCGGTTTTGAGTGGGGTACCTCAAGGATCAGTATTAGGACCTATATTATTCTTAATTTATATCAATGACTTGGACGACAGTATAACAAGTAACGTACTGAAATTTGCGGATGACACAAAACTGTTTAGAAAGGTTAATACTGATGGTGATAAACAACATTTACAAAACGATCTAGACAAATTAGTGAAATGGTCTGAGAAATGGCAGATGTTGTTCAATTTTGGGAAATGTAAATGCCTACATACAGGACATAGGAACTTGAATGTAAACTATAAAATGGGAGATACTGTTCTGGGTACTACTGTAAAAGAAAAGGACTTAGGAGTTACAATAAGCGCTGATATGAAAGTTTCAGAGCAGTGTGGTATTGCAGCTTCAAAGGGTAATAAAATTCTTGGATTGATTAGAAGAAACATAACATACAAGGGAAAAAAGTTAATTATACCTCTTTATAAAGCAATAGTTAGACCTCATTTAGAATACTGTATACAAGCATGGAGACCATATCGTAAGAAGGATATAGATACGCTTGAACGCATACAAAGGAGAGCAACTAAAATGATTCCAGAACTGAGAGACCTTAGTTATGAAGAACGCCTGAAAGAATGTGGTTTAACAACTCTAGAGACAAGGAGGTTAAGAGGAGATCAGATTGAAGTTTTTAAGATATTGAATGGGTATGAAAATATTGATAGAAATATGTTTTTCTCACTCAAGAAGGATAGCAGAACTAGAGGACATGAGGTAAAATTAGTAAAGGATCAATGTAGATTGGACATCAGGAAGCACTCGTTCTCACAGAGGACAATAAATGAATGGAACAAATTGTCTACAGATTGTGTAACTGCTAGCAGCGTGAATATGTTTAAAAACAAGGTTGACACATATCTCAAGAGGGCGGGCTATAAGTAGATGAACATTGTTGGACTCTCGATAAGCCAATGGCTTCCTTGTCCACTTGCCATCTGGGCCTTTGGCTTGGATGGCAAATCTTGTTAAATCTTGTTAAACACTCAAATTATATTAATTATTTCCCAGTAACACAAATCCACTACCTATGACTGTGCCACACTTATAAGCACAGTAATTATAATGACTAGTCATTCCTCCATTTTGTATATAAACACATGAATGAATACAAGTAGGAAGTAAGTGGTATGACTCCGGCAGTGCTGATGTAGTTCATACAAGAATTTAACCCAATTTGTCATCAGTAGCTCAATGCTATGATTTAAAACTAGTAAATGCACAGCTCAACTATTTTATGTAGCAGATTCTAATCTACATGTTACAACCCATCTCAATAGCACTATAGGGTGGCATCTGTAGTCACATGCTTAACTAGCTTTACCTTGTAGACCACAGGGTCTCGCATCAAACGGACTCTGCATGAGCTTAGGACCCGTAACCGCAAGCTATTATCCTGCTCATGTCCAGCATTAGCAGGCATTGTGTTTGAAAGTGCTAGCCTGAAGAGAAACAGCAAGGCTTAACAGAACTTTTCAATTATATCCCCGTGCTGGGAGACTACATGAATAACACAGCAAAACCTTTCAAACAGAGAAATGTTTTTATATAAAACAAGGATTCACTGTTCATATTGTTATATGTAGCTTCATTTGATAGGCTTTTATTACTTAATAAATATGTCCAAAAACCGTAGAAACACATTCACAAACATACCTTCAAACTTGTCCCTTTTTACAGTTACTATGGTTACAGTGAACAATGTATTTTACAGTTATTGTTATATACTGAGAAAAACTCCCATAGCTGCATGTTACCTTGTAAACATGGGGATTTCTCAATGCACGGATGCCAGTGGTCTTCGGATTTGCCAATCCGTATTGACGTGGATCTTCATTATTGACACCAAACTTATCCACACCATCTGTTTTCATGAAATATCCTTCTTCCAAGATTCTGTTTCCACCGTAAGTTGTATCTCTTTTAGCATCCAAGGCCAAAAGGTGTGTTTGACGATATTCCAACTGTTGCTCACGAAATGACTGATACATCTTGCTGATAAAGTAACCCAATTACAGAAATAATACTACAAAATGTTACAACTATACGAATGTAGTCAATGAATCAATATGACAATCATAAAAAATTAGAATGCATTGAAAGATCACATATTCTCTTGAACAAAATATATTATTAAACAACAAAAGTCAATGGATATCATGAAGTCATGTAACTTTTTTAAGCAATGTGACTGTAATATAAAGCCATCTACCAAATGTGTATACATGCATGACAGCAATTATTTTGGCTACATCATGTTGCACTAGTCACAAAGTCCAAGTTATTCAAAGAATTGTTAATCAGAATTATTCTGTCAAGTGAAGCCACATGGTATTGCCTTTTTATATACACTGTACATGACACTAAAACTAAAGTGATGTGGATTAAATCTAAATTCTGGCCAATTGCTTATCACCAGCACTGTAATGTTGGCTGTATCATGTTTGTGTACTGGCCTACAAAGATGAGAAAAACTGTAAATTGTAAAACTATCCTTCTTCTTCCTAAATTCCACCTAGCCTCATTGTGCATGCTGATGATACAGGATACATCCGACACTGCTTGAGTTGTCTACACCCAACTGATGGATTACAAAAGCTTAGCTTCAACCTCCAGTGCAGCCATTGTACACATCACTCCCAACGTACAGCTCAAAACTGTCACCGTATAATTCAACATAATGACCTTTAAGACGCCTAGTCATCAACACAATATGATAATCCACAGTGACACCATCATCCAGTAATGTCGTAGTCAAAAGCTGTGCAGATTCATTCTCCCATTTCTAGCTTCAGTCTTTTCCTGTACTGAGGAACACGTAAATCCAAGTGTTGGATTCATACATACAACTACCTGTCTGAAGTAACCCTATAGAACACGGTCAACATCTGGTTTGCCCAGCCAGCTAACAGCGCAGTGCTTATATTATGAAGACCTGACGATGCTAATCACACACTTATTTGACCCAGCTCTTCCAGGAGACAGATCGATTATAAATCATTCCACTTATGGTAGCTAATCCATTCCATCATCATGCCAATTCAACTGATCGAAGGCTGCCTTAATTAATAATGACTAATATTAACAGGTGCTCCAAGAGTCCAAGACAAGATGGAGTTTATTTAACAAGATTTAAAACAAGACAACAAAATTGCCATTCAAGGCAAAGGCCCGGATGGCAAGTGGACAAGGAAGCCATTATCGAGAGCCCAACATTTTTTATCTATATGTAACTTGCCCTCCTGAGATATGGGTCAACCTTGTTTTTAAACATATTCACACTGCTAGCAGTTACACAATCTGTAGACAATTTGTTCCATTCATTTATTGTCCTCTGTGAGAACGAGTACTTCCTGATATCCAATCTACACTGATCCTTCACTAATTTATGTCATCTAGTTCTACTATCTTTCTTGAGTGAGAAAGAGTAGAAATATTTTCATACCCATTTAATATCTTAAAAACTTCAATTTGATCTCCTCTTAACCACTTTGCTCTAGGGTTGTTAAACTACTTTCTTTTAGGTGTTCTTCATAACTAAGGTATCTCAGTTCTGGAATCATTTTACATTTTACTCCTTTGTATTTGTTCAAGCGTATCTATATCCTTCTTAGATATGGTCTCCACGCTTACATACAGTATTCTAAATGAGGCCTACGTAACTATTGTTTATACAGAGGTATAATTAGCTTTTTTCTTGTTTGTTATATTTCTCCTAATCAATCCAAGAATGTCAATACCCTTTGAAGTTGCAATACCATACTGCTCTGAAACTTTCATATCAGCATTTATTGCAACTCCTAAGCCCTTTTCTTTTACAGTAGTACCTAGAACAGTATCTCCCATTTTATAGTTTACATCCAAGTTCCCATGTCCTGTATGTAGGCATTTACATTTCCCAAAAGTGAACAACATCTACCATTTTTCAGACCATATAACTAATTTGTCTAGATCGTTTTTCTAAATGTTGTTTATCGCAATCATTGTTAACCTATCTAAACGCTTTTGTGCCATCTGCAAATTTCAGTACCTTGCTTGTTATATTATCATCCAAGTCATTGATATATATTAAGAATAATAAAGGTCCTAATAGTGATCCTTGTCATACCCCACTCAAGATTGATTTCCAGTTTGAAACCTCCCCATCTACTACAACACCCTCTCTTCTGTCAGTCAGCCATTGTTCTATCCAGTCGATTATGTCATCCCCAATACCATGGGCTTTTAATTTAAGTAGTAATCTTTAATGCGGCAATTTGTCAAAAGCTTTCTGAAAATCTAAGTAGATAATATCTACTGGTGATCCCTCATCTATCCACTTAGTGGTTTCTTCCAAAAAACATATCATATTTGTTAAGCACAAGGTTGGAAAAAATAATTATTTTTTTTATCAAAAAATATAATTTTTTACTTAAATAAGATTTTTTTAATATTCATTTGATTTTTCTTAAATCTGGTATATAAACATTTATATAGATGTTTATATTTATAAACTCTTTCAAACATGTTCTATTCAAATCGATTTGGGTACTTGTCTTAACAGAGGGTACATGATTTTTGCTTATATAAAGACATTAGACAATGTCCACAAGGCCTCACCCCCTGTAGTTGCATAATCTGTCTTGGAAAGGAAAGCATACTGTGTCTGTGGCTGTAGCAATGGTAATTATTGTTTGCCTATAGGGTGGATTAGCACCTGTCCAGGGCTCTGTGTACTCTAAGGGTCTCTAACCAGAATACAAACTGGTACAGTATTAAACAACTGAGTCAACATACCGAATTGGTAACAACTAGCACAAGCTCTAAGTGGACTTTAACTCAGGGCTTCTGAGTTGAAAAGATACTTCCTCTTGAAGACAAGTTTGTGTGGCTTCACTGGGAATAGCTCAAACATACACTATGTCGTAAAATATTTGACTATCAGGCTATCTAATGACAATACAACTACACAAGTGTGCGCACATTGTGCTTTTGTATTAAAAACCATAAAACTTTTGTTGATCTCGATGCTTGTAAACAATTATTTGTTTTAAATTCATATAAATCAGTGATTAAAAAAATCGGAAATAAAAATCATAAATAAATGATTTTTTGCAGTGATTTAAATCATGATAAATGTCAACATGGATTCTTTTACGAATCCATGTTGACATTTATGTCTAACAAGGAAGCCCACCATGTGGGCTTTAATTAACCTCTCTAATAATTTACAAATCACTGATGTTAAACTCACTGGTCTGTAATTCTCTGACTTATTTCTCAAAACCTTTTTAAATAGGAACCACTCCCTCTTTGAATGACAAGTTGAACACACTTGCAAATGGTACACTAACTTGTTCTACTGTTTCCATTAGTAGTTTTGGAGGAATTCCATCTCCTCCAGGTGATTTATTATCCTTCATTGTCTTTATTTTCTTAGCTACCATTTCTGGAGTTAAATTAACTGCCCTAAATATTCCGATTTAGCCTCCTGAAATTTTGCATCTGGAACTGGTAATGAACTAATATCCTCTGTGGTAAACACTGAAATGAAGTAACTATTTAGGTCTTCCATCACTACCAGGGCCAACCTTGTCTTGTACGTTTTGTTTATTCCTGGCATAAAAACTCTTGCTGTCATTTTTTATGTGACATGTTAATTTTTGCTCATAGCTTCTTTGAGATTGTCTAATTTCATTCGTAGCTGCATTGTGTTATCCCCTTTATTTATGTTTGAACTTCAGTAAACTAATCTAATTGCTAATGTTGAATTTCCTGTAACTATATTTCACCAAACAGCTTCATCGCAATCTTCTTCCCTATCTAACTTAATTTTGTAAGCTTGAATAGATTCTTTAATAATATATAAAATAACTCCCCCTCCTCTTCTGCCTATTCGATCTTTCCTAAACAACACGTATCCTGTCAGTCCTAATTCAGCATCTGATGTTGGCCCATGATTCGGTTATACCAATTATGTGAGGGTCAATATATTCTACCATAATGTTTAAGTAGTTTTTCATATTTATTATGCTCCTTGCATTTAAACACGTGTAACCATTTATTGAAATTGAAGTCAGGATCCCTATAATCAAGTTGAACATAGAAAAACAGAATTTGACAGTTATGTCACTCTATCTCATTACTACATTTAAAAAATATGTAACAAAAAGAAAACATGATGAAAAAATACATGTTTTTTTCAGAAAGAAAAGTCACACATTCTCTACCACCGTCTTTGACAATTATTTGTAATTCATGCAAAGATATTGATACATCCATCATATTTCCATCAAATGCTTATCTTCAAAATGATACCCTATTTATATAAACCACTTTAAAAAAAAATTCTGGTAAGGTTGACATTTAGCAGAATTGCCCTGTTATAAACATAATTATAAAAGACAATTATACACCTACACAGTGATTTTTAAGGCAATCTATGGTCCCAAATAGGGCCCATTGATTTCAGTGATGGGAACAATTAATTAAGTTCATTGCCGAAACGAAGAATGATGCAGTAGCAATCGGACTGTTGCGACTGATTAAACAGAAGGGTTTCGAGTTCTGTTTGCATCTGCAATGCTACCGCATTTTACTGCACTGAGCAAGATTTTCCAGGAAGGCTTAACGCTTAACATCGATTAGTGCAAATGTGCAAGGATGCAGTAGAAGAAATCTCAAGCTCACACATCATTCTGGACAATGTTTGCTTTTATAGGGAACGTAAGTCTCGTGACTAAGTTTTAGCTACGAAGTCCACTGGCGACTCCGGCTGTTTTAATGCCTGGGTAAAGAATAGGATTATGTTTTGCTTTTGGGTGTACTCACAGAACTAACGGTGTAAATTGTTCTGGTTTCAGACCAATGAAAAGATGTTAAAGGTGTGTGAGAAGCTTTATATATACGAATGTTCACAGTAATCATTAGAGAGCAATTTACAACTGGATACCATGTATTATCACTCGCGCACTGCCGGCATAGCAAAATTTATATGCATCGCAAATCTGTTTACTCAAACCTGTGCATTTGGACATTTCAAATGTTTATTCTAAGCATTGCAAAAAGTAAGACAAAAACAAAAAGGCATTGGCGTTACGACTATTGTACTTGCTATTTGTCTAGCTGAATGATAGCCTAGCAATCCTAATTGATATAATGTTATTGAAAAGGAGGCATGAGCTTTGTAGGCTTTGTGCATTTAGACACCTTGTTAGGCATAAATATTGTTATGTTTTTAGACTGATTCCGCACGTTTAAATGAGCAGTTTTAGTGATAATCCACAGTATATTTTTAATATCTGAAGCAAGACCCAATATTTAAATAATTATTTCAGGGCAATTAATTGGGAAATTACATTTCTGACTCTTCAAGGCTGTTTGATACAATTGTTTCTTCTGATCAGCAAACATTGTGATTAGAATAAACATTGTATATTATAAGTTCTTATGATTGTAGAAATTAAGTATTTTAAAAGCCATACAGAAATTAAGTATTTTAAAAGCCATACAGATAATGTATGTAAACACATCTGCAGTTGTATTGACTCCCAAAGGGGAAACTACTAATTTCAACATTAATACAGGAGTTCTCCAAGGAGACCCTCTTGCCCCATACTTATTCATTATAGTCTTGGACTACGCATTAAGAACTGCGATTGATGACAGAGAAGGACTAACCCTAACCAGATGCAGAAGCTCCAGACATCCTGCCTCGCATCTCTCTGACCTGGATTATGCCGATGACATCGCTCTGTTCGCTGACAAACTTTTACTTCATAAAGTGGAAAGTACTTCCAAATCTACTGGACTATTTCTCAACCCAAGCAAAACAAAGTACATCCATATCAACCCGTCTGCTAATGATAGCGTTCACTCATCAGATGGGAGTCAAATTGAGAAAGTAGAGGATTTTAAATTTCTCAGATCCTACACAAACTCACAGCATGACATCCAGTGCCCGAAAAGCACAGGCATGGGCAGTAGTTCATGCCCTTGACAAAGTTTGGAGAGTGCCCATCTGCAGACTCACAAACCTGAAGTTTTCAGGATGCCGGTTGAACTGATCCTGATATATGGATGCGATTCGTGGTCACTAACACAATCAGTTGAAAATGCACTGGATGGCACCTACACAAGAATGCTGCAGAAAATTCAAAATGTGTCATGGCGTCACCACATGACCAACCAAGAACTGTATGGCTCCCTACCACGGATCACCACCATCGTGAGACCACGGCATCTTCGTCTGGCAGGTCATGTGATGCGCCATGACGAAGCAGCCAACAAAGTCCTGCGCTGGAAGCCCGATGGCCCTCGGAGAAGAGGTCGACCAACAACTACTCTACAAAATATACTAGAGAAAGACAAGAACCTCAGCGGGACAAATCTAATAGCAGCAATGAAGAATCGAAACCTCTGGAAAGAAATCATCATGCCACCACATTAAGTGGATGACATAAGTAAGTAACTATGCCATTATTTACATGTATTTGTGAATTACGAAGCTTCTGCTGTGACTGAATCTGGTGGGTTACACTTACAGACCACCATTATTAGACTCCACAGTGTATTACAGCATCAAAGACAGTGAATAGAAAATAATTTAATATATAGTTTCAAAGCTGTTTACTGTACATGTAACATGTTCTGCAAAAGGTGATAATGTCATTCCCAGTGACAAGTACACAATAAATTGTAATAACTATACCTTCCACACTGTTATATGTCCAAACACTTACAAGGTAATCTTTACGCCCATGTATTCCTATGATATAAACACGAATGAGACTGTATTGAAAATTACAATCTTCAACTCATTCTTTACACAGTATTATGTGATTTAACATGTTATTTAAATGAATCAATAGCTTTGTAATAAATTGTATATGCATTTTATGACTGGGCAGTCTTGACATATTGAGGGTGTGGTGTGTGCGCACGCACACACACACACACCTTGTAAGTGATTGGACATATAACAGTGTGGGAGGTATAGTTATTACAATTTATTGTGTACTTGTCAATGGGAATGACATTATTACCTTTTGCAGAACATATTTTTTCATGTTTTTCGACCTCTTACTCTTCTGGGAAAATAGGGTGTGACAGATGTGACATAAGGGGGTGGAATTTTTTTAAGTTTTCCACTAAAAAAATCTGTATGACATAGTGTTTGTTCTAGCTGTTTTAAGGTAGCTGTTTTTTCCCCTCATAACATGCTAGCAAATATTGGAATGAACGTCGACACCACAAATAACCACCAGGCAAAGTAGGCAAAATTGTCCGCCCCACTCTTCGTCTCTGGGGCGAAAGTCCAGACAGGCATTTGCTAAAGCGAGGTTTTGGCAGTTCCATAGCCAAATGGCTACGGAACTAATAACTTAAGTTTTAAAACCAATACGCACTAACCGTTTCACATGTGTATTCTGTGACATACAGCCGACAATTGGGCGTCAAGAAACTGAAGAAATGTGCTCCAAATAATTACTTATGAGTACTTTTATCGGTGACATAGAAAACATTTCACAATTAGCCGCCATACTGTGCACGTGATGTTGCCTTTGGGTCACATGATCAAACGCGATTTCGTGTAGAATGAGGCCAGAATGGGCCAGCAGCACAGACATAAATAAAACACCCGTTAGTAAGTTAGTAGTTTATAGGGGCATGATTAATGATGTAACTCCATGGCCAGCAGACGGCAATTCTTAGCGTAACCTTATATAGATCCACGGGATTCCGGCTTGGTATTCTCGCTCACAACAACATCCGGTTATATACAAATGTTGACAAGCACATGCGTTCTGACAAAAAGGTAATAATTTCACTTTTACATGGTTATTGTCAGGTAACTTTAGTGATATACATATAAGAATGCATACAGACACGAAAGACGTGTTTATTGCTCTGTTTATGGCGTTTTTGTAATTTCTTTTTTTTTGGAAATCAAGGAGGTATCCAGACCTTCAAGTAATTTTTTGCTTTTACACATGAAATGCCATCGTTGAATGTTTTTATATTTTTATGCAAAAATACCCCCATTTTTAGGCCCTGAAGATTTCACCCACAATTTCTTCAGATTGATATGGGAAAAAGTTTAAACATATATATTTCTGGTATTTTGAGCTCTAGGTTACTTGGTAATTCTATCTGTCACATTGTACATTTCATCCTTTTTATATAGAAATATACTTTTACATCAGACCTTTCAAACTGGCACAGCAAATAGCGGGAGATCTCCTATGGAGTCGCCCCACATGGGATCTGTTAGCAGGTGATTTTTTTCAAACAGGTTTTATGAATATTGTTCCATTGGTGGCACCGCCTGCTGTCTATTACCAAAATTATGCAAGATCGCTGATCTATTTCTACATCCAAACGCCTGCATGTGAACATCTGCAAGTGAAGCGATGTTCAGGTTTTCGACTTTATTAAATTTATTTACATCCATAACTCATTAAATTACCCTGTACAATCATATGGAAATAAAGTTAATCAAGCCAAACAACCTGAAAATCAACAAAAAGCATAAAAACAAATATGACAAAAACCAGGAGCTTTTGTTTGAACTAAGGATTATGGGAGGATATTTAGAAAATAACCAAAAGTGGGAGATCTCTCACCACAGACTATAGTGGGTAACTTGGAAGGTCTATTATATAGTGCAAATTCATTAATTTCTTTACTACCATTTGATAGTATAAAAAAGGTTGTTCATAACAACATTAAATATTTTCAATAGCACTTTGTACAGTTACTAGTGCAAAAAAAGTTAATTTTAAAACTGCTCCATACAATTTCAAAGCCGGGTACCTTTTTGAACATTTCTTGTGAGGGGCATATGAAACACACTTGGTATAATTCTAAAGTTGTTGATGGTTGAAAATACCACCCTGTGACAGTGTGTATATAGTCGCGATTCTCATGAATGCCTCAATCAGCATACTACAAAAAAATTGTCTGGAACACATTTACTTTTTTAAAAGATGTAATGAGAAATATGGAATTTTTTTTGGCCTAACAGGCTAACGTCATAATTACATAAAGACAAAAACACTTGAATTATATAGTTTTATTATGAATTCACTAGCATATACTATAGTCTATACCACAATAGGTGTGGCTTAAATTAAATCGTTACCTGAAATGTTAACGTAAAAAATAAAACAAACAGTGGATTCTGACGTACGCTATGGTGTGGACGCCGGGCAAAGCTAAATCCTATAAAGCTAATTAAAGGCCAAGGTCCCATCCTTGGCAAGGATGGGCGCCCCCGGTCGATTTGACAACTGCTTCGGCCAGTCGCGCCTTCGATGAAATAGCGATAACATTCTTTTGTTACAGCAAATTACCTTATTGATGAGCGGATCCCGGAGAATGTCGATTCCTCGAACTCTCGTGTTAGAAATTTGTTCATGTTTTGAGTCTCCGGCACCATTAATTTGTTCAGCCATGGCTGTAGTTAATACGTCGAACAACAATAACAACTGAAGCTAGCAGTGACAGGCCACGCTCCTTTTATCACCTGATCTGATTAACTGTCACTAGGTGGCGCGACTATCGTGACTAGGTAAACCGTAGACACTGAAG
Organism: Lamellibrachia columna; assembly: GCA_963662155.1. NCBI lineage: Eukaryota > Metazoa > Annelida > Polychaeta > Sabellida > Siboglinidae > Lamellibrachia > Lamellibrachia columna. The sequence goes on from OY759270.1 coordinate 7,647,520, forward strand.
CCCCATTGGCTGAACGGCTGAATTTTATTCTCCTTTTGTACGGGCGTTTTTTTGGGAGTGATAAAAACCTAGAAATGCCTTCGGGACACAGCAAGCGTACGTCGTATTGAATGTTGACATCGAATACGCTTGTTGCCGTTATTTTTTTAATAAATTTATCAAATGTATTGATGTTATGCCCGTCGTCAGGGTTCAGGGTGGTTCGAATGAACCCCCTTTTTTGAGAAAAAAAATTGTAACTTTTTTAGAAATCTGATCATCCCAGAAATCCCCACTCATTATGTACGCCCGAACCCCCCCCTTCAAAGTCCCGAGGACGGGCCTGGATATTAATTATGTCATTCTATATCTATGATTTAACTTTTAAGGTTCAAGATTACCGAAAGTTAATTATCAAATCTCACAGGATGACTTTTCTAAGATAAATACGTGGGATGTCAATTTATCTGACACGTTGCGAAAGTGATACAGGCTTAGTAGCATGAATTTAAGATCCGTCCAACCAATAATAATATCGTTTTATTATATTTTATTGTTATTATTATTATGCCGGTATATACATAACTGATACATAACCTTGTTTGCATGTAGGCCTATAGTTGCAGTATGCAAATTAACTACCTCACCTAGCGAAAAATTGAGCAAATGAAATGCATAATAATTACAAATTAAGTGCATGACAACAACAGTATACACAGCACCAAAGCAAGTTTGCAGATGACCTACAAATATACACAATTAAAATAATTAACCTACTGTCGAGGGGTGTGGCATGAAGTGGGAGATCTTAATTGGCCCTAAAATTGGTAGGATGTGGGAGCTAGGTTAGCCTCCAAAATACGTGGGAGTTGGGTGGGATTGGTGGGAGATTTCTAAAAAAATGGTGGAGTGGAGTTTGGCGACAAAAACAGGTGGGAGATGGGAGGTTGGCCCCCCAAAACCGGTAGGAAATAGGAGGTTGTGACCCCCTGCCTCTTGCACGTGCCTCTTGGATCTTAATTTGTTTTTAAACGTATGCCTTTTACAGCGAGTAGATTGTTCACTAGTTGTGTTAAATATATTATCTAACATATTTTTTATTAATTATCTCATATACTACTCATTGAAAATGGACATGTGGGTAAATGTAAAGATTCTGGGGAAAATTAGACGGCGGAAAATTGTTTGCCCAGAAAAATTCTGCAAACGCCCCTGCCTGCATGCCACACCCCTCACTATCCGCGAGTACCAGGTGACCTGGATCGCACGATCTTCGAGACTTCGTGACTGCATCAATGAGATCAAATGCAGGATGATTCAGCATAAACTCAAGCTAACTGATGACAAGGCTTGACCATTTGGACTGTCGGTAAACCATGCATGGATTGGTAGGCTCTAATACTTTAACTGTGTTGTCTCTTTGGGAAACCTGGACAGTGTGATCGGTACCCGCATAAGTATGCGGCATCATGCTATTTGCAATAACTTCCGTTTGAGGCGTATATAATTACTGCCACCAGGCCCTGCGTCACAACGATGCGTGTCTGTTATTAATTAATCATGGTTCTGGTAATTTATAATCTGGATTACATCAAAGCCCTTGATCCTGCTGGACCTGCCCGAATATCATCTGACACGCCTCCAGAAGAGACACAATAGGACTTATTTCTGCACGTAATCATTATCACTTCTGTGTGATGGACCTGCATTGACTACCTACCACCAGGGAACGCGTCATATTCAAAATACTGGTTTATTTCTGATCCTATGAGGTTATGCTTTATTTGGCACCTTGCACGTCCACCCTTCTCAGCTGCATGCTGAGACAAAGAACGCGCAATCCCCGGCTCCGGCAGCTGCATGACTACCTACTGCTGACTGTCCCACCAGTTTCCAGGTCCGTCGGCAGACGCTCCATCACTAACACCATTCAAACGCTACCTCAATACTTACCTGTTTCAGCTTGCATACGACAATGTACGAAATACTAATTGTATCGTGGAGGACTTTTCTGTGATTTTTGAAATAGACTGGATGGTTCAGCATGAACGCAAGCTAAATGATAACAAAACTGGAACAATTTGGACTACCGGGTAACCCTGAATGGGTAACTAGGTTTACATTCATGTGGAAGCGCAAATCTAAGACTCGGTAAGAGGGGGTCTGGGTGTCCATTTTTCAAAAAGCAAACTGATCATTTTAAATCTGGTGCATTTTGAAGTCAAAATAAAACTTTAAAAAAGAATGCCCCTCTGGCTATGAAGAAAAACCCGACCAACCTACTCGACACGCATCCTTTATAAAAGGTGGATGTGAACCAGTGAAACAGTATATCATATATGGTTGACAACGACTAGTTTTATTGTATTATGATGTTGCAGTTTTTAATGTTTACATGCTTCAGCTACCTGTTTATTGTGTAATAGCACAATTAATTATAACAGTTAGTGAAGCATCATCACAATACATGTCATGCATTACAATGTCATTCAAAATCACCGGAACACTAAGACTCAATCCTGATCATTATATTAATAGACAAACGCAAACCCTTTGCAATAAAAACAGCCGTTTAATCATAAGCCAAGAGTTCAGTGACTACCCTCTCCTTCATTTGGGCAGAATGTTAGCACTAAACGATTGAACTGGCAGTGGTGGATGATGCGTTCAGCACCCAACGTTTTGTCCCTGACAAATCCCGACAAGTTTTCACTGTGGCGTCGTCACGTTTACATGTTAGCGTACAGGACAGGGTTGGTTTCCTGTATCGTGTCATCGAATGTGTTGGGTCTCTCAGCGACATTCACCATCTCCCATCTTGCCTACCACTTGGTAGCTGACGCAGAACACCTCGCACTATGTCGATTCACCCGCTGTCGTGGTATGAGTTAGTGATTCTGAGCTCCCAATAGACGTGTATCCATTTCCTGCAGCAAGTGATCCACGAACTGCAGATATATTGCCCTCATCCATTACTGCATGGCTAGACGTGTCAGTTATATCAGCGGACACGTTATCACGAACGGTGCCTCTATTTACCATCGCTAGCTCTACAGCACTGTCAGAGAATACGTTTTGATCGACCCTCTCCTGCTGCACCAGGACGACTTTGGGGGACATGCTCAATTGTCACTAGTGTTATGATGAAGTCAACATGTTTGATGGACAACAAGTAGCGTGTGACTTTGTCGTCCATATCTTCTTCCAAATATTCCAGACCAGTTACTACAGCAGTGAATGCAGATTTGAATGTATACAGAGCGTTCGCACGACTGGATCGTCGTATCTCACAGAGCGATTGCAGTTTAATTCTGTTGTTCATACCAGCGTGTGCACCCTCGTCTAACTCGAGCTCAGCCTGAAAGACTCGCAACCTTTGGGTTGAGCATAGTTGAAGGACAAGGCGATCTGCTGGACTGTGTCCATCATACTTCTAACTATAGTGGGTCTTTGCTGGCATGCACAATGGTCAAGTCAACATTGTGTCCTTCGCAGTAAGTGTAGATGGTAGCGGGTAGGCCTATCAGCTGTCTCAGTTGTGCTTGTAGTCCACCATGGAAACCAACCAAATTAGGGATGGACCATTCGATTTCTGGGGGCGGGTTGATACTATTTGTTTGCCATATTGATGTGGAAACACGTGCGTACGGCTATTTACGCGCCTGGTTAACTTAACCCTGATGTCTCTATGAGGAACATGGGAGCTTTGATCGATAATACATAATCATGCGGCATCACGTTGACGCTGTTTGCAAGAACTGTACGTTCCATTTGAGTAGTGTCGTATTGGGGAGGGGGGGTATATGGGGTGCTCAGGGTGGGGTAGTACCTCTGGTGGGGACGTATTCCAGGGGCAGTTCGTCCACCTTTGGTCCCCACCTGGCACCCAAATGTCACTCCAAGAAGTTGTAGCATGCCCAACGGCCACACCCCGATAAACCGCTTCGACAGGCGGCCAAACCAGGTGAGGATAGCCGACGGATCTAAAACCCTCGGTGATATAGGGCTTGTCCATATAAGCATGTGAAGACTGGACTCGGCGGACTGCACGGAGGAAACCAACAGCTGGTTCAACGGGAAGAAAGGCGGACTCAGCAACGTGTTGTGGAACGCAGAGAGCACGACGAGACACGAAGGAAGTCGTGGTCAGCCACTGCATCTGGCTCCATCTCCAGCCGTCTCGACCTTGTCTTGCTGCTGGATTCAGTTGGCTTTGGAAGAGAGAGTGAGGTTGACGATGCTTCTCTTCACTTTAATCCAAATCACAGCGCAAGTCACTTGTCATCCATTCCCATTCCCATTACATTGCTCACCGAAAAAGTCATGTGGCGATGGGCAAACGACGAAGCGGCAGGTGTGGGTACACTGGTAGATCAGGCCATACAAATTATGGTCGTTCGTCACTGACATGGAGCAGCAGTGGGATTCGGCAACCCTTTGAGCGACTGGGCAGCCTTTTTAGGAGTACACTGCTCACTAGTCTGAGGAAGGGGCTCGAAGAGGTGTCCTAAACATTACCTGCTCCACGCTTCCGTGGCCAGAATACCGCGCACACTGTTAGACTGTGCTGACAGACCTCAGAGGAGAACTGCTCTAATTGGAAGAGAGCTAGCCAAAATACAACATCGACATCGAGTCCTGAGTGAGACCCGGTTCGCAGGAGGACAACTGTGTGAAAAGGGCGCTGGTTACACCTTCTTTTGGAGTGGAAGAAGTAGTGAAGAGCGAGCGGCGTGAGACAGGTGTTGGTTTTATGGTAAAGACGGCGCTTGTGGACAACCTAGCAGGACCTCCAAAGGGTGTGAACGATCGGGTCGTGACCATGAAACTCCCCCACTCGTATGGAAGGGAGCATGCCACAATCGTCAGTGCCTACGGCCCAACAATGACCAACCCTGAAGATGTGAAGGACAAGTTCTATTAATAACTGCACTCCGCCATTGCCACTGCTCCCAATGCTGGCAAACTCATCGTCCTTGGTGACTTCAATGCAAAAGTAGGCTCTGACAACATTTCCTGGGACGGAACCATTGGGAAGCATGGCGTCGGCCGCTGGAACAGCAGTGGCCTTCCACTGCTGCAGACCTGCATGGAACTACTAATCACCAACACAGCCTACCGCCTCCCTACCAGTAATAGGACATCATGCATGCGCCCTCGTTCTAAGCATTGGCAACTCATTGTCAGGAAGAGGGACAGGCAGGATGTACGCGTGACCAAATCCATGGGTGGCGCTGAGTGCTGGGCCGATCACCGCCTCTTTGTCTCTTAAGCTCAACATCCGTATCCAACACGAGAGACGCACCCAAGGAAAGAAAAATCATAAACGACTCAACATCACCACACTGAAAAACATTTGTCACCAAACAATTCTTTGTTGATACCCTGGAAGGACGTTTTGACTCCACCCCCCCCCCCCCACCCCCTGGACAGTCAGAATGTGGAGACAGACTGGGCGACCCTCAGAGAGCTGATCTACAAAACCGCTGCAGAGATCCTAGGGCCCTCTTCCTGAAAGCACAATGATTGGTTTGACGAGAACTGCGACGCAATCAAGCAGTTGTTGGATGAGAAACATCGCCTCCACAAAGCCGACTACTGAACGATCCAAAGTTCAGTCACACGAAAGGCACTTTCAACAATACAAGTAGGACATCACAACAAAAAACTCCGTCAGATGCAGGACTCCTGGCTGAGCAACAAAACAGCTGACGAGATTCAAGGGTATGCTGACAGGCACGACATGAAAACAATCTATGACGCGCTGAAGGAAATCTATGGTCCTACGTCATCAGGACCATCCCCCCATCCTCAGCGCAGACGGGAACATACTGTGTCTTGAATCGTCCTTCAGCTACCAACGATGAAGCCATCAATCGTCTGCCCCAAGTCCCAACAAACGAAGCACTAGATGACCCACCAACTCTACCAGAAACCCAGAAAGCCATTCATCTTCTCTCCAGTGGCAAAGGCTCCTGGTTCAGATTCAATCCCGGCTGACAAGGAAGGTGGCACAGCTCTGACTAAGAAGCTCCACCAGCTGTTTGTACTCATGTGGTAGCAATAGACATACATATGTACAAACACAAAGGGAACCATCAGTCCTGCGAAAACCACTCCTCTCCATCGCAGGCAAGATACTCGCCAAGATCCTGCTCAACCGTCTCCCACTGCATCTCGACCAGGGACTCCTAAGAGCACGGGACCATAGACATGGTGTTCGCTGCAAGGCGGAGAAATATCAGTAACAAAATACCGACCTGTTCTCCACCTACGTCGATCTGACCAAGGCCTTCGACACTGTCAGTCGTGAGGGCCTGTGGAGGATCATGACCAAGTACAGCTGTCCACGGAAGTTCTACGTCGATCTGCACAAGACCTTCGACACTGTCAGTCGTGAGGGCCTGTGGAGGATCATGACCAAGTACAGCTGTCCACGGAAGTTCTACGTCGATCTGAACAAGACCTTCGACACTGTCAGTCGTGAGGGCCTGTGGCGGATCATGTCCAAGTACAGCTGTCCACTGAAGTTCATCGCCATGGTGAAACAATTCAGTATGGCATGCAAGCAAGGGTCCAGGACAACGATGAGACATCTGAGCCTTTCCCTGTCACAAACGGTGTGAAACAAGGATGCGTCCTAGCACCGTCATTGTTCAGTCTAATGTTCTCCGCCATGCTGACGGATGCCTTTAAAGATTGTGATACTGAATGGACGGAAAGATGTTCAACCTCAGGAGGCTTTACTCAAAAACCAAGGTCATGACAAACATCATCAGAGACTTTCTATTTGCTGACGACTGCGCCCTCAATGCTGGGTCAGAAGCTGACATGCAACACAGCATCGACAAGTTCTCTGATGCATGCAACGACTTCGGCCTTACCATCAGTTTAAAAAAGACTGAAGTAATGCATCAGCCAGCTATAGGGAAACCTAGCGTCACAGCCAACGGCCAAAGACTGAACGTGGTGAACAGATTCACATTCTTAGGCAGCACGCTGTCCCAGAACGTTGTCATCGACGACGAAGTCAACACCAGGATCGCGACAGCCAGCGCGGCCTTCGGCAGGCTACACGCCAAATTATGGAACAGAAGACGCACAAGACCAAGCTGAAGGTGTGCCTGGCAATAGTACTCCCCACGCTGTTTACGCCTGTGAAACAGTGTATCAACGTCACGCCAGGAAGCTGAATCACTTCCACACAACCAGCCTCAGAAGACTCCTCAACATCAAATGGCAGGACAAGATCCCGGACACTGAGGTCCTTGCTCAAGCAGGCCTAACCTGCATCCACACCATCCTGATGCAGTCCCAGTTACGGTGGGTAGGCCATGTAGTCGCATGCCAGACCACCGGCTGCCGAAAAGACTCTTCTATGGTGAGCTGTAAGAAGGTAAAGACTCACTAGGAGGGAGGAGGGGGCAAAAGAAACGTTTCAAAGACAATCTGAAGATATCCGTGAAAGCGTTTGCCATCAACCCCAACACATAGGAACACACTGCTCAGGACAGTTCTTAGTGGTTCTTCTCCATGTACAAAGGCGCTGCAAGCCTGCAACATGTGAGGCAAACAGAACTGCTGCTGCAGAACAACGGAGGCAAGCCAGACACTCGAGAGCCAGCAACTCCCTGACCACATGCGGCTCACATTCTCTGTCCACACTGCCAGAGAACCTTCCAGACACAGATTGGTCTTTTCACTCATCTGCGTACTCACAGATCAACCCAGCCCCCTCAACCCCCGGATGACTGAAGTGGTCCTCATTGCTTCGCGATGGACGAACGAACGATTTTTTTTTTGGGGGGGGGCATTGGACCATGCCCCTTATGTTTTTTCGTGTGTCATCTGTTGCGCATAGTAAACTAACGGTGTCTACGAGTAAGCTTACCTCCGTGACCCCCCCACCCCCGCGAGATACGCCACTGCATCCGAGGCGCAATTACCGCCATCAAGTCATACACCACGAAGCGTGTCATTCATTAATCAATGTTCTGATCATTTCAAATCTGAATTAGTGTTATTGCAAATCCCTCCTGCTGTGCCACCTGACACACCTCCAGAACGTACACAACATGGAAGACCATTTATTATACATATCCCTGCACATATCATCATACCACTTCTGTACTGGTGAACCGTAATGACTACCTGTCTAGATAAGGTCATGTTTGATTTGGCACTAGTCTACTTTTTCTCGGCTACTGGGTCAAAGAATCTATTATACATATCCCTGCACATATCTATTATACATATCCCTGCACATATCATCATACCACTTCTGTACTGGTGAACCGTAATGACTACCTGTCTAGATAAGGTCATGTTTGATTTGGCACTAGTCTACTTTTTCTCGGCTACTGGGTCAAAGAACACGCAATCCTCGGCTCCGACCACCTGCAGCTATAGATGTCTCACCAGACGCTAAGTCCATCGGAAGGCTTCATCGTTGACATTATTTAAACGCTACACCAAGACTCACCTGCTCTAGCTTGTTTTAATAGACGTTTAGTTTAAGACCGTAGTTATTGGCTACTGAAACAAGAGACTGGCACAGCTTAGAACTGTTATCAATGCAACTGTTGGCTAAAACAGTTAGACAGCCTAACATTTCAGTACAGAAGACAGAACAGACATCATCCAAACATTCATCAAAGGTCTAAATTATGTTTCTTAGCTCCATGCTCACCGTGCCCATCAGCGAAGATGTTTTAGAGAAACTTACTACATCGAGAAAATCCACGTAGGGCCTACGGAGGACAACTGGACTGATACACAACGTCTTCAATGCCATATATAGTTGCCTTCGTACAACTCCTTCCTATCGACGCTGTCGGCCAAGGCACCCTTATTGCGCTTCCCAAACCCAAGAAGCCATCTGGTCCGACAGCAAGCATGTGGACTACCGTCGGAGGGCACGCACGCACGCACGCACGCACGCACCCACGCACGCACGCACGCACGCACGCACCCACGCGATCTTAGCCTGAAGCACTGGAACGTCAACCAGGAAAGTGGATAATGCCTGGTGTTAATGCCAAGCGCGGCTCGCGATAAGCCCATTTACATTATGCGGCTAGTTCCCATGGGAGATTGATCGCAGCGTCAATAATAAGGTCGAAGTTGAAGGTCATTTGGACGTCTCTAGAATAGACGTGTTTGGTGTATATTCAACGTTATTTCGTTAACGTTATCTGTCTGCATTCACCATGGATCGGGTAGTGTTGTCCGGACTTCCGCGGATACTGTCTCGTCCGGCGCAGTTGTGCTTTTCGTCGTTTTTCGCCGGAACTGTTCCGAGAACTGGCTGGGCGGGCTGCACACAGACGCATAGCCATAGAGCCAGGCATGGCTTTCCGGCAACGCACCATTCCGCCCCCGAACTTCGCGGAACCGAACTACTGCGGAACCCGCACACGAACAAGGTAGCCGACGTACTGTATGAGGGGCAGAAGCATTTTTTTTTTGGTGGGGGTGAAATAATAACATGAGTTATTATTATTTGTACCTGTGTCTGTGGATGTGATTCAGTACGGCATGCCTGTCGTGGTTTTACGCCCACGGACCACGGACCACGGAGTAGATCGAAAGACGAAACTCGCTATATCCCCCGATGCTTTTTATCATTAATTAAGACATAATAATTATAGGACAGACAGACTACAGGAGATAACGGCGGTAAATATACGTGGCTATATACGACTATTAAATTTTAATACAAATTCGATAATAATCCTAAACTTATCCGCATGGTAGCGACACTATTTTATCCGGAGCATTCGTAAATATTAACCCTTTCGAGCCCAATTTTGTTTGCAACCAACATTAATTTTGTTCTGGGTAACCATACGTTTTAAAAGGATTCAGTATTCAAGGATTCATGCACATGATATTGCCTAACATCAGCAGCATACTAGTAAGAAACATACTAGTAGAAGCTTACATTTTCTGAAAGCTGAATGAATTAATGAGCTGTCCAACCAGTTGGGCATTTGCCCCCTGGATCTACGCATGTTCTTGAATTCGTCACAGTGTTCTTGAAAACATTATTTTATGTGTTGTTATGTGAATGCACCAATTATAGAGGAATGCATGTTTTGTACTTGTGGTAATTTAAATAGCTTCAATTATTTTTAATAAGTTTTTCATTTGCTGTTCAGAATTTCCCGAGAAGACTGCTGCAAAGCTATAATTAATAAAAAAAATTCATCCAGTTGTCACCACGTGCGAACATGAACCAATCAAATGAGCTCTATCTGTGATGGCCTGGGCACATGATGTTTATTTTATATTGTTTTTGTTACAAGTTGTTTGATTTATGATTGATAATTGCCATGTTGAGAGCTGAGAGCGATTGTAATACGAGAAATGAGTGGCTATTGGACGGTAAAATAAAAAATTGGATCACAAAGGATCACAGTGGCGATCAGAAGTTAGCACGATTCAAGGTGTGTGCTGATTGCAGAAAAATTTGATGTCTAATGCTTTTTGTAATTTCAAAATTTTCAAAAATCTGAAGAAGGTTTGGCCCATGGATCGATATTCTAAATAACTAATTGTTATTTCCTCGATTGAGTGCAAATAAATTGTTAGAAAAGAAGTTGTTTTTAGTGAAATATTAAAAAAAAGTAGAACAAGATGAAAACATATTTTGCGGAAAACTCCAGCGCATGAAATCGTTATGCCATGGCATTTGCATTTTTAAAACCATTACAGCATTTAGGCTAAATTTAGGTACCATAATCCTAATTCATTGCCATGTGTTGCTTATTATTATTAACAAAACTGTAAAGATGCTGTAGCTTCAGCAACTCGAACACCTATTTGAGTACAGATGAGAAATGCTCTAGTTTCTACAATATCTGTAATAAACAAATTATTATCAGTAAAACAAAAAGGGGTCAGTGACTCCTATTAAGACAAATTTGTCGCTGTCAATTAGTTTTTTCTGTGTGCATGTGCTAATAGATGTACGAGTGGCACAGTCTATTGAGTACTGGAAATAAACATTTAATATTTTAAGTTTCTGAAGTAATATTCAGACGCTTTGGTAAATGCTCTTAAAAATGTGTTGTTTTCCCCCCAAATGTTCTTGAATTTTACTTTATCCTTTCTTTATGAACCCTGCACGGAATTCTCAAAAAGGTCATCACTCATCATCTCATCTTTTAAAATCCTTCTAAAATTTGAAGAAAAATTCAATAAAATACAGAAAGACAAACTAATTTTTTTTGGGTACCTGGGACATCATTAGACGAGACGGAATCCAAATGGAAGACCAAGAGTCACATGGACAGACAACTGCAAAGTTTGGATGAGGAACATTGCATTTATTTAATTTGAGAAGGGCATAGCACCTTATAAGTCGTATGACTTCAGCTATGTCCCTTCAGCAGCAACAGCACACCATACTATGCACATGTATTATGTTGTTGAATAAAACGTTTATTCATTTATTCAACATGCAGTATAAAAATCTGGTCAGAACGGCACAATGCAGACATCAATGGCAATCCATGATAGCTGACCTGAGAGGAGATGACACCACATGATGATTATATATAATACTATGTCAGCACTACCTTGTGAGTTTGTGGTGTGAATCAAATATGACGTTTAACATTAATGTTATCCAGAATAGCAATTGCTTGTGAAATATTTTATCGGTAGAATTTTGCTACATCTTATAATATAGCAAAAGTAAATAAGTGTGTTTATAATGTTAATTAGCTACCAAAATTATATTGACTAAGGTATGTTAATTATTGGCAATGAACATGCACAAGAAAGTGTGCCGCAAAATTGTCATCAACTGTTTCTTTTTACAAAACTGTAATTTGAGCAACAGTAGATTATAATGTAGCGATGCTCTAACACCAAATGAGTAAAAAATACAACCCATTACAGTTGTATATAATTATTATAATAATATTTTTATAGTAACTGATTTTTATGCCATTGGGAACTTTCAGGGAACGTCCTGCAAACGCTGTGTTTACTATCCGCAGAATTTTAGAGAACATTCTCAGAACCAGACCTGGGGCGGAGTACATTTTCATGAGTAAAGTATGAGTACATTGGTGGTGGCTGAGTATGAGTAGAAGTACATTGGTGATGGCTGAGTATGAGTAGAAGTACATTGCTCAAAGCTGAGTACGAGTATGAGTACATTTCCACGGGTACATCTTGTATGATATTATAGTAACTCTGTATAGTAACAACGTATTTTAAAAATAAACATTGTGAATGAATTTATATAATTCAGGAAGAGTTGACTATGCAAAGGCAATTGATCAGACCTTTTTGAGGAAAACTGTAAAAACCTATTTATGTTTGGGACCAAACTGGTGGTTGCATTCCATTCAAAGGTCCAATTCGCATGCAAATGTTCAGGGTGTGCATTCAAATATGGGTTAAAATGTATTTAAATTGAAAATACAATACAAAATATAATTCATAGCACAACATAACAAGAGAAAAGAAATAAAGAAATATAATCATTAAATATATATGATATATGAATCAATGAATATTGTTTGGCATGCTGTGGCTGGTAGTGACCACAAGTCCACCGCAACTAATGCTTTCATAGAGGGTGGATTAGCCCCTGCCAATGTCCAGAGCACAATACTTTTTAACCACATTACAAATTGGCACTAGACAATACTGGTGCAGGCTGTCTGGCTTGAGTCACCAAACGTCTTCAGAGGAAGACTCATCTAGCAGTACTGGTGAATGACCCTTTCATTATGGGCTTACTGGACTTCCTGGCTTAATTAAGCAAACACAAGGATTATGGCTTGGACTGGTAATTAGTACAACTATGGATATGAACTGAGGGTTTCTGATTGGGAAAAGAATCAAATGCTGTCTCATGAAGCAAAGCCTTTGTGGCTTCAGTGCATTCAGTGTGCAGAAAAGTGATCCAAGGTGTGGATTTGTGAAAACTCATCAATACCAAGTAAAAATGAAACCACATCTACTAAATGTAACAATAATAATTATTACAAATCAAGGGCTATTACATTGCAATTAATATCATGGTTATTGCAATAGAATTGACATAATAACAGTGTTTTAAAATTGTGTTCGTTTGATTCATATGCAGGTAATATAATTTGCTACCATATTTAAAAAAATTATTGTTGTAGTTGTTAATGATTTGATAAAATAAGAAATAAAATAATTTTCACAATATATTGAAAAAGTACTCAGATGTACTCGTAATGTACTTGTAAAATGTGAGTACATTGAACACGAGTACGAGTACTGGACCATAATTTCTACGAGTACGAGTATTTAAAAAATGTACTCGAGTACCGAGTACTTCGGCCCCAGGTCTGCTCAGAACATTACATAATTACTTTGTCTTTCATGTTCAATGTCAGTTCAGTAAATGAATGGCGCTTATTTTATTTACAATTGATTTATGATTTTTATTATGCATTTAAAATTTTACATGGATTATATTCGATGTAGCAAAATACCATAACATTCTTACAATGTCCCTAAAACATTATCTTTATATCATAACCAAAGGGGAACTTTCCAGAATCTCCTATGAATGTTAAATGTTTGTTCGGACTACCGGTGACGTACACCATTGATTTTCCTATTGAGACCAATGTTAAAAGTTAGTCAAGCAATTCCACCTTGTGGGCAAAATTCTGATTTGGTGAACCATGTTAATAAAAGCTGTACACTATCTGTTGTCTTGTAACGTTTTTGTCAAATCTTATAATTAAAAAAAAAATTTACATGGAAGGTGATCCTCACTATTTGTAACCCTTGTCTCGTTTATCTGACTTGCTCGCCTTTGTGAATTCACTGAGAAGAGAGTCTAGCCTTAGATGCGTGGTCTCGTTGTTACCCACTGTCACCACTCTATTTTGTGTAGGCGTTCCTGCGAAAAATGAAAAGTTTTTAGCCTCGATTATCCAAGCTCCGCGCTGTGACACCACCGTTTGTCGCACGCATCTTCACTTCGGATGCAGAGTGGGATTTTCATTGTGACGAAAATTATGTACGTACCCAGATTCTGGGTGCTTACATAATTAGCTAATTACGATATCATCTGGGCATTTGGCTAATTCATAAAATGAGAGTGAATTTTTATCAGTTTATACGATGTAATTCGAATTAACTTTAAATTTTTATTATATTGACACAACTGTCTGACTGAAAAGTTAAATCAGGTATAAAAAATGTTTAGTGTCGAATCTTGATAATGATGCTGATTGGCTGCCGCTGCTTCATGGGAACGCCTAAATAATAATAATATTTTTTTTTTAAATGCTCAAAGCACTGTACAGGAATATTATTGCATATGCAATGTAATATACACCTGTAGTCAAATTACATATAAAAACTAATACATAGAAAAACGAATTGCATATAATCCACGACAACAAAATGGAGTGGTGACAGTGGGTAGCAACGGGACCACGCCTATAAGGCCAGACTCTCTTCTTGGTGAATTCACGAAGGCGAGCGAGAGTTGGATAGGCAGTGATGTGTATGACAAACGCTGGCGCCACAGCAATGAGCCTGGATAATCGAGGTTATTTCACCCAAAACAAACTGGACTGCCGATAAGCCAATGGCTTCCTCGCCCATTTGCCATCTGGAACTTTTGGTTTGGATGGCAATTTTGTTAAACAAGCAGCTAGACATTTAAGCCAGTGCACGACAGAATTGTTGTATTCTACAAATGTACCCTGTTCATCAACTATTACATTTTTAGAGTGCAAAAAATCCTTGAAAAGGCGTATCGTGTCAGAATCACGACAATTTTATTTCTATCACGTGGAAGAGCAAGTAAAGCAATGACAATCACACGGAAATCGGGTCATCCACAATAATACTGACGAAGATCTGACCCCTTTTACGTAGCGGGCACCTACACGGTGGTGTAGCGTTTAGAGCACCGTACTGTCGATCGAGAGGACGGTGGTTCGAGAGGGTTAACCACAAGTTAACGAAGGCTTCCTGCACCCGTATTTTGGACCACCGACGACGCCGTCGTATACGAGGTTAAAGGTCGCCGGTGGGACCATTTATTTAATCACACGCATGGAAATGGAAAAACTGGTGGGTTCACAAATTGTGTATCGTCTCTAATACTGTGACTATGCTATACTATAGAAAAGAAAAAACTCTGAAAATAAACCACTCCTAGCCCTAGGCTATGTTAGCCCAAGTCTAGACATAGTGATCATACCATACGTCACACGGGCCCACAGTGAACCGGGAATCGGCTAAGCCGCGGTCTAGCCGAGCCGGAGACCAGTGTCAGTCAACCGTAGCCGACTGAGTATTTGTGAACGTCACCAGGTGCCGGGTCACGTGCTTTCCGGCTCGTCATCTGTAGCCGTGCTGGTGACCTTACCGGGGTTACTGCTTGTCAACTGCCGCACGCCGTAGGACAAATGCTGTGATCGTCAAAACCTCTAAAAATGGCTCATATTGTATTGAAAGGAATCTCTAAAGGCGCTTTGTCGGCGTGTGGATATCGCAGGCCAGCTCTCGTATTTTCCGGACAGTTGTCCTGCATCCTCACGCAGCAGATGACCGGGGGATATCACAGTGGAGCCCGGCGCGTTCGGCTTGGCGATGAGGCCAGCAACGTAGGGACGCAGACCGAGAATCAGTGCAAATTCAGGGGTGTTAGTGTGCTCAGAGAACCCAAGTTCAATAAGGTATTCCTACATTTCGGTGCGGCAACAGTTAGTTACCAATTTATTGTGTAAAAAACAGCCGAATGCCATTGAGATTCTGCCTACATTGAGATTTAAGTTGAAAGTTGAGGCTTCCGCCACCACGACACGAGTCGGCTCAGCCTCACCCAGTCGCACTTCACCAGTTTCCTTCTAAAGTGTCAATTCCTTGATCAAGAAATTAATCTTACATCTAACAATCATGATTTACATAAACTTAACAATATACTATTGCTATACAGTGATCCACAGCAATCATAAAATTAACGCTTATGCTGACGTATTGCAATATATTAATTTATGATGTTCGCCAAAAATCTGTTCATTAACGTCATTGTCCAAAAAACCTTTATCACTTTCACTGCTATAATGATAATAATGAACTCGAAAATAAAATAAAAATGTGTGTGTACATACATGTAATTACACATTACCAGACCATAGCCAGATAACCAAAACAGCGGTGGCAAACTCAGACAGTGACAATAATGTCATGACAATGAAATGCCTTCGGCCTTGATTTTGTATTTTTTTTAAAGATGCCATCAACAGTCGTTATGTTTCTGTTAGTTAATTGACAAACCCCAACTAAGTATCGCACCAATGGTTGGTTTCATGGGCTATTCTATTGTTATTATATAATAAATTATTTTATATATACTAAAAACTATTTCCATTTACAGACTTCATAGTTCTACTTTTAAATTTAGGTTTTCACCCTTACGTTTAATGTTTTGTTGTTTCTTTCAGAAGAAATGCCCTTTGAAAGAAATTGCTAATCCTGATAATGCCCCTGATGAGAGCATTCCTGATAAAACTTGAGAGTATACTCATTACACAATGCACATGAAAGGATAGGAAACAGCTCTGCCTATTTAGCAGTTGTGATTGTTTACACTGAAGACATAATGAGGGGTGCCATTCAACAATGACCACTACAGACCTCTGTGAACTGGTAATTGTCCAGTGAGCAAATAATTAATTGGCCCTTAACAAATGTGTTTAGGCTCCTTTGCATGAAAGGGTAGGATAGATGGTGTTGTGTGCCACCAGGAAATGTGTGCAAATTTACATACCCAGTGCCATGTACTGTAGTCAGGGTTGGTGTTTTAAATACAGTTGAATTAAATAATTAGATTTTTTATTTAAATCATCTAATTTTTAAAAATCATTGATTTAAATAATAAAATTCATCAACCTAATATCCCCATCTCAATTAGAGAATTTCAGTGCTCAGGACCCATATCTCCTGATTACACCTATAGCACAATGTTCATTATATATAGTGACTTGCTCTGGAAAATTGTATAAATAGAAGCTTCATAAATAGAAACTACCTCTACCACTTGCACTGCCAGTATGTTTTTGACTGGACCTGGCTTCTGACTGGATGGATAGCTGCTAAATGATCATGTCTGAATGTGGAGATGGCTCCAGTCCAGTGTTTATTTAATAAAACAGGTTACATATGTTTTACTGTACATAAAGCAGCCAGCCATATTGAGCAATTCCAAATACAGTGCATACAATGTCTGGTTGCAAGTAGGACTGGGTGTTTTTAAATATGAAATATGTTTTATGTCACCTCTTACTTGGTGGAATCACAGTGCGCTAATCTCTGTTATGACCTGATGCCAATGTGTAGTTGGCTCCTAACATAGTAGCCTCCAGTCCAGGGTTAGAGCAAGTTTTCTCGGGGAATCGTTTTTCTCAACCTTTGGATTTGTCCATTCCAAAGTAAGGAACTGTCTTGGCACTGAGAAGGCTGACAAACTGGCGTTTATGCACTAGTTGCAAAATGCCAAGCAGTGTGTGGAACGATGAGAAGGGATCCAATATAACAATTACGGACTGTTGAAAGAAAACGAACTCCCATGTTCATAGTGATTAGTAAATTATGGGGTACTGACATTTCCCCCAGACATTTCCCCTCTGGATATTCCCCTGGATGTTCCTCCACACTAAACTGAATAGGCAGATATTTTCACTCTATGTTTACTGTCAAAGAAATATTTTGTCTTTATTTCTTAATTAGTATTATCATATTTATTTGGACCTAAAATCCACAATCACATATAATGTTCATACATTAATGTTATGACAAATTGACAATATTCAGTAGAAGAAACAACAGTTTCTTAGATAAATTATATAGTGCTAATATATAAAATCACAGCATCATACTCTTCCTGATTTAAATAAATATCATTGTTACCATGTTTCAGTAGCACTAACTCATGAATGATGTAATTTGACCACCTGTAGTTAGTAAAGTTGACACATATAGATATCTAATCCTTTTCTTTAGATTTGTACTTAA
Organism: Lamellibrachia columna; assembly: GCA_963662155.1. Classification (NCBI taxonomy): domain Eukaryota; kingdom Metazoa; phylum Annelida; class Polychaeta; order Sabellida; family Siboglinidae; genus Lamellibrachia; species Lamellibrachia columna. Next base: position 7,665,535 of record OY759270.1, read on the forward strand.
TTCACTGGTGAATGCTGCAAATACAATAGGTAATTATCATCCAAATAGCACAACGAACCATTGTACAGTGTTTCATTCATGTATATGCCTCTGACTGCTATTAAGTACAAATGTAAAGAAATGGGTCATACCTACTGATATACAAATGTCAAGTAGTGTTGTCAAAATAGGCAATTAGTGCCATGGCCAGATCAAGTAAGTGATCTCCACTACAGTTCCCAATATTGTCTGCCAAGACCAATAAATAATACAATATTGTTATCTTTTGTGCAAATCAGAGAGCATGAGTCGAGATAATCAGTACACATAGGTAACTGTCACACAAAGTTCTGCATACATAGTATTACATACATGTATGTATATCAATGGGCAAAACCAATTTAGGAGGGAGTTTTAAATATGGTTTATTTTTATAAGCTGGTAAAGGAATTTAAAATGTTACACATGCACGCACACATGCACATGAAACATTGCATGTTTTCCCATAATAAAACAGAAACAGTACTTTTAGTATGTACAGCTTTTGTAAATAGGTTGAACTTGAAGCTTCTTCTCTGTCCACCAGTGAAGTATCTAGGATCTCACGAAGGGGAGGCTAAAGGGGCCAAGCTTAGTCACCTGTTAGATTACCATGTAGTGGCACAACTGAAAAATGTGGGGGGAAAATGAAGCCAAGGGGGGCCATGGCCCAATGTCCTCTCCAATACGCAATTGAACTTGGGTACATCATGAAGACAATACTGACAACATTACCTGACTCGTTGAGACAAACTAGTAATAGTACACTGTCAGTGTCAAGGCAACCAATAAACAACGGAGAATCAAAACAACATCCTGCATGCTTGCTTGCATCTCCATAAAAATCCTGACCAAACTGCACTACTCCACCAGCACAACAGAGTTGTTGACTGCCTCTGATAATAGCATGCAAAGGCCATTATAATAATTAAGCAGTGAAACGAGTGTCATAAATCAATGGAAGAATACCTGATGGACATATCATCATGGACGAAAGCCAAAACGCTGACCAATGAAATCCATTTTGCCAAAAGTTAATCATGTTGCGGTAAATATGTTGTCTAACTTAAGATATAATAATGTTAAAAACAAACGTGTTGTCCACTAGCTTGACAGATAATGCCTTATTGTAGTAACCCACTATAATTTTTATTGACATATCATGATTTGTATTTGTGTTGTCTTATTTTTCTGCTTTGTATCTAGGCCAATAAATTATTATTAAAAACTACATAAAAATAAAAATTGGTATATATTTATAACTTCACTGGTGTATGCTGCAAATAGTAACATGAATTATATTTAGAGCTGCCGAGTCCACACCCCCCCCAGCACCACTGTGTATGTTTAAACTACCCAAGTTGTCCAGCATTGCCCTGGAGATAAGGTAGCCACTGCAAGAGCGTACAACTCTTTGCACCACCCAGTTAAGGTTTGGTAGGGCAGTGCCAATGGCAATGATAACTTCATGTCAAACTGCCAAATACAAAGGAACTAATGGTAATGTTTTACTTTGCTCATGTAACTCTGAACAATCGTAGAAAACATGCTTGGCGTTGCTAATGATTGTACGTGACTATGAACTTCTATTGTTCTGAGTTATGTAACTGACGTCAAACGTCCACATAGGTTCATTTGTAATGTCCCCACCCCCAGGGAATTTTTAATATTAATGTAAGAACCATCCCAATGGGCCTCCAGGCACGCCTATAAAATTTCAGCCCCATACATGCGAAACTGATGGAGATATGAGGAAACATACCGACAGAGTCACAAACTACTTTATAATATTGATGGGGAAAAGCATGAAGCTAGCAATGATGTTCCTGCAGGTAAATGTGTTTTTCACTGCTTTCAGGGAACAGCCTTCACCCTGAAGGAGCGGCAGATCATGGGAATCCATGGCCTGTTGCCCCCAGTCGTCTTCACCCAGGACGAGCAGGTATCTCGAGTACTTGCCAATGTGCGCAACTGGGACGAGCCTCTGGAGCAGTACATCTACCTGAACGGCCTGCAGGACCGAAATGAGAAACTCTTCTACCGTCTCGTGTCGGACAACATAGAGGAAATGGCCCCAATCCTGTACACTCCAACTGTTGGCCAGGCATGCCAGAAGTATGGCTTCATTTTCAGGAAGCCTAGGCAAGTAATGTTTCTGAGGTTATTTCTTGAATATATTGTTTGATTGTAAAAACATTTGTCCCTACATTCATGGCTGTGTTAAAATTTGCCTTGATATATTTTATACTTCCACACTCTTGTGGGATGGTCTCATCTAATGGATCCATAGTATTCGATCAGTAATTTAGTTTTCCCAATATCTTGAATGCTAGATGATCCATCAAGTAGTAAATATTTCATGAAACGACTGTGTAGGTCCCAGGACTGCCTCCTGATAACTCATCAAAATCAAATTATCCAGAGTTCAGTTAAGCACTAATCCAATAGCACTGTTTATAAGTTACATCAAAAAATTAACCTGAATTTGAGACTGCATAATACTGAAATGCAAGTTGGGTTGGACCAACTTCTAACATAAATGGCGAATAGCCACTGGAACTTTGGAAGGGTCTTAAGTTGTTTGAAGAAAGAGCATAATCCTGTTAATATAAAAAAATGCTTCCTTTGCATGTCTTGATCGATTCGTTAAGATTGTTTGCAGTCTCTATGTTGCAAGACAAATATCTTGATGAAAAATCCTATCGTACTCTCGATCAGTCAGTCCACAGCAGCAGTGTTTACTGGTTAACAATCTTTTTTCAAAATGTAACTAATTAACAATGTAAAAAAGATTTTCAATTCACTTTGGAAACTGGTTGGTGAAATACATGTAAAACAAACAAACATAAGCACGCACACACCACTCACTGCCTGATGCAGCATTGTTTGACTTTTAGCCTCTGTAGGCTCAGATGCATAGACTGTTGTTTAGTAAAAATTTGTAATTGTAAACAGTGTTATTGCAAGATTCACTGATGAATAATAATAATGCTTGTAAAAAAATGACAAATGAATAAGATATATGTATGTAAATGAATAATATATTGTTTGTTGGTCTGTCTTTAGGGGCTTGTTCATCACCATCAATGACCTGGGCCATGTCTATGACATTCTGTGCAACTTCCCGGAACACAACATCAAGGTATGATACAGGCTCTTCTCTATACAGGGGTGAGATTTAGCAAGTCATGGAAGGTAGCCAGTCGGGCTACCAACCTTGTAAAGTGAAGTAGCCCGACAGCTTCTTAGGTAGCCCACTTGCTAATCAATACTTTGATGATAGAAAGCAAATACTTTGAAGATAGAATGTATGAACGACATCAATGAAAAAAAACAAACAGTTTTAAAACATTTATTTTCAAGGCAGGATCGATACAGTGTGATACATAATACTGAATGAAATACACTATACATGTACACATGTTACAGGTTGTTTTGCTTTCATAACATAGTACACCAACAGTCTACGCGAAGAGTCTCCAAGTGTCACAGGACATCAGGTCCTGTGAACTGAACAGTTTTGCTTTTTTTTTTTTACAGGATCTGATTTTACTCTAGCATAGAGAAACTTTAACCCGTTTCCCAATTAATTCACCAGAAGCCCTCCACACACCATGTAGATATATCTAACTATAATCGAGATAGCTTATGTTTTTATGTATGTTTGTATGTATGTTTATATGTGGTTATGTTCACGTTTGTTTCCTAGACGGCTTGCACCTCGGCCGCCAAACTTTCAGGGATTAATCTACGACCCCACGAATGAAACATAACGCCTTTATTTTTTTCAAAATACCCCATATATCAAGGGTTCTTAGTGGTTTTTATGGTAAATTAAATGTTCACTGTGTAAACCAGTAACTTCCAACAATCGCAGAAACCACACGCGCCGCGGTGAATACTTCAGTATGTAAACCGTTTGAGAGTACGTAGCCCCATATGGGTGGTTTATATTAATTGTAGAAATCACGCACCCACCAAGTAGTCAATACACAATAAAAAAGTAGAAAGCAGATATTCAACGACCAACACACGTATCCATGGGTTTTAATTCACGTGACCATCAACATTTTGAACTTGCAACGAGTGTTGCATCACGTGCGGTTGTTTCTGGTAATACGTCCTGGGGACGGGCATTTTTGCTAGTATATATAAAAGTGGCGCCACGCGGCACCAAGACTATTAGCATGACCGGTTATTATTTCAGTGTAGAATGACCATTCAGTTACATGTTGAGCGTCGGTGTGGTTAATTAAAAATACAATGAATGCTCCCTATTGATATCACTTCGGCTACGGTTTGGCAACATTTCTTGCAATGTCAAAAACACTATTTATGGTTAACATAAATGCGATATAGCCAGGACAACACGTCTGAGATGTTTATTAATATTCTGTTTATTTTTGCTGGGTCTAAAATAATGCAGCTCCGTAAATATTTCAAGTCGCTATGTAGGCTACTGTTGTCAATAATTTAGGTCGCTCGAAGCCATTTTTGGCCGCCATTGGCGACCGGGCGACTGCTAAATCTCACCCCTGCTATACCTGTGTACTCTTTTCTACAAAACATTTAGAATTAGTAATCAAGGACGAGGTGTATCTTCAGAGCATCAATTCAGTGGTTTCAGATTGCAACTTTTATCAGGTTTCTTGACCTTTATTCAAACAACTATAATTGAAATCATCGTCAAACATCGTCAAACATGGTAAATATTTCTAATGGTGATGCTAATGATTTCTGCTTCTTTTACCACAGGCAGTTGTAGTGACAGATGGGGAGCGCATCCTTGGATTGGGAGATTTGGGGGCATTTGGGATGGGTATCCCTGTGGGAAAGCTGTCCCTCTACACAGCAATGGGTGGCATCCCACCCCAGCAGTGTCTGCCAGTGGTGCTTGATGTTGGTACAGACAACGAAGTAAGTCTTTCACATTGTTTCCCTTTATTGTTACCCTTCATGTATGGCTGACTGAAGAACCTATCACTTCAGAGTGTTGCATGTCTTGGTTTTCATCTACATTGTGTATATGTAATACATCGTGAACAAGTTTTCTGTTATTTCATCCAAATTGATTTCATGCTGTAAAGATACTGTCCACCGTGGAACTTTGAATAATTACTCGGTCTGTATTCCACTATTTCAGGGATACCAGATTATGTAACGAATCCTTTTATTCAAGTCATGGCAGTTTGTACATTAACTATTCACATGCCTTTATACATTCACGTACGTCTGACTCATTCCCAGTTTTTATGATACAATGAGCATTCAGATTGACAGTTTTGGTGCAATCAGAATCACTTGGAATACCAGGTCCACTGACAAATGCAGTTGTTCATTATTACTGAAGATGCTATCACTAATCATGTTTTCATGCATATCTGATAATGTGAATACAGTTCTCTTAACTGATCAGAGTGGCTTCTGGCATGGATCGAGTTCCACTGACCTTGTTTTCAGCTGATGTTGGCTAACAGCTAAAACACAATGATTCACACAGTGGACGTTTACAGCAGTGTGTTTAGTAACTTCAGACAGGAAAACTAAAACTAATTCCTCAGTCTTCTTGAAGATTCTCATCTGTGTATCAACACTACCATTGGGGCTACTCCTGGTACACACAAAGATAGAGCAGCAGCTAAGATAGGGTGAGCTCACTGGGCTGCCACTGAGTGTTCAGTATGTACTATGTACCTGGGTACCATTTCACTAAGATTCTTATGAGCTCAGAAGCATGATTTTCCTCATTAAAATTAATCTCCCTCATTAGCTATGATCGAAACAGAAAAGTGCGTTTCACTAAGAATCGATGATGACAAGACGTGCTGTTTTACGGCATCACGAGTGTCAAGGTTGTTTGGGAAGCCTTTGATATTCAATTTTAAGCAAATTTTAAGCTGTATATCTAACTTAAAATGCACACCTCTTCATATTGCTATACTCGACGACATAACTTCAGTTGAGGTTATTGGCACACTCTCTGTGAGCTTTTTTATTGAAGACTCAAAACTTATCCACACTTCTCCGGTGTGTCATAGAAATAGTGTCCTCTGACTTTTATAATATTATATTTTTGTTCTTCACCCAGTGAGCAAAGAAGTCAAATGTAGTTGAAAAGTGGTACGATACGATAGAATGTATTATCAGCTACTTTTCTATATATTTTGTCCAGTTGTGCACACTGTGGAGCTTATGATGGAAAATTCGATCATTAGCTTATGATGGATTTAATGAGCATTTTAGTGAAACACATTTTTTTAATAAAAGCTCATAAAATTTGTGTTGGGTTCTGTGTTATGGTGGATATTTTTATGAGCTCTTTATCTTAGTGAAATGGTCACCAGGACTATCGGAAAGTTGCAGAAACACTTTGATGGCTTTTTCTTTTTGCAAAGCATTGGAAGCTGCCTTTCTATGAAAATGTCTACCTACCATTCAACACGGCCTGTGCTAGTAGGTTGACAATGTCTACTTTATCAGCTATAATTGCTGCTTCTTAGATAAGACATAGAGATAGTTGGTCAGAGGTTTCTTGGAATGGTTTCTTGTCATCAGCATCACAAGTGATTAAGCATGCCGCAACCACCATAAACAAGCGTGGTGACGACGAATGGGGAATGACCTGCAGACTTGGATTTCTGCTTTAAATTGTTACTTTTGAATGGTTTAAAAATGTGTGCTATCAACCTTACTGCAGTTAGGAAGAATATTCGAATAATTCCTTTTAATCACTTACGATTCATCACTAGAGAACTAATATGCCAAAAGTGAAGTGCTTCTGTCATTCATCTGCCAAAGTAGGAAATGTTTAATTGCAGCAATTGCACACAAGGTACCTTGCAAAAAGGCTGACCTCAAACAAACTAAATGTGACATAATTTGGTTTGGTTGTAATGCTAGTTTGGATTGTTGAGTGTTTTGTTCAGTTGTAGAATATTAGGTAGTATATTGTCAGACCTTCCAAGTTAGCACAAACAAGAGATCTCCCACATAGGATCTAATGGGGGAAAGTTTTTTAAGGAGGTTTAACAAATATTTTTCCATTGCTGAATGTCTTTTACATGAACTATGACCAGTTTCTGCAAAAACCGTGAACATTTGCAAGTGAAGCAATTTTCATGTTTTGGGCTTTATTTGGTTTATTTACAGCCATCACTCACATTGTACAATCATATGTAAATAAACTTTATTTGGTTTATTTACAGCCATCACTCACATTGTACAATCATATGTAAATAAACTTAATCTTGTTAAAAAAAAACTTTAAAAAAAATTGTACAAGCTTTTTGTTTTTTGTTTGAAAGCAGAAGATCAGGAAGATGTTAGAATTTAAATAACCAAAAAGTGAGAGATCTGCCATATCCAGACTAAGAAAGTCTGTATTGTTTTTTTTTTTACACTAATTATCGTTGTTACCACTGTTTAGACACTATTGAACAGCCGGAATTACATCGGCCTGCGCCACAAACGTGTGCGAGGCCAACGATACGATGACCTCATTGATGAGTTCCTTGAGGCGGTTGTCCGAAGGTAAGCCCATCATGCACTTTAACATTCTTAGGTGTATAAGAATAATATTTGTGTTTCTGGTTATCCGTTAAATGTAGTTCCTAGAAGTTCTTATAACATGAAAAGGAAAATGCATAATTTATTTGTGACCCTGTATAAATCCAAGTAATAGGAAAGCATAAATCTTTGCCGCCTGACCCAGTTTCTAGCTGTCAAAATACTGGAAATATGTTTTTCCCATATGGGCCTAAAGAAAATGTGGGTGACCAGGGGTGAGATTTAGCAAGTCATGGAAGGTAACCAGTCGGGCTACCAACCTTGCAAAGTGAAGTAATCCGACAGCTTCTTAGGTAGCCCACTTGCTAATCAATACTTGATAGAAAAGATAAAGATGATAGAAAGTAAATACTTCGAAGATAGAATGTTTGAACGACATCAACAACAAATAAACATATCAATGTGTGTATGTGTTTCCACACTGCCAAGACTATTACCGTGACTGGGTATTATTTCAGTGTAGAATGACCTTTCAGTTACATGTTGAGTGTCGATGTGGTTGATTAAAAATACAATGAATACTCCCTATTGATATCACTTCGGCTACGGTTTGGCAACATTTCTTGCAATGTCAAACGTGTCACAAACACACGATTTATGGTTAACATGAATGCAATACCGCCACGACAACACTTCTGAGATGTTTATTAACTTTCCGTGTATTTTTGTTGCGTTTAAAATATTGCAGCTCTGTAAATATTTTGAGTTGCCATGTGGGCCACTGTAGTTAAAAATAGAAGTCACCCGAAGACATTTTTGGGCACCATTGGCGACCGGGCGACCGCTAAATCTCACCCCTGGGTGACATCTTTCAGCCCTGACAAGTTATTTTCATGCATTCTGTGCGTGATTCGTGTGACAGTGAGTTGTGTCATTCTAAAAAAAAATTACTAAGAAAATACTGCCTGCCCACCCTAAAATATTTCCCCCTAAGAAAATAATAAAAGAAAGAAAATCTGTCCTACCTAACCTAACATTTGAAAGCATGTAATAGGAAACATATTATTCTGGTACGCCTTATCAATTCTGTGAAGTGCGCTGACGGCTCAGTCTTTATGCCATTTAAAGCCTATTCAGTTTCTTCAGCCTCAGTTCACTAAGTACAGATACGTGCCAGTAGACAGGTTAGAATTATATGGATGAATAGCTGTCACTTATTCATTTAACCCTTTGTATCCAGGATAGGCACACCTGTGCTTAGGTGCTCTAATGTGCCCTTCTTTACGGAATACGTATCAGTGCATAGTTTCCCCACCTGGACAGAATATTCCACTGGCAATTTTATATTAATGATCAGATGGTGCATCATGTGACGACCACAAGATTTGGCCAGCTTTCTGCAATGATTAAGCTCAAAGCATTAGTTTATCGGGTTATTTTAGCATAATTTCAATTCATATTCTCATTAGATGGCCAGCAGATCGGGTCATATTTATAGCAGTTTACCAGCATAAAAATTGGTTTTATTGGCGATTTAGATGAGGAAATGTGTGAATACAGATTGACTTTGCCATGTGTGAGATCAACTCTGGAAAGATCAGTGTGAGTCAACCTCTTTGGTGATGATGATGATGGGCACATCTTCAAATTGATGATGCATTGTTTTTTTAAATAATTATTTGGTATGATAAAGACATTATAAAATGCCAAGTTCATTCAGAATTGTCATAGAGAATTTTTTTTTGTAGATACTGTACATCATATTTAATTATGTGTCTAACATTTTTCATGTTTAAAAAAAGAAAATTATGTAAACACATACATGTTGAAAGTTGAGAGAATATTTTGTTTAAGCATTCTATTTTTTTGTATCTTTAATAATTCAAAATGTTTTTGTTAGGAAAGTTAAGGTTACTAAAATAACATATTTAAAAATCGTGTCTCAGATTTCATCTGGTGTATCGTACATGCAATAACCTTTTATTTTAGCTAGAACTATCATTTATACATAAACTAGATGCAGGTTTTTGAAAATATGCCTCACTGCCATAATAACTCAAACTATGCTTCCTTGGTACGTTGTAGGTATGGACAGAATACATTGATTCAGTTTGAAGATTTTGCCAACCACAATGCCTTCCGACTGCTCGAGAAGTACCAGAACAAATATCTTACATTCAATGATGATATCCAAGGTGTGTATATGCACTACCCAGTACAATTTTGGTAGGACAGTGCCATGCGAATGACAACTTCGTGTCCCAAAAAATCATGTACAACTGCTGGTTTCATGAAGCGTTCGTATTTGACTTAGATCAAGTAACTAGCAACAATTGTAGAAAACGCATAATTTTTTTAACAGTTGCATTATTCTGAGTTATGTAATCTACAGCAAACATCCACATACGTAATATCCCCACCCGTAGGGAATTTTTTTAACCCATTAGGCCCCAGGATTTTATTAAAACATGCTCCCCTGTTCCCAGGATTTCTGGAAAATTTCTAGCGATTTTACCTGCTTTTGTTAAAAAATCTGTAGAAAGAAACTATTCAATATTGACAATTACAAGTTGTGTTTATTTTGAAGAGTAGTAATTTCTCCACATGCATGTATACGTAGAAATAGGATATATTAATAAAATGTTGACATTTGATCATAATTTGCAAAGACAAAATAGTAAATTTGTTAAAACTTTGAAAGTTGCGACTGACATTTGACAATGATCCCATGCTATAACCCTATGCAACCCAGCGAAGAAAATGTAGCTATATTTGTTAGCTTTGCACCAAAAAATGATCAAATTTTATTTTTCAGGTTACACCTTATTTTATCATGACAAATATAGAAATAAAAATTTTCGAGATAGCGTGAACAAAACCGATGAAAAATCAAGATTTCCGAAAGGGCAACACATGCACGTAACGAACTGTTATTGTTGCAAAATGTATCCGCTAGGGTGTGGCAAAAGTTGGTAGTGTTTAGTTCAGTAGTTATTCGCCAGGTTTTTTTTTTTTTTTTTAATAGAGGTCCTGTATGCGGCCGGCGGCGGCTGTTCCAGGACTGCACAGAGCAGCTTGCCGCGACATGCCTACAACATTTCAGCCCCATACATGCGAAACTGACAGAGATACAAAGGAACAAACTACTTTATTATATAGATATGTAAAACTATACTGTTTGCACACTTAGATATGTTTGTGGCTTCACCATTGTTTTGCTCTATGCAGGCACGGCGTCCGTAGCTGTGGCTGGGGTCATTGCAGCGATGAGAATCACCAAGACAAAACTTTCGGATCAAAAGTACCTGTTCTTTGGAGCGGGAGAGGTGGGTGTTCCTATCAGCTGTCTTCTGTCATGTTCTGCCTTTTATGATGTACTAACCAACTTGCACGGGAGAAAAGGTAGCCATTGCAAGAGCTTATGACTCCTTCCAGTACCCAGTCAAGTGTTGGTAGGGCAAAGCTAATGGCAATGATGGATACAATTTCCTGCCCCCAAAATCATGTACCCTGGTTTCTCATGGCTTCTGTGAGTTGTAGTAACGTCTAGCAATGCCTTGCCCTTGTATTAAGTAACTTCGGACAATCGAAGAAATGACGCGTGATGTCAACAATTGTACGTAATTGTTCACAAAGCATTGCGGACTATTATACGTAATAACTACAAAGGGTAGTTCGATTGTTCGTAGAAAGGGTAATAACGGTGAATTTCAAAAATATAAGTGACATGACCCGAGGTCACAGATGAACCCTTGAAAGTTTGACGCCCGAGATACAAAGTATCATAACATACATACATACATACATACATACATACATACATACATACATACATACATACATACATGCATAGATACACTAGTTCGATTATAGTAATATTATTACCTTCCTTTGGTGCCACACTTGGGATTCCACCTGGTAAAAGAAATACATTGTGATCAATGTATGTTCTGCCTGTGATGTGGTTGTTTACTTGGTTGTGATATTTTCCTGCTGTAGGCAGCCATTGGCATTGCCAAGTTGCTGATGATGGCCATGCAGCAGGAAGGCACATCGGAGGAGGAGGCGCGGGATAAACTCTGGATGGTGGACAGCAGAGGCCTCCTAACAGTGGTACGTCTTTTAGTTCAAAATAAAAATGTCCGATTGCCGGGATGCTGTCAAAGTTCACTAATTAGCTGTGAGCGTGTGAAGGTTTTTGGCTTGTTTCTGTGGTATGGGTCAGTGAAGCCAGAAAGAATTGTCCCGCTTCAATGCTCTTGGTTGAGGCATAACATAGTGTTTCAAATTCCAGCCTTTTCAAGGACAGTGCAGTTCATCTGAAAGTATAGATCCGTCTCCTTTAGATGCGACTGTAAATGTCGAAATATGGACAGCTGGACACAATGTCCGTTCAGATAGCATACATTAGGAAGGTCAGGGGCAGTTCAAAACACCCATGACATTCTACAACGGAGTTTGTTTATTTGTGAATTGCTTTCTTCAACAGTCACTTGTTCTCACAGGGTCGTCCTTCAGGGGGCATCTCAAAGGAAAAAATGCAATTTGCAAAAGACTACAAGCACATCGAAAGTCTGGAGGAAATCTGTCGTGAAATTAAGCCAACATGTGCCATAGGTAGGAGCATTCATATAGTACAGGTTGGCTGTATTAAAACAGCTGTAGATATGCAGAAATTAGTCATTAGATACACCATTGAACTTCCACCATGACATAGATACTGACACTGAACTTCCAACATGACATAGATACAGACACTGAACTTCCAACATGACATAGATACTGACACTGAACTTCCAACATGACATAGATACTGACACTGAACTTCCAACATGACATAGATACAGACACTGAACTTCCAACATGACATAGATACTGACACTGAACTTCCAACATGACATAGATACTGACACTGAACTTCCAACATGACATAGATACAGACCCTGAACTTCCAACATGACATAGATACTGACACTGAACTTCCAACATGACATAGATACTGACACTGAACTTCCAACATGACATAGATACAGACACTGAACTTCCAACATGACATATATACAGACACTGAACTTCCAACATGACATGGATACAGACACTGAACTTCAACCATGACATAGACACAGACACTGAACTTCCACCATGACATACATACAGACACTGAACTTCCAATATGACATAGATACAGACATTGAACTTCCAATATGGCATAGATACAGACATTGAATTTCCAATATGACATAGATACAGACACTGAACTTCAACCATGACATACATACAAACACTGAACTTCTAGCATGACGTAGATACAGACACTGAACTTCCACCATGACATAGACACAGACACTGAACTTCCAGCATGACATAGATACAGACACTGAACTTCCACCATGACATGCAGACACTGAACTTCCAGCATGACATAGATACAGACACTGAACTTACATTTCCCACAAATTTATGCAAGCTATTCTTTTGTAGAAATGTTCAAAAGAAACTGTAAGCAGTTGTTTGCAAACTAATGCATTACCCTGAATCGTGCACTTTGTAAATAAGGAAATCCAATACAAACACAATCATTATCATGATGTTTGACATTTCTGAAGTGGTCTTTAAAATAAGTGTTTTGAAGTGACAATATTTGTGGTGGTTGTTTTAGGCGCAGCAGGCCAGGGCGGCCGCTTTACTGAGCAGTTCATCAAGGATATGGGCTCTTTTAATGAGCGACCCATCATCTTTGCCTTGAGCAATCCCACAAGCCTGGCCGAGTGCACAGCGGAGGCGGCCTACAAACATACAGAGGTAATGCAGCTTTACTCATAGTTCATCTCATGTTCTTATATAGGTATGTTTGTACCCCTGACTTCAACGGACCCTCCGATAAGCGGACACCTGCTATGTCGGGACACTCTCAATGTACGGACTGTTTTACCATGTTAATGTCCCTCTGATGAGGGGACACCTGGTTAACGCGGACAGGATATTTTGGTTTTCTGTCCCTGCTAAGGCAAACAGCGCAGTGTGTAGTGGGAAAAACAATGTTCTATCTCAGATTCGTATATAAGGCTGTTGGTAGTGGACCCTGATTTTCTGCCAGCGGGGAAAAGCCAAATGAAAATGCCAAATGGGCTTAAACCTACTTAGAATTGCTTTGACAATTCTCAAGAAACAGGTGGACAATGTCAATGAACGAGTGTCAACTTGTTGTTTGTTTGATGCTGCCGCCGACATCAGTCGGGGTGAAACGGCATGCTGGTGAAATGGCATGCTTCCAATCTAAACGACGCAAAACCAACATGCCAAATGCTAAACCCAAGGTGCTATCGGTGCGCGAAAATACGAATTCGTCATCCTCATATGAAACGATGAATCGATGTTAAGTGGTGCGTCATAAATGTATGCTTTGGTCGAGATCAGTTGAAAATCGAAGTGAAACGATTATTAATTCTGCCTATTGTCGTTTTCTATGTTTAATCAGCTTACATAATGTATGTGTCAACTCATATACGTTTTCGGCTGCTCAAATCCAGGCAATTATTTTCGATTCGTAGGCCTATTAGTTCAGTACATCGTCATTCCATAACGGTATACATACATGTATTTTATTCAGTTAACAATTAAACAGGGTGTGACATTTATAATAAAATAATACACATTGATGCTAGTTGACTCGTTTAATACGACAGTGCACAGTGGCTTCGACAGCGTTCTTGGACTTGGTGCAGCGGGCAGCGGTCGCTGTTGTGTAGTAGCGCCTTATTTGTAGTATATGTACCTCATATATCCTTACGGTACAGCCTGTTTATGCATTATTAAGTTAATTAATAACATCTGTCATCCGCACATGTCTACCGTATATGTGTAGTACTGAACCCTCCACTTCAACATGCCTGTCCCTCCGATGAGGGGACACCTGCCATGTAGGGACACTTTTGCTTGGATACAGAAGTGTCCGTTCAAGTCAGGTACTACTGTAGTGCAGTATCAAGTCCGCAGGATTGCTCAACTTTTTACACTTCATCCCCCGGCAGACCTGTTCATTCCAACATCAACTCAACTTCTCAGGGAAGCATACAGATCTGTTGTATACAAATACACAGTGGTGTATTTAGGGGGGGGCATTGGGCCATGGGTCCCCTTTGGCTTAAATGTTTGATTTTTTTCGTAATCTTTTGCACCAGTACATGGTAAACTAATGGGTGAGTAAGCTTGGCCCCCCCTTTTTAACAAGATTTAACAAGATTGTCACCCCAAACAACAAGTTCCAGATGGCAAGTGGACAAGGAAGCCATTTGCTTATCGAGAGTCCAACAATGTTATCATCTATGTGTAGCCCGCCCTTATCAGATATCTGTCAATTCTATTTTTAAACATATTCACACTACTAGCATTAACACAATCATGTGGCAGTTTGTTCCTTTCATTTATCACCCTCTGTGAGAAAGAGTACTTTCTCATGTCCAACCTACACTGTTCCTTAACTAATGCTGCTTTGTGTCCTCTGATTCTACTGCCTTCTTTAAGTTTGAAGAACATATTCCTATCAACATATATTCTTACCAACATATATTCCTATCAACATATATTCTTACCAACATATATTCCTATCAACATATATTCTTACCAACATATATTCCTACCAACACATATTCCTACCAACACATTCCTACCAACACATATTCCTACCAACACATATTCCTACCAACACATATTCCTACCAACACACGTTCCTACCAACACATTCCTACCAACACGTATTCCTACCAACACATATTCCTACCAACACACATTCCTACCAACACACATTCCTATCAACACACATTCCTATCAACATATATTCCTATCAACACACATTCCTATCAACATATATTCCTATCAACAACACATATTCCTACCAACATATATTCCTATCAACATATATTCCTATCAACATATATTCCTACCAACAACACATATTCCTATCAACAACACATTCCTACCAACACATATTCCTACCAACACATATTCCTACCAACATATATTCTTACCAACATATATTCCTATCAACATATATTCTTACCAACATATTCCTATCAACACATATTCCTACCAACACATATTCCTACCAACACATATTCCTACCAACACACATTCCTACCAACACACATTCCTACCAACACATTCCTACCAACACATTCCTACCAACACATATTCCTACCAACACATATTCCTACCAACACACATTCCTATCAACAACACATATTCCTACCAACATATATTCCTACCAACATATATTCCTATCAACATATATTCCTACCAACAACACATATTCCTATCAACAACACATATTCCTACCAACACACGTTCCTACCAACACATTCCTACCAACACATATTCCTACCAACACATATTCCTACCAACACATATTCCTACCAACAACATATATTCCTACCAACAACATATATTCCTACCAACATATATTCCTATCAACAACATATATTCCTATCAACATATATTCCTATCAACACACATTCCTATCAACATATATTCCTAACAACATATATTCCTATCAACATATATTCCTATCAACATATATTCCTATCAACATATATTCCTAACAACATATTCCTATCAACATATATTCCTATCAACAACATATATTCCTATCAACATATATTCCTAACAACATATATTCATATCAACATATATTCCTATCAACAACATATATTCCTATCAACATATATTCCTAACAACATATATTCCTATCAACATATGTTCCTATCAACAACATATATTCCTATCAACATATATTCCTATCAACAACATATATTCCTATCAACATATATTCCTATCAACATATATTCCTAACAACATATATTCCTATCAACATATATTCCTATCAACAACATATATTCCTATCAACATATATTCCTAACAACATATATTCCTATCAACATATATTCCTATCAACAACATATATTCCTATCAACAACATATATTCCTATCAACATATATTCCTATCAACAACATATATTCCTATCAACAACATATATATTCCTATCAACAACATATATATTCCTATCAACATCCTCTTATTATTATTATTACCCTTAGCGAGATCCTGGATATGTCGCTGCAAATACAGTTGTATTTTGCTGCAAGATTTTACATAAAGCTTCAGAATCGAATTGTCGGTTGCTTATTTTAGTTGATGTTGACATGTCTAGTTGTGGTTATTTGATGTGAGGTGGCTGACATCTGTTACAGGGGCGGGCAGTGTTTGCAAGTGGCAGCCCATTTGACCCGGTCACCCTGGATGGCAAGGTTTACTACCCCGGCCAGGGTAACAACGCCTACATCTTCCCAGGTGTTGCCCTGGGAACGATTGTGGCCGGAGTGCACCACGTGACCGATGAGATGTTCCTTATCGCCTCAAGGGTAAGTTTTAATTTGAGGTGTTTAGGGTTTGGTTCAATTAGAGTGTAATGTCTGTAATTGGAATATATATATATATATATATACAGCAGTAATCATAAATGTTAATTGAAGCATGAATTCACCAAAAACACTGCTAAAATGTGCAGTAAATAATAATAACTTTAATGAAAAGAAGATTAATAATGCAAAAAAGTACAATAGACAAAATAATATAAATGGGTCACTACTTTCTAATTACTAATGCTTAGCATACAATGTATAAAAAAACCGTGAATAAAAAATAATTTTTTTATTGTATAAAGTATTTTGTATAAAACATAGAAGTTAGTTTGAAAATACAAATGTCTAATGTCTTTTCGAACTGTGCGTGATTCCCAGTGTTTCGTAGTATGGCTGGTAATAATATAACATGTAATAGAAAACAATGTACTTATATACTCAACCTCTTACGCCTTCGACGTACCAATATATATGGGTGCATATATATATATTGTAATATATATATTTATTTTTGCATATTCAGGTTTGAGTAATTTATTCTCATATTTTGAATTCATACATACCCACCTTTGCATTTTCCATATTTACCATTCCGGTTAACTATGTTTAAAGTCACAAAAATTACTCATACAGTTATTATTTAATATAAATATCAGTCAGGCCTGTTAAAATATAATATAACAACAGGTTAAGCCATCTTATATCTTAACTACCATAATCACAATATATTGCAATATGTATCGCAATGCGGTCCTCTGTATGAAGATGTGAAAAGTTTGGCAATACCCTTGCAACCCTAGTTATAAAAGAAATGTTTCAACATGAAAACAAACTATCCTGAGAAATATTCAATATTTTTAGCACCTAGTTGTTCTTGTTTTCAGGTGTTGGCTGGGATTGTCACGGACGGCGACTTGGCTGAGGGCCGAGTGTATCCTCCACTCTCTGATATCCGTGAGGTGTCTACACAACTTGCCACTAAAATTGTTGAATATGCCTATGACAATGACATGGCAGCTACGTATCCCGAGCCAGAGGACAAGGAAGCGTTTGTGCGTCAGCATCAGTATTCGACCGAGTACGAGAGCTTTGTGCCAGAGATTTACAGCTGGCCAGGTGTTATTGAGTAGGTACGATGAATGGCGTCACTTCGTCACCCGGCTCCACCACCAACTACGAATGGATGTTGATGTTTAAAGGGTTTTGTCGCACAAACTGTAAAGGCTCACAACCTATTTTTGTCATATAGCCTTGTCCAGTCTTTCTACAAATTCACTTGGCTCACAGAACCCGTTCTGACAAAGGCTGCACAATATAACAAGCGTATCCAAATTATTTTTCTTTTTGTAGTGTTGCACAATTGATGTACTGAACTGTCTTGTTGCATATCCTGTCTTTTATTAGCATTTACATCATCTGAGAAATCTAGTAATGATGGAGAGCTAGCAAGTTGGTACAGGAACAGTACAAACTACAGGTTGTGTCTGATACTGTAAAACAATGCATGCC
This sequence comes from Lamellibrachia columna, assembly GCA_963662155.1. Classification (NCBI taxonomy): domain Eukaryota; kingdom Metazoa; phylum Annelida; class Polychaeta; order Sabellida; family Siboglinidae; genus Lamellibrachia; species Lamellibrachia columna. The sequence goes on from OY759270.1 coordinate 7,683,985, forward strand.
GTCTCCACAAAAATAGATTTACTAGTGTAGGTTTTTCGGCTTTAATGTTAGGTTTTTATGTTGGCTTTATTAGTTGTTTTTGTTTTTCATTTGGTGAATTTACATAATTACTGCTACTTGTCATCTGTACATGCAGTGTGCTTGTCATTTCGTCTGCTTGCTCAAACTATTTTGAATCGTGACTCTGGGAGTGTGTCTGGTGCTTCATATATATATACGTTTACTTGTTTTATTTATGTTTCTTTCTTTTGAATGGCGGTTTTACTAATTTAATTTTCTTGTGAAAACATTTGAAGGGGACATCACAACTCAAGTAGTAATGATTTTCAGCTGAACAACTACTTATGTAATATATAGTTAGCAGCACAAGATTTCATACATATATAAATTTCGTGTTGGTTAAGAAATATAGTTATTCAACATTAATTTGAGAAAAAATTGTATTCGTTAACCTGACAATTGATATTAAGATATGGAAATGCTGTTTTGCTGAATGAAAACTGGACTTTCGTAGTGATATTGAATCTCAGATACTGCTGCTTATGCTAACGGCACACACAGCTGCTGCAATTTCTGTTAGATAGAATATGCCATATGAATTGCCGAATTAGGCCTTTTTTGTAAAGACTGTTGTGCTGTTCTGTTATGGCATACTTACTGCTTGTTAGTTTCTGCTAGGTTAAGGCGATTGTGTCTAGTCCAACTGACAACAAAGCATATTTTTGCAGACGTTTTGTCACTAAACAAGAATAAACTTGGATGGATGTCTATAGTGTCATTTGCTGTGTTGTGTAGATATGTGACATTTGTAATTGTTGTAGATGGCTTAGTACAAATGACAATGTAGGGTAGTTCTTTAGATACTGTCGAGTGCAGCAGTAAATCATTACAGTATGGAAATATAAAGCACATTAAAAATTACTGACACCCTTTTCTATTGTTCTACTTTCAGTACAGGTAAAATACAACATTAACTTGTGGGGGGGGGTAATTTATGCACACCATGTCCTAACTTTATAATATCAAGATACCTTTCAATGTCTCCCTTATGACAGTTTTATAAGATTGTAGTCAACCTTTCAAGTTCTCTTTATTTATGCGTTTTCTAAGAACAAGTCATGTCTTCTACCCATGTACAGTTGAATAAACTCTGCCAGTATTAATAGTAATTTAATAACATATTATGTTGTATACTGCAAATCTTAACTCTAACAATACTAGCTGTATTCAACAAGTGGGAATCACTGCCAGATTTGAGATGAATTGTTCAGTACATTGTATCCTTACATGCAAACACGTTACAAGACTCCAGATATTATAAATTCATTTTCTATAATGGCATATAGTGCAGTGTGCATACATTTTCAATGAAACAAATCATCCAAATTCACAACCCATGGCAAGCCAGCAAATATTGGCTATACTCTCAACACGCCTTGTTGTCAACTTGACTTAAATATTCAGCAGGGTTTCAATCATAATTTCAGATCATTTAACAGCAGCAGATGTAGGCCAGTCATAATGACTGACGCACATACACGTAGATACCACGTCTGAAATAATACAATTAGGCAAAATGTAATATGTACGTATATATTATATGTGTCTATACATGACCATGTAATTATTTATGTGTAGTTTGTATATAAAAAATGTACAATACAGTAATAAAGATAAGCTAAAGTTATTCGACACAGCAATCTCCCAAAACCTGAAGTTCTGAAGCCATTCTACAACTTAATAATACACATGTACAGGTTATCCTACTTTTGTGTGCATATACCAATACATGTACATGTATAACAGACCTGTAATAATGCACTATTCAAGTGTAAATTGTGAAAATATTGTGCATACATGAATCTGCCTTTACTGTAATATAAATGGTATAAAATGTGTTTATAAATATTTCCTCAAAGCGTTACCCTACCAACTAGAACACCAATAGGGTCTTATTGGCTGAGGAATGACATGACAAAGTAGTTGCAGTCATCACCCACAAGTTGGCTGTGATATTCTCTGTGTCATACATTATGCACCTGACAGCTGAATGTACACTGCAAGTGATGACAAGCTACCAATGGTGGTGGTTAGTTGTACACCACGTCATATTATATCAGCAACAGATACAAAGAGGTCTTAAGACCCCACCCCCCTATGTCTTTGGACCCCCTGTTCATGGCTTAATTAGGATAACAGACAGTTGAATTGAATACCAGACAAAGTATATACATTGGAACTAGTGTAAAGTGTTATTGTTAGCCGACAACCAAATATGTTTTCTATTGCTAAATTTCGTGAGGGAAGATCTTTGACAGCTATTGAGGCACTCAACTGGTCAATCCAGTTACAATTACGTTATATTAGGCAATCATGTCAATCCTGAAAACAAGTTTCATACTGAATTGTTGACAGGTGGTAATTGTTTTTGTTATTGTTTTTTTCGTTTTTTTACCACCGTTCATGGAAATCTGAAAGTCATGCTTGCACCTAAGCAGAGAAAATGGTCTTTTTTTACAAGGGACCGCTGTGCCAACCAGCCTAGAGGTGTCCCTGGTGTCCTGCAATGTTACTTTAACTGGGAAGATAATCTGCCCGGAAAGTTTTTTTCACAATGTTTTTGTCATATTTCTATAGAACAGGCACCGAGTCCTATATGCAAATAAAGGCAAACAAGAAGTGCTGATCACAAGAAGTGCTTGATATCACACACTGGGTGAAATTCTAGGAATTCAACAAATTAGAAAACCAATTGTGACAAGTATAAATAAAAGATCATCATTACACTTGTTTAATTTAGTCAGAGATACATGAATTTGTAATTTTTGTAAAATAAGTAGTTTTTAAGGCCATTTTCCAGGCAGTGGTGAATGTTCTGCTGTCATGATTTAGCAAAAACTACCTGCGGGTATAATACTGCCATTTTGCAGTACTTAACTAAATTGAGTGATTTATTAGTATGATATAAGTGAACTGCCAAATTTAAAATTGCTGAATGCAAGACCCATTACATATGGCCTGTTTCTTGCAAAAATAAACTTGCAACTACTATTTCTCAGATAAACAGTGCTTGTTAGTGAACAGTTAAGTTGAATTTAACTGCTAATCTATTTACAAGTATTTACACAGAAAGTCTGCTACCAAGGTGACATGACAAGTCTCCACCACACCAAGGTGACATAAGTAGCCTTGCATTGACACCAAAGTGACAACATAAAGAGCCCTACCACACTAAGGTGACATGGTAAGTCTCCATCACACCAAGGTAACATGATAAACAGTCTCCATCACACCTAGGTAACATGATAAACAGTCTTCATCACACCTAGGTAACATGATAAACAGTCTCCATCACACCTAGGTAACATGATAAACAGTCTTCATCACACCTAGGTAACATGATAAACAGTCTCCATCACACCTAGGTAACATGATAAACAGTCTTCATCACACCAAGGGTCTACATCACTCCAAGGTGACATGGTAAGACCCCCATCATACCCAGGTGACATGGCAAGACCCCCACCACACCAAGGTAGCATATCAAGGTATGGTAAGACTCATTATACCAAAGCAGCATGATAAGACCCCTCATCACACCAAAGTAGCATGATAAGACCCCTCATCACACCAAAGTAGCATGGTAAGACCCCTCATCACACCAAAGTAGCATGATAAGACCCCTCATCACACCAAAGTAGCATGGTAAGACCCCTCATCACACCAAAGTAGCATGATAAGACCCCTCATCACACCAAAGTAGCATGATAAGACCCCTCATCACACCAAAGTAGCATAGTAAGCCTCCAACACATCAAGGTATGGTAAGACTCTTCATCACACCAAGGCAGCATGGTAAGACCCCTCATCACACCCAGGTAATATGATAAGACCCCTCATCACACCAAAGTAGCATGGTAAGCCTCCAACACATCAAGGTATGGTAAGACTCTTCATCACACCAAGGCAGCATGGTAAGACCCCTCATCACACCCAGGTAATATGATAAGACCCCTCATCACACCAAAGTAGCATTGTAAGCATCCAACCAGGGCTGGGTCCAATTATGTAATTGTATTTGATTACAGCAAAATTGTGTAATTGTAATTGATTATGGTTTCGAAATTTTGCTGTAATTGTTATATTTTGTATAATTGAAAATTTATTTCAATTACAATCAATTACAGTATGTTTCATATCACAAACTACCTGAACGAATTGTCAATAAAAATAGAATTTCAGTCTCACATGAGTTGAAAATCAAGACTAATAATAACACCTGCTTATATATTTATATTTAAGTCACAGTATTCACTGTCTGGTGGGTACTGGTCCATGGTGCTAGTGGTGGGTAGCCTTAGTGATTAGCCTTTTCAATAAGTTGGTAACAGCCAGGAAGCAATAAACAATGCACAGACATTGTCAGACAAAGGCTAAGCTGGTATTCAAACATGGAAAGACCTGTAGCCTGATATTGCTTCAAAAAATATCAGCTCTGTGAAACATTGCATAGTTAGCAAGCCAATTACACCCCTTGTGTTGTGGTGGATTGGAGACAGGTCAGGTGGCAAAGACCATTTATATGGCCTCTCTCCCCATTCCCAACTCACACAAAGCAAAGGGCAGGCCAATTAAGAATGTTAGCTCAGAGCAGGAGCTACAACCTCAAAGTTAACACATCATACCCTATTATTAGTATTTTCGGAAGAAAAATGTAAGAAATGCACACATATAAATGTCTGCAAAACTAGAAAGGATGCTTAGAGAATAACTACAAATAAATATTGTATTATGGTGTGTGGGATTTTGTCCAATTTTCACATTTTTGTATTTTGTCCTGTGGGATTTTGTTAACTTTTCATATTTTGTGATTTTGTCTGTAAGGAATATGTCCTGTAGGATTATGTCCGGATACTGCATTGTATTTTGATATAACGAAAATATGTTTTAAACTGCTATCTTTTTATTTAGTATAATTCAAAGTCAAAGTTCAACAAAATGTACAAACATTACCGTTATATTTGTTTATCAGTTGTGTGCAATATATTTAAATTCAGCAAAACGTGCAAAAATACATAATTAACAAATGCAGAATATATTTGGTTCCGCATAATGTAATTGTAATTGAAACAGTGTAATTGTAATTGATTTGGAAAATTATGACTGTAATTGTAATTGAAATATAAAATTAAATGTAATTGTAATTGATATAATTTTGTGTAATTGGACCCAGCCCTGCATCCAACCCATCAACGTATGGTAAGGTAGCTTGGTAAGATCCCTCATGAAACCAACATATGGTAAGACTCCTCACAAGACAAAGGTAGCATGGTAAGACCCCCTTTAGACAAACCATTGTTGGGAAATCAATATTGTGGCAAATGAAACCGTGTATTAACAGCCAGCACAAACATCTACAATATGTAGACATACAAGCTGTTGACCCCATCATGTGCATATCAAAAATAGTTCTTTGCCACAATGTAATGGTTTGCATGGCATAATAAAGCCAACTTGTCATCCTACAAATCTGGTGTTATGCAATGGAGCCATGCACCGGAGCCGGACTCACACACACATGGGAAGACTGAATATATGTCGGCAAGACATATTTCAACATGGCTATTTGTGTATGGAAACACAAATCCCTGTAATGTCATGTTATCCTTCCCATTTGCATCATTTCCCTAGAATTACATTAATCCTTCCCACTTCATTCTGTCTCTCTCTCACAACACAACTACTTAATTAACTGTCTTCGCTTCCACCACATCCTAATAAATCTCCTCCGTACACAACCTCCCAGTTTCCACCTGCCACATCAATCTTCTCCACTCCAGCTTCCCTCTTCATATTCTTCCTCATCATCAGAGTCGTTCGCCTCGAGCGCTTTACGTCTCATCTCAAATGCCGCCTCCATGATTGACTGTACATCAAGATGTCCAGTTGGCTGTCGGTTTTGTTCATCTTTCTGTCGCCGTTCTTCCACTTTTCGTAGTTTAATGCCTGCAAGAAATGATCAATGAAAAGTTACGACAAGCATTGGCTCTCAAGAAAGACTACTATATCAGAATCCAGTCTGATGCAATGTTAATACTCCATATGGCTTAATATAATCAGTTTCATCACATGATGCATCTGACATTTTTAGGAGAAGTTGCAGAGAAGAAATTTGGCTAAACTAATAGCACTATACAAATCACGCTTTAATATATTTAATTTCAGTTTTGCTGGCATCAAATCCTCTAGATACAATAATAACAAAGGGGTTAACATTGGCTGAAAATAGGTAGGAACATATGGGAAACTTTTAAGTTTTATACGTGCTACCAAACTGCCAAGGTCACACTGAGAAGAATCAAGACTGCATTGGTTTGTCTTTGAGACTATTTAAAAATTGTAATATCTCCGTTATGGACACAATAATACAACATGTTTTGTGCAAATGATGTATATGTGTTCATTTCATTGTGATATAATGGTTTTCAAATGAAAAAAAGAAGCCACAGAATTTCATTATTTTCTAAGTTTACCGACTATTTTGGTACTTTATCTCTCTTTGTGACAGTTTTAACAAAAATGTAATATCATTACTGTTTGTTAATAATTCATATAATTATATATATATAATATATATATATAAAACGTTTCAGTTTCTCCCTCACACAGAGGTATTTGGATAATCAGTATACAATACAACAGACTCTTCAACTGCACTAAAATCCTTGGGAAAACAGCTCAGCAGAATGTCAAAACAGAAGGGTCAGGCAGTTTATAGCAATGGAGGATAATCAAGTTTAAACAGGTGGAATTTTTAGGTGAGGGCGAAATGTTATTATATACTAACCATCTCTGATAGCATTGAGCAGATCACATCCGATTGTTGCTGCTGGTTTCTCATGGTTGACTGCATTAACAGTCGAGTTAGACGACATGGTAGTTGAACTCATGTTGGATGAGATTGAAACATTATCGGCCGGTGGCGCCAGTGTCACTGCATTCAGCTGTCCCAGCAGCACGTTGCCATTGGGCATTGGCTTACTGGCGTCTGGCATGGCGGGTGGTGGCAGCGGGGGCGGCAGTGGCACCCCTATGTTGTTACCTGGTGCTGTGCCAGGTAACAGTGGTGGCAGTGGCATCGCCTGCATGTTGTTAGGCATGGTGTCTGATGGCAGAGGGGGTGGCGAAGGCAGTGGTAGATCACCACTGTCAGGTGTTGCGTTGCGCAGCTGTTGCGGACTAGGCGTGTGTCGCACCGGGGAACCCTGCTGCTGTATAGTGTTCACGTGTATGGGCGACATGCCTGCCGTGTTCACACGCCCCATCATTGGGTGTTCTCCAGGGAGCAGAGGTGGGGGTAACGGGGGTGGTGGCAGGCTCTCACGGCTTGCACTGCCAGACCGACTACCCATGGGCGAGTCAAACTTCGCCTGCTGCACAGCAGGTGGCATCGGAGGTGCTTCCGTTGGTCGGATGCCACCGACAGACGACGGCCCACGATTGACAGCACTCCGTCTGGTTGGTGTGCCCACAGGCGAGCGAGTCTGTGGGGCATACTCTTGCTGGAAGTTGGCACTGCTGTAGTCCTTGGGTGTGTATGGAGGAGGAGAGGGGTGGTGGTCATATGGCGGCGGTGGCTGGTACTGGGGCACCGCTTGGGCACCACTCGCTGTGGGACCATTACTAGCACACGTCCGCTGTCGCATATACTGTTCCTCAGTGAGACATGCACCGTCTGTAGCCGCATACTGATTCAGCTCAAGACTGCTGGGGCGAGCCTGGCCTTCGTACGGGCTCGACTTAGTGGGCTTGCTCAGCTCCTGCACAAACTCCTTGCCAAGACGAAACTTCTGCATGTCATCCCGACGTGACTTGGCCTCACGGATTTGTTGGGGAGGCCGGTTCTTTGGTCGCTGCAAAATATGACACATTCACGTGAGAGTACACCAGCTACAGCATACTTTATCTATCACCATATCAAAAAGAGGACTGATGTCCTATCCTTTACTGGTACAATTTCTTTTATAAACTGTAAAGCAAGGTTTGACTATATATATATATATATTAATTATAATATATATATATAATATATATATCTTCCAGTTGCGTATCCCCACAAATAAAGTATGAGTGAGTGTGTATATATATATATGCATATATTCTTCATACGCAGACCGATTATGCATCTCTATGGCCAAAAAAAAAATTGCTATATAATCTAGGCTAGCGTTGCTGGTGGGCATTTGGGCCATAGAACACATGACATCGGATTTGGCTAAACAAAAGTTACCCATTTAAACCAATCTGACCACCAGCATTTTTTTAAAAAGCATGCAGAATATATATGAGATTTTGTTGTTTTCTTGACGTAAACAAATTTGGCTAAAGCAAGACATGGGGTCAATTCCATTTTTTCAATTCTAATTCCAGTCAATTCCAAAAAATCTATTCCAATTCCGCCTTGCAAAAATAAATTCCAACATTTTAAATCCTAGGCTAAAAAAATTCAAATTCAAATCCAATTCGGTATAACAGTTTTATTTATACTTGAAATCATGTGTGCATAATCATATATATATATATGTGTGTGTGTGTGTGAGGTTTGCTATAAAAAATGGCATTCAGCCATTTGATACTTTCTGCATGCTGCTACACCTCTCCTGGATTTTTGCTAACCAGACATTTTGGACAGCCCTGGACAGTTGGATCGTTAATCTGAGTTTTGAACAGTTCCCCCTGTTTATATCAGTTGTGGTATCATTGATATTTCATAAAATTTACTATAAACTTTGAGTTTTCAACATCCTAATCACCAACATGTATACTCCATAGGGAAATAAACCTTGTCCACTGAGAAAGCAAATGAGACAAGGCCTGAATGGTCTGACTTTGGTTTTACTGTCTGTTACAGTAACTTAGTTTTTGTTTTTTACAAATGCTTGATTATATTGTTCTTGTTCACAATGTTTCAATAACAGAGTAGACAGTGTATATGCTATAATGTTGACAGCTTCCTGGCTGTTAAGATAAGATACGTTTTATTACCAAGTAGCAAGTACAAGGAATTTGTAGTATTGTGGCATTAGCATAAACATACACTCATGCACCCAGTAACACACGGACTAAACATTACATATCACCAATCGTAATACTAAAAAACAGTTGAAACAAACGAGAGTTATATAATAGATTAAAAAATAAAAAACCTGACATTGCAACTACCGGTACCTGCCCAACTACCTGCCAGAGTCAAGACATTAAGATGGCTCTCCGTTAAAAAATCTCAGTGCTTGAGGATAGAAACTATTGTTGAATCTCGTCGTTTTAGTTTTTATGCAACAGTAGCGCTTACCGGAGGGAAGGAGTTCAGAGATGGTTGGCTGGATGACAAACTGCGAGAGATAAAGAGAGCTGATGGACGGCATATTTAACTTGATTAGTTTAGAAGCTTTCTTGACGACCGATTCAATTTGATTAATTTCATCTTGGCTGGCGCGACCAAACCAGACAGTAATAGAAAATGACAAGACACTTTCAATAACTGCGCGGTAGAAACGTGTTAATATTGTTTCAGATAAGCCAAATCATTTGAGGTGTCTAAGGAAGTACATGTGCTTTTTTAATGATGTCAATCGAGTTGTTACACCAGGAGGGATCTTTTGAAATAGTTGAACCCAAAAATTTTACAAAGTCGGCTTGTAAGACTTCAGCACCGTCAATGAAAAGGGGTGAATGGGTGTTTTTTTTGGCGAAAATCAATGAGCATTTCCTTAGTTTTGGATATGTTTAGTACCAGGTTGTTGTTCTTACACCAGCCAGCCAGTCTTTGAACTTCCTCTCTATACAGACTTGTTAGCATTGTTGACACAGCCAATTACAGTAGTGTCATCCGAGAACTTAACCATGCGAACAGATTGGTTACCAGATACACAGTCATTTGCAAAGATGCAGCCTTGTGGGGCACCAGTTTTAAGATTAACAGGTTTGGAGAAATAGTTGTTGACCTTGACAGATTGAGGCCTGTGAAGAAGGAAGTTGAGAGTCCAGTGACAGATGGCAGGATGCACATTCAGAGATACAAGTTTATCAAACAACTTCACAGGAATTATGGTGTTAAAGGCCGAGCTAAAGTCCACGAAAAGAATCCTCGCATAAGTACTCGGTTGTTCCAGGTGCTTCATAACATAATGTAAACCTGATTCAGATTCAGGGTGACATACTAATACCAGACAAATATAATTTTAATAGTTAATTTAAGGGGTAAAGATTAACAGTATCAAGTCAATAATTCTAACAAAATCAATTCCAATTTCAAAAATATAAATTCCAATATATATATATATATATATACATATATATTCCACTATATATATATATATATATAATATATTTAATATGGCATCTGTCAGTATATGAGGGGAGTGTTAATTTGACCATCTTTTACCATTAGTAAATCTCTTGGAGCAGCCTACACAAGAATCGCTTGTGTTCTAGTCTACATCACTCAGGTACATGTACAATATTGTATGCCAAAGCTGGCCAGTAGACACAATGCTCAACCTCTGTCTCATTAAAGCGACGAACACACCTGTTTGCTTATGTCATCAGCACCCATCATTTTAACACAGACAACCATGAACATTGTCTGATTTCACACAAAACGGTCAAGGAGGGATTTGCGTCGGCACTGGAAGCAGATGTTATTTGCAGCTGGCCTGTGTTAAAACAACGGATGACAGAAGCAACAGGTGTGTTCATCGCGTTAGTCTATCCAAAAATGAACAGCAACAAGACTGGTTATAGAGAATGACATGCACAACATCAAGTACGCAACTGCCACTGTTAAGACAATGACACCACCAGGAAGGCCACAGTTCATGTTGAACAACTTGAACATAGCTCAATGTTCTTGTCAAAGAACTGCTACGATGTCCCTGTTGTTTGTGAAAAATAAACTAGAGATCATGAACAGACAGTGAACAGCAAACAACAGTTAATGAAGATGGGTTACCAGAAAAGACACGTGCAACTGAAACCACACACACAGAACAATGTACGGCAAGTGGTGTTATGACATGTGCACACCGCCTCCTATGTGGAACCTGGTTACACACAAGACACGCTGTCTTTGCATAACCTGAACAACATCTAGTTTCTAGAAATATAGTTTAGCAGCAGGAAAACGTGAACTCAGGATAACATCGCAAAAAAGATCTACCGAAATGAGAAAATGAGATTAAAGGTGAACAAAAAGGTGTCAGTTTGACAGCATGCTATAGAACTGATACAGTGAACCTGGGGAAAATATACAAAATGGGGAACATTGGTAAGGAAACACTTTCTTATAGAAGAACAAAAACAATTCTAAAGTTCATATCACACCTGGAGGGATCTACAGGCCCCTTTTCTTGAGTTTCATTTGTAAATGACTACTTTTAAATGAGTTACAAGGTTTCTTGCCCAAGGCGTCATTACAGCGGTAAGCTGTTTTATCATTCTTGGGAAGTAAAAAGAAACTAGTGGAAGGAAATATCTGTCCATGTCTGATTAGTATAGCACATGTAAGTGATTTATATTGAGTGTCATTTACAATGAAATGGAAAAGGCAAAGTTAAAAGGAAAGTTGAAGTATTATCTGGATGCTGTTCATATATTCATCTACATGGACACCAAACACAAATATTCCACTGACAAAGGAGTGTCAATTGAATTGGCTGTTTTCAGCAAGTGAAATGCCATATATGACCATCAGAAAATGGATATTTTGAAATATGTTTTGGGTCTTCTGCGAAGTGTGATACAGGAGTACAATCATAAATCAACTATTTATAAGACAAAAAGACAGCAATGATTGATATAAATGGGAGGTTAAAAACACAGAACTGGCAGAACAACCCTGTTAGATATGACTGATTAGCAAACTGGACAACAGCCAACGATTGCTTATAGTGGTGTTCAACAGTAACTGAAGGTGACAACTGACGACGAAGGGAGAAGTAATAGCATGCCTCACGCTACTCACATGATGTTGACCCTGCTCATCATACAGTATCTAGAAAGACATACAAGAGACACGTGTACAGAGAGCAGTAGACAACCAAGGGACAGATGACACATAACACAGGCACTGAAACAAACATACACTGATGGCTTAGACGAGTCAACAGGGTTCAGTACACAGGCAATGAAACAAACATACACTGATGGCTTAGACAAGTCAACAGGGTTCAGTACACAGGCACTGAAACAAACATACACTGATGGCTTAGACAAGTCAACAGGGTTCAGTACACAGGCAATGAAACAAACATACACTGATGGCTTAGACAAGTCAACATGGTTCAGTACACAGGCACTGAAACAAACATACACTGATGGCTTAGACAAGTCAACAGGGTTCAGTACACAGGCAATGAAACAAACATACACTGATGGCTTAGACAAGTCAACAGGGTTCAGTACACAGGCACTGAAACAAACATACACTGATGGCTTAGACAAGTCAACAGGGTTCAGTACACAGGCAATGAAACAAACATACAATGATGGCTTAGACAAGTCAACAGGGTTCAGTACACAGGCACTGAAACAAACATACACTGATGGCTTAGACAAGTCAACAGGGTTCAGTACACAGGCACTGAAACAAACATACACTGATGGCTTAGACAAGTCAACAGGGTTCAGTACACAGGCAATGAAACAAACATACACTGATGGCTTAGACAAGTCAACATGGTTCAGTACACAGGCACTGAAACAAACATACACTGATGGCTTAGACAAGTCAACAGGGTTCAGTACACAGGCAATGAAACAAACATACACTGATGGCTTAGACAAGTCAACAGGGTTCAGTACACAGGCACTAAAACAAACATACATTGATGGCTTAGACGAGTCAACAGGGTTCAGTACACAGGCACTGACACAAACATACACTGATGGCTTAGACGAGTCAACAGGGTTCAATACACAGGCACTGAAACAAACATACACTGATGGCTTAGACAAGTCAACAGGGTTCAATACACAGGCACTGAAACAAACATACACTGATGGCTTAGACAAGTCAACAGGGTTCAGTACACAGGCACTGAAACAAACATACATTGATGGCTTAGACGAGTCAACAGGGTTCAATACACAGGCACTGAAACAAACATACACTGATGGCTTAGACAAGTCAACAGGGTTCAGTACACAGGCACTGACACAAACATACACTGATGGCTTAGACGAGTCAACAGGGTTCAATACACAGGCACTGAAACAAACATACACTGATGGCTTAGACAAGTCAACAGGGTTCAATACACAGGCACTGAAACAAACATACACTGATGGCTTAGACAAGTCAACAGGGTTCAGTACACAGGCACTGAAACAAACATACATTGATGGCTTAGACGAGTCAACAGGGTTCAATACACAGGCACTGAAACAAACATACACTGATGGCTTAGACAAGTCAACAGGGTTCAGTACACAGGCACTGACACAAACATACACTGATGGCTTAGACGAGTCAACAGGGTTCAATACACAGGCACTGAAACAAACATACACTGATGGCTTAGACAAGTCAACAGGGTTCAATACACAGGCACTGAAACAAACATACACTGATGGCTTAGACAAGTCAACAGGGTTCAGTACACAGGCACTGACACAAACATACACTGATGGCTTAGACAAGTCAACAGGGTTGAGTACACAGGCACTGAAACAAACATACACTGATGGCTTAGACAAGTCAACAGGGTTCAGTACACAGGCACTGACACAAACATACACTGATGGCTTAGACAAGTCAACAGGGTTGAGTACACAGGCACTGAAACAAACATACACTGATGGCTTAGACAAGTCAACAGGGTTCAGTACACAGGCACTGACACAAACATACAATGATGGCTTAGACAAGTCAACAGGGTTCAGTACACAGGCACTGACACAAACATACACTGATGGCTTAGACAAGTCAACAGGGTTCAGTACACAGGCACTGACACAAGCATACACTGATGGCTTAGACAAGTCAACAGGGTTCAGTACACAGGCACTGAAACAAACATACACTGATGGCTTAGACAAGTCAACAGGGTTCAGTACACAGGCACTGACACAAACATACACTGATGGCTTAGACAAGTCAACAGGGTTCAGTACACAGGCACTGACACAAACATACACTGATGGCTTAGACGAGTCAACAGGGTTCAGTACACAGGCACTGAAACAAACATACACTGATGGCTTAGACGAGTCAACAGGGTTCAGTACACAGGCACTGACACAAACATACACTGATGGCTTAGACAAGTCAACAGGGTTCAGTACACAGGCACTGAAACAAACATACACTGATGGCTTAGACAAGTCAACAGGGTTCAGTACACAGGCACTGAAACAAACATACACTGATGGCTTAGACAAGTCAACAGGGTTCAGTACACAGGCACTGAAACAAACATACACTGGTGGCTTAGACAAGTCAACAGGGTTCAGTGAAACAAACATACACTGATGGCTTAGACGAGTCAACATGGTTCAGTACACAGGCACTGAAACAAACATACACTGATGGCTTAGACAAGTCAACAGGGTTCAGTACACAGGCAATGAAACAAACATACACTGATGGCTTAGACGAGTCAACAGGGTTCAGTACACAGGCAATGAAACAAACATACACTGATGGCTTAGACGAGTCAACAGGGTTCAGTACACAGGCAATGAAACAAACATACACTGGTGGCTTAGACGAGTCAACATGGTTCAGTACACAGGCAATGAAACAAACATACACTGGTGGCTTAGACAAGTCAACATGGTTCAGTACACAGGCACTGAAACAAACATACACTGATGGCTTAGACAAGTCAACAGGGTTCAGTACACAGGCAATGAAACAAACATACACTGATGGCTTAGACAAGTCAACAGGGTTCAGTACACAGGCAATGAAACAAACATACACTGATGGCTTAGACGAGTCAACAGGGTTCAGTACACAGGCACTGAAACAAACATACACTGATGGCTTAGACGAGTCAACATGGTTCAGTACACAGGCAATGAAACAAACATACACTGATGGCTTAGACGAGTCAACAGGGTTCAGTACACAGGCAATGAAACAAACATACACTGGTGGCTTAGACGAGTCAACAGGGTTCAGTACACAGGCACTGAAACAAACATACACTGGTGGCTTAGACGAGTCAACAGGGTTCAGTACACAGGCAATGAAACAAACATACACTGGTGGCTTAGACGAGTCAACAGGGTTCAGTACACAGGCAATGAAACAAACATACACTGGTGGCTTAGACGAGTCAACATGGTTCAGTACACAGGCACTGAAACAAACATACACTGGTGGCTTAGACGAGTCAACATGGTTCAGTACACAGGCACTGAAACAAACATACACTGGTGGCTTAGACGAGTCAACATGGTTCAGTACACAGGCACTGAAACAAACATACACTGGTGGCTTAGACGAGTCAACAGGGTTCAGTACACAGGCAATGAAACAAACATACACTGATGGCTTAGACAAGTCAACAGGGTTCAGTACACAGGCAATGAAACAAACATACACTGATGGCTTAGACAAGTCAACAGGGTTCAGTACACAGGCACTGAAACAAACATACACTGATGGCTTAAACAAGTCAACAGGGTTCAGTACACAGGCACTGAAACAAACATACACTGATGGCTTAGACAAGTCAACATGGTTCAGTACACAGGCACTGAAACAAACATACACTGATGGCTTAGACGAGTCAACATGGTTCAGTACACAGGCACAGAAACAAACATACATTGATGGCTTAGACGAGTCAACAGGGTTCAGTACACAGGCACTGAAACAAACATACACTGATGGCTTAGACAAGTCAACAGGGTTCAGTACACAGGCAATGAAACAAACATACACTGGTGGCTTAGACGAGTCAACATGGTTCAGTACACAGGCACTGAAACAAACATACACTGGTGGCTTAGACGAGTCACCAGGGTTCAGTACACAGGCACTGAAACAAACATACACTGGTGGCTTAGACGAGTCAACAGGGTTCAGTACACAGGCACTGAAACAAACATACACTGGTGGCTTAAACGAGTCAACAGGGTTCAGTACACAGGCACTGAAACAAACATACACTGGTGGCTTAGACGAGTCAACAGGGTTCAGTACACAGGCACTGAAGCAAACATACACTGATGGCTTAGACAAGTCAACAGGGTTCAGTACACAGGCACTGAAACAAACATACACTGATGGCTTAGACAAGTCAACAGGGTTCAGTACAGAGGCACTGAAACAAACATACACTGATGGCTTAGACAAGTCAACAGGGTTCAGTACACAGGCACTCTGTTGGCAGCCATCGACACAAACAACAAACCTTTTCAGTCCTAGAACTTGCCATTAATGCTACCAATAGTACTTCTGCTGCCAGTACTGTTACAGTTAAGAATACTACCACTACAAGCGAACATGCTTAGAAAAAAGCTAGCTGTACAACTCTGTCAGCAAAAGTTGTAAAGGCAGTCTTTTTCTACTGGCTTCTCTCATTTACTATCGTCCAAGCAAGCACAGTTAAGGCATTTTCTTACGAGTAGCTTCAAACAATAGCTTACCTTGAGTGGATGAAATATTAGTTTCCAGAGCCTTACATTTAAATCTGTACCTTGCATTAAAGTTTTAGACGCAATGGGAGATTAAAGGGATTAATGTTATTAACAATAATCCAACACAAAGTTATTTTTTATACTGTAATCAGTTAATGGTAAACCATGAGCATAGACAATACAACCGGGCTTTGCAATTTTACACTGACAACTGATTTGGCCATAACATGCAACTAATTTTACACTGACAACTGATTTGGCCATACAACTAATCTGTAAATTCTCCCATGGACAGAATTCTGATAGGGTAGTTTTTAGCAAGGCTCTGACATTTCCAGTGGGAAAGTACTTTAATCTTGTGATGATGATGGCTGCAATATCGTTGTTCACATAAAATTGGATAGCTTATAATAAGTTATTAAAAGCATAATTAAGTTTCAGAGATATCCAAATTGCATCACATCAATGTAAAACCGTAAAACAGCATACCGCAGTAATAAGCTCGCTAGATTTTATCCATCGCAACAAGGCAAAAATCGTCTCAAACAACTTTATAATTACAGTATCCCAGCAGAGAAAAAGTGGTAAATCAATCAAGAATGATTATTTAGAAAATGTTGTAGCTAAGATTTTTGCAGCGTTATTTGTATAAATTCTTATAGTAATTTGTTCGAGAATACAGACCTGTCCTATAAACTAAGGGTTCAATCCCAGCTTTTGTTGAATTGATTAGTTAGGCCTATCATGGATTGTAACAATATTAAGGGAAACATTTATTTATACAGTGTTTCATATCACTGATAGCTTGTACACCCTCTATGTCTTTAGTTTGTACACACAGTGTCTTTGACGAACGCTCAATCGCAAATTAGCATTAGATGCAGTGATTTGCCTAGGGTTTCAAAAGGGCATGGGGCCGGGTCTGAAAAAGGGCACATTCGTGCGCACGAGAATATTTTGAGGGCAAGTGGACAGAATTACCAATTAAAATTGAGCATACCTTAACTTATTTTTTCATGGCATGGTTTTGTAGGAATACTGTACCACTGGCAACATGGGTTTTTTTCTTTCTTCTATGTATAGCCTATGTCGGCTAAACATAAACTTAGGCGAAACATGTATTATCAACCCTCAAAATAAACCCTACCAAGAAACACTGGCAACACGTTTGTTTCCTCCAATGTTGAATCATTTCATGAGAATCACTGTT
Source organism: Lamellibrachia columna (assembly GCA_963662155.1). Lineage (NCBI taxonomy): Eukaryota > Metazoa > Annelida > Polychaeta > Sabellida > Siboglinidae > Lamellibrachia > Lamellibrachia columna. The sequence goes on from OY759270.1 coordinate 7,701,845, forward strand.
AATAGTCCTAGGTTTCTCACAGAATACATACTGTAAACCTTTTTATTCGGAATACGCACTAGTGCGTAGTTCACTGTATGCACTCATTGTTGTATTCATCTGTTGTGATTTTCCGTTTTATGGCAGTCACATGATATATCACGTGATAACCACGAGGCATGGCTAGCTTCGTGTAATTTATCTTGTAATTTTAATTAAATTTCAACACATATTCTTCAAGTTTTTTCAAATACACCTTTAGTGCGTACTTTAAAATGGCCGGTGCCAGTGGATCGAACACATTTTGATACTGGCACCCAGGCAGGGCAAGGCGCTATGAATCCAGTCACCGGGCAGGCCAGCATTATGATTGGGGGGGGGGGCATGGTGCAGTGCCAACCCAAAAACGCCTAGGCAAATCACTGAGATGGATCCATCACAGTAAGTTTAACATATTATACAATGTACTGTGTATGGAATTACCGGACTAAACATTCCATCTTCATAACAAACAAATGTACCCTGACAGGAAGTCTGCTGTGATTTGAAATTCATGACTGTTACTCTGGAAATACAGTCAATATTTCATAGTATTTCATGTGGAGAAAATTAAGAAAGTACTGACACATAAGCCAACCTCATAAGAAAATCAATCAGAAAAGAGTGATGAAGGAAGGGGAAAAGGAGGGAGAGGAAGGAATAAGCTTTGAGTCAAGGGATCTCCAGTTGTGGGGGTACCTGCTACTTGTACTACTAATTAAATGACTGGTAGCATATGGCCATTTACAACGCAGATGTTTGTCACTCGTGGGTATCTGTTTTGCACACAGCAGCTTTTCACTAAACAAAACAGTTCTCTACAGTCTCTACCACAGGTGGCAGACATTAGGTCTTATTCGAAAGGGTGTCACCTGGCTTTCACCTGGAGAAAAATTACAAGACAAGTGGATTAATTCTACAACCACCACCATCTCACAACATCTACTATCATGACAACTACTAAAACAACTACAACAATATCCTTCTGTTTGAGAAACACCTGTATATAATACATATATACATTAACAGGGACTAATGAGCCGACATGCACAATGTATGAATGCATCACATTTACCCTATTTTTGCGCCTCTGTTTCAACTCCTTCTTCTGCAGTTCTGTGTCCTTCTGCATCTCGTGGCACCACAGCTCAAAGAAATACGTAGGATCCGTGTAGAACTTCATGCTGTCCTTGCCATCCTCCCTGCAAAGTGACCACAGTGCAAACTACCAATACTAGTACAAGTAGTCTACACAGACAATATGTAATATTTCTATACATGCTACTGGCTTAATACCACATTTATCTTGAAACCAAGCCAATTATTTTGACTAAATATCAATGTTTCAAAAATCAATCCACCATCTTTCTCCTGATTAAATGACAAAGTTGCGTGCTGATAAACAGATGGCATTGTAAAAATCTTTTTAAATGTTATGTCACATTCTCTGTCCCGCATTTATGAAAGTTGACAAATTCTGTTGTGCTGAAACATCAGAGTGATACTAGAAACATGTAGGTAATTGCATGCGAGGATAAGCATTTCAAATGACATAGCCATCCTATTAAAAATGTCTTTGATTAAATGAAGTCCACATCCGACTGTTGCTGACCAAAATTGGGCGATTATGTGAGTAGTAAACATCACTATTTGCCCAACTGACATGTTTTCGTAGCCATACCTGTAGAGTGTATTCAGCAAGACAGTGCTGTAGTATGTAGTCATACCTGTAGGGGTTGAGTTTAACCAGTGCTGGTGGCATGTCACACTGTGTGTAAGCCTCGGCTATAGCATGTGGCCTGGTGTCCAGTGTAATGATCTGCTGGTCTTTGATGACAGAGCTCTTGAATGGCTTACGCATATTGATGTCTTGCAAGGAGACTACAACACCAAGTGACTTATCACTGTAATGTAGTTGATGTCTTGCAACAGCAATACAACATCATATCATTGTCATATGGCAATCACACTGATATCTTACAATGACAAACCAACTGTATCATTGTAATCAAATCACTGTATCGTAATCGTATGTGTAGACCTAATCTGCATCATTTTTGGCAACCACAAAAAGTTGCGGCCCAACCTGCAGAATTCTATCTATCTGAGGAAGAATCTTATTTATAAACAAAAAGCAGTTCAATACTCGAAAATTTTGTAATACCGTCGATCCAACAATAACAAACACATCCGTTTCCGAATTAAATTATGTAATTTAAGTCGCCTACCTTCTTCAACCGTTGAGTCGAGTTGTGTGACCTTGACCTTCAGTCTGTCAACACGGTGTTGCAGTTGTGAAGTGCGCTGTAAGAAAAAGTTTGTCTCCTGAAAGATCTCACCAAACATGTCCTCTGCATGCTTGCTGAGACTACTCAGCTGTCGGATGATGTTGGCAAGAGTGGTGTTTGTGACACACTCAAGCTCATTGTTGATGCCCGGTGGAACACGGTTGCGACACAGATCAACCGGCTCCACATTTCTTTTTATTAGTGGCATCGTCACCTAAAATAAAACCGAAAACGACATGAATCATTGGTGATTATTATATTAAAATGTTGGTCATTAGAATATATCGGTATAAACAGCAGTATACAATGTTGGCAACACCAAAAGCAGCAGAAACAATCAGAAACTACCATTTACCTATAATAAACACCAGAAAAAGATCATTATTATCAAGAAATTGTAATTAGGACTAATTCCACGTCCGTCTTTGTCAATATAAATGATACCTGGGATAATTCTTGAAAATGCTGGCATTTGACCAAATTGGCTTATAATTAAATAGAGTGCTACCACTAGCACAGTGATCTAATTTGATGTCACTGATTATATCTTGTCATAACGATCCTACTTCAGATCGGCTGATTTGTTTAGATTGGGGTAATTTGGATGGTTTATGGATAGTTCTTCTCTTCTTCTTCCGAGTACGAGTCAACCCTCTCTTCAAGGCTTAGACTCGGTGTGTATGCACACGTGTTAAAGTGCTGTAAGAGAAAGTAATAAAATATTTGGAAGAAAGAGAAAAGATGATAGTGTGCGTGTAGAACTGCAATTTGAGGAGAAAAAGTTGATAGCGTGAAAATTGCAATATCAATTAATGTTGCAAGCTGGGGATCTTCTGTCTAAAAATTTCCAAACTTGGTGCTGTAGATGTGTTGGCTGCCGGGTTATTCCAATTGGCTATTGTATGGGGTAGAAAGCTATACTGGATGAATTGCTTAGTAATTATGGAGAGTTGAAAAGCTTCAGAATGCGTGTGTCGGGAGGGTCTCACCAGGGGTATAAGTTGGGGGAAGAGGTCCAGGGCAACTATGCCATGTAATGTCTTATTAAACATGACAAGGCGGATGTCGGTTCTCGTTTGTGTCACATATGTAACAGATGTTGTCTCAAAATGTGAGCGATATGCCACAAAACGCTTATGCAGGGCACGAAATAAGCGGTATCGCATCGCATTTTGCGATGCATATATTGCGGTTTGCTAGTCAACTGCATTTTTGTATCGCAAACTTTGCAATGCAATATTCATGAATAATTTTGTTTTAATCAAGCAATTTTGTTTGTAGCATCATAGGCACGGGTGCCGCCATGTTTCTCACGCGATTTTCTCGCACGAAATGGAAATGCGATTTTACCAATGCATAGTCCCCTAGCGCAATACTTGCTAGAGGGGTTACATCAATTCGTTTGCACGTGTGTGGCAGCATTCAGAGTTGTTTCGAAGTGCAGGCTTAGAGATTCTGTTAGCCTATAAAATATTCTGGTACCGAGTACCGGCAACAGATTTTTTCCGGTACGAGGCAAACATCTACCGGTACCCAGTCTTTCCGGAAACAGAACGACGCTACTAACGCACACAAAACACCTGCAATGGTGTCTGCGAGTTCAAAACGTAGTGTCCCATATATGTTGTACACCAGTCGAAATCACAGGCGTTTGCAGTCGTATCAATAAATTTTACGATGATCAGTGCTCCTGATTAAGCATCACGGTAACTGCCGCCGGAGTCTGTGTAATCTGTTGCGAAATCTACGGGTGCTCACTACAACTGTTTACCGTAGAATCCAATCACAGCCCAACTTGTTTATATGGTAATTATCATCTAGCCAGTAGGGGTAGTGGCATGAAAGGCGGGAAAACATAGGGATAACCCCAGCACTTGTTGGGTTGACACCACAAATAAACAAATGGCTGCAATCGTTCATGACGTATAGACTAGCTATAGTGGCAGAGCGGGAGACAACTTGGTCTTTAAAAAATCGTGTTTTCTGGTGCGCATTTTTAATATTCCATGTAACATTTTAACATATGTTGCCACTGGATGTGTTTTCTGAAGAAAAAAAGTATAAATTATTATTCTATTTGTAATAAAGATGCCAACCCTCCCAATTTCGGCGGGAGGCTCCCTATTTCACGTTCAACTCCCGATATGCGATTTTATGGCGTCAAAACCTCCCGATAACAACGCCTTTTCCACATATAAAATCCCATTAATTAAAAAAGCATCGCAAAGTAGGTTTATGTCACCACCAACTGAGTGTATTGCTATAGTTAATATTAGTGCCTCGGAACAGCGCGCTGTCTCAATTCCCAAACTATTTGCATTACGGTCGTTGTCAACATTATAACCACATCAAAACCAAGGCATCATCGACCACACGAATGGATGTATACAAGTGCAAAATCATGACATGGTGTTGTTTTCATAACTCCCCAAATCACAAGTAATCTGCTATACAAAAATGCTATGCAAAATTCGTGTTTGCTATGCAAAACTCTTTTTGCATAGCAACAATTGCTATGCAATTTTTTAGATTTATTTTGTGCCCTGTTATGGTTTGTTACATATTTTAAAAAAACATGGAAAGATTCTGGAAATAACTTATGTTAAAGCGACATTTGAAAGATGCTTGGATTATTGTGCACTGCAAATGTGTCACGGAACTGAACGAAACAGTGTACCGTATTTTTACTTTGATAATTGGCAGAGTCCTTGCGTCCGAATTTTGATGTCAATGGTAGTTTAGAGATGCGATAACCAGCTATGTGAGTCCACAACAGTTTTTTTCCATTTCTCTGTGTCGGATATTTTACTTTTCCTGGGCCTGGCATATACACCAGGAAGAAAGGACAAATGACTTTTAGCGTATCTTCCGAAAGCCACAGGCAATGTTGAGTAAACGAAATTGTCCAAGTGTCTAAACGGCAGTCCCCTCGACCGAAAGTCCGATGCTCTATCAGACAACCACCGCGCCCCGCCTTCGTAGAAAAGGATCCCCAACACTGATGCAGACACTTGCGCTTTTGGAGCAGTTCTCTTGACGTGTACCTAATTAAATATGGTGTGTGTATGGCTCGTAATTAAAATAAAAAAGTCATTAAACTTAAATACTATTGACTGGAATGTATGCAGGATGTGTACCCGGACGTCCGAACTGTCATCTGGGGCTGGACCACTTTCAACTTTGACACCTAAATTATCCACATAGGATGACCGGCCAAGAGTTAATCTCGCATTAACATGATAGCATACAAATGACAGTGCATAAAAATAATACTTACTATATATTATGACTATTTAAGTAACGCACAGCGAGCATGCTAGCATTTCACCCATGATAATGCGCCCGGGTTATCCAAAACGGACAGGTTTCTTAACAAAATGGCGCTAAAGGTTCTCGTAGAATCTCGCCCGCCTTCGTGAACTCGCCGAGAATAGAGAGCAACAAACGGTGGCGCCACATCACGGTGCCTGAAAAAAATATATATATTTAAAAACCGAATAAGATAGTTGTTTCGTTAACAACACACAACAATATATTTGGCCTCTATTTTAACTATAAGCTATGGATAACATGGCTGAGAATGAATACTCTTGTAGGTGATCTGGTCAATGCCAATAAAATTCGAGCAAACATTTACTGCTGAATGACAAAACAATCATGGCGGGAATCGCGGCACTTGCGGAATACGGGAGTGAAAATTCAAGCAGTTCAGACGCAGAGTCTGATGAGCCGTCTGAAGAGTCATGTCTACACCTGAAACCGTTAGATCAGGGAAAGACTCTAGCTTTATTGCAGGCTGAGTCAAGAATAATAGCAGCTCCGACAGTAGCAACAAAGGTTCGAACGCTACGACGCGACGTAGTAAACGCAAAGCCAAGGCCTATCTTGATCAAATAAATATACATAAAAACTATATGAATATATTTGTACATAATCATGTGTTATGGCAAATCCGAAGCTACATTGTGGACCAAACATAACATTTTTCTTGAACAATGTCTTTGACATGTCAAAGTATAAACATGGAAATGCGGTGGGGGGCAGATGGGTACCGGGTTCGGCCTACGCCGACGGATGGTTAGGACTTAGGCCCAGTCGTTTCGGCCCATGCAGACGGATGGTTCGGCCCACTTCGCTGCAGCGTCGGTATCGAATTCAGCTAAGGCTGATTCGACCCATGCTAGTGGCTAGTTCTAAGTCCTTTCAATAAAAAAGAATTTATGATTGCACACAGAAACACGCTCCCGCTAATATTGTAATACAATGCACATGCTAATATTGTAATAATTATTATAGAGAAAAATCCACTAAATAACAAAGTGTTTGACATAATAAAATTATGATAAAAACCGTAGTAATTAATGTCTAATGAAATGTTTACGAATTTCAAGATTAGTTAGAATTAATGACAATATTTGTTCGAAAACCCTAATCATTTAGCGTATAACATTTTCCAGTTACAGTATGATTTCGCAAATAGTCAAGTCGGTGAAATTAGTAAAAATAACGAAAGTACTATTAAATAAGGTACACAGAACCCATTTCTCAGTTAGAATATGATAGTCGTTTTGGCCCACGGAGCCTGCTGACATCGGTTGCATACACGGTTGATTCAGCCTATGCGAGCGAGAACACTTCACAGTTCACTGGTTGCAAAAACGGTTGTAATACTACACGCTAATATTGTAATAATTATAGAGCAAAATCCAACAAATCACGGAAAGCATTTGACATAATAAAATGATCAAAACTGAAGTAATTAATGTCTAATGAAATGTTTACGAATTTCAAGATTAGTTAGAATTAATTAATTAGAATATTTGTTCGTAAACGATAATAATTTAGCATATAACATTTCCCAGTTACAATACGAAGTCGCAAATAGTCAAGTCGGTCAAATTAGCAAAAATAATGAAAGTACTATTGAATAAGGTACATGGAACCCATTTTGAAGTTAGAATACGATAGTCATTTCGGCCCACAAAGCATGCAAGCGAGAACACTTCGTGGTTCACCGGTTGCAAAAACGGTTGGTTTGGCCCATGGACTTAACATCAGAAACCTGGGCAGATTCGTGACATCATGTGTTCAACACATCTCCCCAAGATCTCATGTTCTCGGTCGCTGGATTTAGTTATATTTCAACCATTTCTCTCTTGTGAAAAGATGGGGCATGCATATTTTTTTGAATTGCGAATAGCTTGGAGTGAGTGCTCAGTATGATGATGTCATTCATATTTGTAAATAGATAATGGAATAATGCAATTTTTCACCAAATGGGAACAATTAACTGTAGATTAAAGTATGTATTGAGCTCACGGAATGATGATTCTAGTAGGTTTTTGTTCTATAGACGAAACACCCAAATCATGGCCGCCAGTCATCAATCAGTCATCATTCCATGAGCCCAAGGCATACCTTAATCTAGATGTGATTGTCTCCCATTTTCATGAAAAGTTGCATTATGCCAATGACATTATTATATCGAGCACCTACTGAATTGGCCTGTTCAGTCATTTGTGCACTCCTCACATAGGCTGGATAGAGCTCTGCCTTATCATCATCAATGACATGGGGGGGCCATCACACTCGACTACGAGTGATCTGCATTGATATATCATAGGATCTGTTTGGTTTCTTAATTATCAGGTCTTCTTTAAATAGTAATAATAGTTTTATATAATGCATTGAAAAATAAAGATGTAATTAATTACTGTATTGGAGTTATTTGTAAGAATTACTATTTATGATTATCTACCGTGTGGCACAGTATTAATTTTTGCAATGTATTTCCTGGTTGAAGGAGGATGTGGATGCAGGGAGATACCTGGACCCCAAAGCAAAAGAGGTGGCGTTCAATCCAAAATACGAGCAACTCTTTGCACCAAGTGTAAGTAAAGAAGCAACCAACAGTTGTTATGTATTGATGTGATGAAGTAAGCAAAGAAGCACTTCACACTTGTTATGTATTGATGTGATGAAGTAAAGAAGCATTCCACAGTTGTTATGTATTGATGAGATGAAGTAAATAAGCACCCCACAGTTGTTATGTATTGATGTGATGAAGTAAGTAAACAAGCACCGCACAGTTGTTATGTATTGATGTGATGAAGTAAGTAAATAAGCACCCCACAGTTGTTATGTATTGATGTGATGAAGTAAGTAAACAAGCACCGCACAGTTGTTATGTATTGATGTGATGAAGTAAGTAAAGAAGCACCGCACAGTTGTTATGTATTGATGTGATGAAGTAAGTAAAGAAGCACCGCACAGTTGTTATGTATTGATGTGATGAAGTAAGTAAACAAGCACCCCACAGTTGTTATGTATTGATGTGATGAAGTAAGTAAAGAAGCACCGCACAGTTGTTATATATTGATGTGATGAAGTAAGTAAACAAGCACCGCACAGTTGTTATGTATTGATGTGATGAAGTAAGTAAATAAGCACCGCACAGTTGTTATGTATTGATGTGATGAAGTAAGTAAAGAAGCACCGCACAGTTGTTATATATTGATGTGATGAAGTAAGTAAACAAGCACCGCACAGTTGTTATGTATTGATGTGATGAAGTAAGTAAATAAGCACCCCACAGTTGTTATGTATTGATGTGATGAAGTAAGTAAACAAGCACCGCACAGTTGTTATGTATTGATGTGATGAAGTAAGTAAACAAGCACCGCACAGTTGTTATGTATTGATGTGATGAAGTAAGTAAATAAGCACCCCACAGTTGTTATGTATTGATGTGATGAAGTAAGTAAACAAGCACCGCACAGTTGTTATGTATTGATGTGATGAAGTAAGTAAAGAAGCACTCCACAGTTGTTATTTATTGATGTGATGAAGTAAGTAAAGAAGCACTCCATAGTTGTTATGTATTGATGTGATGAAGTAAGTAAAGAAGCACCGCACAGTTATTATGTATTGATGTGATAAAGTAAGTAAACAAGCACCCCACAGTTGTTATGTATTGATGTGATGAAGTAAGTAAAGAAGCACTCCACAGTTGTTATGTATTGATGTGATGAAGTAAGTAAAGAAGCACTCCACAGTTTTTATGTATTGATGTCTCAAGTCTCAAGTGGTTTACTCCAAACAGCCCAAACTTGGGCTAACGCAGGAGTTTGTGGTGGACTGTGCGCATGCGCTGTGGGTGGTACGTTCGATTAAAAGACTAGTATAATTAATGTTGATGAAATAGTTTTTATCTGATAGTTTTAATTATTTTATGTATAGGATGTTTAAAGAAAATTTTTAATAGGTTGGTTGTGTGTATGGATACCGTCGCTGCCTTGCCACATGCACACATAGACAGTCTCCATACCCACACCATGGATAAGTTTACGATGAGCACTTTTTTTTAAAGGCAGTTTAGGTGAGGAGGTGTGGTGAAAGGGAGTTCCATGATAGCTTCTTGAAATGATTTTGGGTTTTTTATGTTGGTAATTTTTGATGGAATCATATTCCATATGCGAATGGCTCTGGGATAAAATGAAAAGACCATTGCATTTATACGACACTTGGGGGCTATGTATTGTCCACGGGTTCGAGAGCGAGTTAGTAGGCCTGGAGGGGGGGTGATCTCAATAATGTTGTTTAGAATTTTGTAGAAGGTAGTGGCTTGTTTGATAATGCGCCTTCGTTCGAGGGTTGGCCATCCAAGGGCAGTAATTAGATCTGCTGGATTTGTGTTCCGTCTGTAATCATTTTTAACAAATCTGGCAGCAGAGTGTTGCACTCTTTCAAGGCTTTTAACTTGTGAAAAGGTGTGGGGATTCCATATGGGTGAAGAGTACTCAAGTTTTGGCCGGATTAGCATGTTGTAGGCTGTTTGCTTAACTTCGGGTTTACATGGGCCAAGAGTTCGTTTAATCATGCCTAAACATTTCGAAGATTGTGAATTTATGTCTGTGACGTGATTTGTCCATGTTAATTTGGAATCCAATTTTACTCCGAGGTATGAGTGGCTGGATACGGTGGATAATGGCTGGCCAGAAAGCGAGTACTTGTGTGTGCTGGGTTTAGTTTTGTTTGTTATTGGAAGGTGGACGCATTTAGATACATTAAATTCCATTTGCCATTTGTCTGACCATGTTTGGAGTTGGCTTAGGTCAGTTTGGAGAATTTCATGGTCGGTTTTGGAAGAAATTTTACGATATATAATACTATCATCTGCAAAAAGGCGTATAGAAGATTTGATGTTCCCATTTATGTCATTTATGTAGAGTAAGAAGAGGACAGGTCCTAGAACTGAACCCTGTGGGACACCAGATGTGACATCTGTGATGTCCGACAGGGCACCGTTAACTGAGACTCTCTGTTTGCGGTTGGATAGAAAAGATTTGATCCAATTTTGAGTGTTTCCAGTGATTCCGTAGGAGGTCAATTTTGATAGAAGACGTAGGTGAGGCACTTTGTCGAAGGCTTTAGCAAAGTCAAGCAGGATTGCGTCAATTTGGGTCTTGTTGTCCATAGCAGTCATCCAGTCGTGGACTGTCTCAATGAGTTGAGATTCACAAGACAGTCCCGACTGGAATCCGTGTTGGAAGTGGAGAATGATGTTATGCTTGTGCAGGTGTTTCCACATGTTGCTTAGGATGATATGTTCCATTACTTTACAGAGGATGCAGGTTAGTGGTATGGGTCTGTAGTTAGCTGGGTCAGATTTATGGCTCTTTTTGTGTATAGGAGTTACTAATGCTTGTAGCCAGTCATTAGGAAGTTTACCTGTGTTGTATGATTGTTGGAAAATTTGGGTGATGATGGGAGCTATCTGCTTTGCAGTTTCTTTAAGGACTCTGGCTGGGAGTTCATCTGGGCCTGTAGCTTTGTTCTGGTTTAGATTTTCCAGCTGCTTTATTACGCCATCTATGCCAATTTCGAGAAGGGGGATGTTGGGGTAAGTAGAGGGGGCTATTTGGGGGATGGGGTGCTTTTCTTGGGTAAATACAGAGCTAAATTGGTTGTTTAGGGCATTTGCTTTATCTCGATCATTAATTATTGGTTGGTCGTTTACTCGAAGTGTGGGGATGCCAATGTTTTCTCGTTTATTTGCCTTAATAAATGACCAGAATCGTTTAGGATTAGTTTTCAGGCTGTCTCCAATGTGGTTGTTAACATAGTCTTTGTAGGATTTTGCTAATGCTTTAGTAGCTTGCTTTCGGAGTTCCTTAAATTTTTCCCAGTCACTGTTTAGTCCAGTTTGCTTTGCCTTTTTGTGGCTTTTGTTTCGTCTTCTCTGCATTCTAATTAGTTCACGTGTTATCCAGGGGAGGTGGGTTTTAGCTTTTGTGTATCGTCTAGGTATGTTATTGTTAATCAAGGTAGTCAGACGTTCGCGGAAAAAGGTCCAGTTTATGTCTATATCCTGTGAGTTGGGGTCGATGTCGAAGTACTCAAGATTTAGTTTGTCTATGTCGTCTTTGAGTTGGTCCCAGTCTGCTGATTTGTAACTATAAACTTGGTGGGGGGGTTTCTTGTTGCGAATTGGGTTTAAGTTGACATTGAAGGTCACGGATTCGTGATCGCTCATACCAGGAGTAGTGTGGGTGTTGATGATAATGGACGGATTTGAGGTGAGTATGAGGTCAAGAATGTTGCCAGAAGCGATGCGTGTGGGGTCGTTTACCATGTTCTGCAGCCCAAAGTCGTTAGTTATTTCTAGTAGTTTGTTATGCTTGCTGGCAGTGCTGTTATTAGTGGTCTGGTGATTTGTCCAGTTGATATCAGGGAGGTTAAAATCTCCAGCTATGACTACGTTAGGGGGAGTTTTTTGTGATCTATATAGTTTAGTTAGGGAGTCGTGGAGAGTAAGTAAACAAGCATGATGAAGTAAGTAAACAAGCACCGCACAGTTATTATGTATTGATGTGATAAAGTAAGTAAACAAGCACCCCACAGTTGTTATGTATTGATGTGATGAAGTAAGTAAAGAAGCACTCCACAGTTGTTATTTATTGATGTGATGAAGTAAGTAAAGAAGCACCCCACAGTTGTTATTTATTGATGTGGTGAAGTAAGTAAACAAGCACCGCACAGTTGTTATGTATTGATGTGATGAAGTAAGTAAACAAGCACCCCACAGTTGTTATGTATTGATGTGATGAAGTAAGTAAAGAAGCACCGCACAGTTATTATGTATTGATGTGGTGAAGTAAGTAAACAAGCACCGCACAGTTGTTATGTATTGATGTGATGAAGTAACTAAAGAAGCACCCCACAGTTGTTATGTATTGTTATATATTGATGTGATGAAGTGGTCAAGTAAGACAAGTGAGCAATAATACTTGGTGTTGCAGGTTGGGCCTGAGGACCCGTTGAGAACCCAGCAGCAGAAGGCCCACAAGAACATGCTGTGTGGCTTCGTGGAAGACAGCCATCTCGATCATTTCCAATTTGAGACACAACGACGAACATTTCAGAGTTATGGTAAGCTTTTGGATATATATATTTGTATAGGGAGATGTTTATTTTCAAATTGTATTCATTATTTCAGTTGTCAGTGATGTGGATTGTGTGTGAAAACATTGATTGTATATTATATATGAAATTTGGAGAATATTTCCATATTGATCAAGTAAGAATATTGATCATTTGTCTCTCTATTAATTATTACTAAGCCATTAAAGCTTTCAAGTGATGACAATTTTAGAGTAAGAATCATTTGACATGTAACATTTGCAAAAAGCTTTGTTTTATGGGGATTTCCAACTGTGCCTTTTGTATGTGTATATATTTGTTGTGTAATCAATTTAATTGTTTGCTTGAACATGAGACAGTGACTCAGCTTTGACTCTGGCAGGTTATGCAGTTGACCCCAGTGTTGACAGGCCAGGGACGAATGAGTCATTTGTGGGTGATGTGGACAAGGCTGACAAAAAGAAAGGTAAAACTAAACTAACTGTTATCTTTCACTAAAAATAACAGTAAAATAATGTTTTGTTAGTGTAAAAATGAGAGTATAGTAGGTGCATTTGATGTCATTTAAAATAAAATTTCTACAACATTTAGAATGGGTAAGAAATGCTTTTTTTAAAGGAACAAAAAAGTAGAACACTTAAGAAAAGAGCTTCAACCCATATCCATGAATAGTTTGTGTTTGCTTGGGCTTGTATGTGTCAAATGGGAAAAGCCCTTTTCTGCTAAGAGTTTTAATTCTATTTTTCAATATGTCATGTCTTACGGTCTCACCCCAAAAATAAAGAAAGGAAAGCATATTTAGATTCTCAGTATACAAATGTTGACAGATTATGTAATCAAAACTTCCCCAAATCACACACGCACGCACGCGCGCTTAAACTATGTGTTGATAGATAGCAATAATTTACTTAACCATAAAAGTGGTGTTATGCCGAGTTTTGAATGCTCGTCGTATTGAGGAGCATTCATGCGTGACTGTCGTGTGCTTGGTGTAGGTTTGACTGTGTTCGAGGGAGCTGAGAAGAGAGAGGCTGACAAGAGAAAGCGACAGCGCAACTCAGATGCCAGTGATGTTGAAGGTTACCTCGGTCCCTGGGGGAAGTTTGTGGATGAGAAGACAGTAATGAAACCATCTGAGGTGCTTTTTCCTTCGCTTTTGTTAATTTGTTTTCAGCTGTTGGTTGATGTCAGATATGCAGATAGTTAATAGTAATAATCATTCATTTGCAACATCAAATGTTTATTTCGTCATGCCACCATGTGTAATGTGTGTTGAACTACTTGTAAGGTCTGCTGCCTTGATAGACGTAAAACAGCATATGTGATGTCCTTTCATTGGTCTGTTTTTGGAAGAGCCAGATGAAGGCCAAGAGGCTGGACGCATGCACACTTGTTGTACCCCTGGAACTTTGCTAATTTTGCATTCTCATATAAAATTCTCATACAAACACTTTCATTTCAAGCTAAGAAAAGGGTGTTTCACATAAGACTAGGAACAAGTCTGGTAAAGCAGGTCTTAGTCTTAGTAGCCTGTTGATTGTTACAGTCAACTGTTGTCTGAAGCAAATGTCACACATACTGCAGATATATCTGTACCAGGACTCTCAATGTACATTGGATGATATTCTTGTCAATAATAACTGCATAGATGTATTTACCAAGGTAAGCAGAATGCATTGGACAATAATCTTGTTAATAAGTGTCAATGTTTTCACCAGGATGTGCAGAAAGCATTGGATGAAATTCTTGTTAATAAGTTAGATGTTTTTATCTGAAAAGAACGCATGGACGATATTCTTGTTAATAAGTGTGGATGTTTTCTTCAGGATGAACAGAAAGCATTGGATGAAATTCTTGCCAAGAGGTCCAAGAAGGGGAAACAAGTTGAGGAGAAACCTGTTGAAGAGAAGACGACTCTTCATAGTAAGTGATAACATGTCAAGGCTTTAAAATACTTATTATTAGCGGGAGCTAATACCAGTTTTGTTATTGTGGTTGTTTATATTTTAAATAACATTTCACCAGTTTCCAAAGTGCTTTGATGAATCCCCTGAGATAACAGACAGTTTCAGCATACGTTCCATGCTCCTCAAATGGTTCAGCCCATCGCGAATCCAGTTCACTTATGTCCAGATGAGTAGTGTGTGACTAATTTAAGTAATGTGCGCAGTCTGTTTAATAAAAAAATGCCTATTTTTTTTCAAATCATCGAAAGAATTGAGTTTAGTCATTTGATCTAGTAAGGATCAAAATAGTGGATATCCAAATGGTAAACACTGTGTGGGTCAATGCTGATCATGGGCGTGACCTCTAACCTCTTGCCGATCACATGACAAAGTTAAACAAATTTATCAAGGAAGAAAATCGTGATTTTTCAGCATTTCGATTTTCACTTCAGTTAATGCTTGAACAGGTATTAACTAATTTAATAGTTTGTCTGATGATTTCACAAAAACTACATACAAAAGTTGCACAAATGAGCTAGCAGGTTGCAGTGGATACTAGGTAGGTTTGCTTTTTGCAAAATTAATTTGAAATGAGACTAGCCAAAAAATCGGATTGATTAAGCACCTTTAACGTAAAGCTTAGAAGTTTAACTTATCTCATACGTAGTCATAATGCAGTTTCAGCTATAAGTTTGAAGCAGTGAAATTGCCCATTAAGCACTAGTGTATTTCTTGTCTTACAACCATGCCATGCCTGAGTGAATTTCTTGTCTTACAACCATGCCATGCCTGAGTGAATTTCTTGTCTTACAACCATGCCATGCCTGAGTGAATTTCTTGTCTTACAACCATGCCATGCCTGAGTGAATTTCTTGTCTTACAACCATGCCATGCCTGAGTGAATTTCCATCAGAAGGGGTGTCAATTCATTCTTAAACCTGTCCTGTTAAGTAATAACTATTCTTGGATATCAAGATGACATCGCATGTAAAACGTAAGCATGTTTTTTTAGAAATAACATCTAAAAACTGACAAGTAGCATAGTCACTAATGGAGGTCATTCTGTCTGTATTTCATATCTTGGCGGGAATCTTATGGAAAACATGACTGACAAATTCAGATGATGTCAATACCTTTAACTACTTTAAAAACTTACTATTGAAGCTGTCTATTCACTACTGATGTTTGTAGTCAAGGATGCGTACGATTACCAGGGTCGGTCGTTCCTACACATCCCACAAGACACTGGTGTCAACCTCAAGTCAGACACACCCCCAGAGAAATGTTTCCTGCCCAAGAAACACATCCACACGTGGACCGGCCACACGAAGGGCCTCTCGGCCATCAGATGGTTTCCTCGGTCTGCACATTTGCTTCTCTCATGTTCGATGGACACCAAGATCAAGGTTGGTGTGGTGACTTCAGCTTATAATTTTCACTTCCCACAGTTCTGTTTTATGCTTATGTCTTAATGCTTAATGTTTATTAATTTATATAGCACCAGATCTATACAATGATATTATTTGGTGCTGTACATACTAATAATAAAATACTAATATTACATAAAACAAGTATGGTGTTAGGATAAAAAATATGCATCTATAAAATTGAGACTATTATATCGTATGGTGCTATAAATAAAACAATATAAATATTGCATAAACAATTATATCATATGGTGCTATAGACAAAAATAAAAAACAGATAACACGATAATAGAGTATGATAGGCTAAAACAATTGAAAAGAAAAGAATGTAACTATGTGTATATATATATAATATATATATATATATATATATTAAGCATACATAATATCGCTAAATTAAAATAGTGAGCCTTTAGCTTGCTCTTAATAACTTTAACATTGCTAACACTTTGTAAATCTTGGTCTGGGTTTGTTGCATCAGAAAGAAATGCATTAAAACACTGAAGAATTACAGATGATATACATCAATTGATAATATGTTGTATCATGCTAATATATATATATATATATATATATATATATATATATATATATATATATATATATACTGTACATGTCCTACAATAGCTCTGACAAGTCATATGCATGCTTTAATAGGCCTGACAGACCCAGGAAAGTTGCTGAAAGCGCTGATAGGTCATGCAATTCTAAATAGATCTGATAGGTCACGTATGTGTTCTAAACTTCTGATAGGTCACAACATTCATATATTGTCAGTGTTGTGAGATGTCACTGATACTTCTTACAGATATGGGAGGTGTACAACGACCGGCGGTGTATACGCACATATGCAGGCCACAGACAGGCCGTGCGCGATATCTGCTTCAACAATGGGGGCACCCAGTTTCTCAGCTGTGCCTATGACCGTTACTGCAAACTATGGGACACAGAGACAGGTGAGATTCTCTTGAATTACGGCCCCATCATTAACATTTACCCTACCGGAGGGTGCCCTATGTTCCTATATTTTAATTGCAATTCCTGTAGCTAAAAAAATTCCTAATAATTGTGGAGATTTGGAAGTTTATTGCGATTCATCACTAAAATTAATTTTTGCAGTAGAAATCTACATGTCAGTGACCATCCATGGGTGGTGTATGTCTCTCAATGCCACCCATATGTGGTGTGTGTCTCCATGCCACCCATGGGTGGTGTGTGTCTCTCCATGACACCCATGGGTGGTGTGTGTCTCCATGCCACCTATAGGTGGTGTGTGTCTCTCCATGTCACCCATAGGTGGTGTGTGTCTCTCCATGCCACCCATAGGTGGTGTGTGTCTCCATGCCACCCATAGGTGGTGTGTGTCTCTCCATGCCACCCATAGGTGTTGTGTGTCTCTCCATGCCACCCATAGGTGGTGTGTGTGTCTCCATGCCACCCATAGGTGGTGTGTGTCTCTCCATGCCACCCATGGGTGGTGTGTGTCTCCATGCCACCCATAGATGGTGTGTGTCTCTCCATGCCACCCATAGGTGGTGTGTGTCTCTCCATGCCACCCATGGGTGGTGTGTCTCTCCATGCCACCCATAGGTGGTGTGTGTCTCTCCATGCCACCCATAGGTGGTGTGTGTCTCTCCATGCCACCCATGAGTGGTGTGTGTCTCCATGCCACCCATAGGTGGTGTGTGTCTCTCCATGCCACCCATAGGTGGTGTGTGTCTCTCCATGCCACCCATAGGTGGTGTGTGTCACTCCATACCATCCATGGATGGTGTGTGTCTCTCCATGCCACCCATAGGTGGTGTGTGTCTCTCCATGCCACCCATAGGTGGTGTGTGTCTCCATGCCACCCATAGGTGGTGTGTGTCTCTCCATGCCACCCATAGGTGGTGTGTGTCACTCCATACCATCCATGGATGGTGTGTGTCTCTCCATGCCACCCATAGGTGGTGTGTGACTCTCCATGCCACCCATAGGTGGTGTGTGTCTCTCCATGCCACCCATAGGTGGTGTGTGTCTCTGCATGTCACCCATAGGTGGTGTGTGTCACTCCATACCATCCATCGATGGTGTGTGTCTCTCCATGCCACCCATGGGTGGTGTGTGTCACTCCATACCTTAATCAGATTAATGAATTTCGTGATGCAATGTTGAAAGTTGGTAGTTGCTGATTGATGTTAACTCGAGTAGGTAGATGGTGCCACTTGAAATAATGCTGAATTCCTATATTTCATGTACATTGTCTTTAATATAAAGTAGTTTGTGAGTCTGTCGGTATCTTCCCTCATATCTCCCTCAGTGATGATGGTTTGTACATTAAAACAATTTAAGATTTTCCATATGTGGGGATATTACAAAGGAACCTATGTGTTTGACATACAGGTAATGTACATACAGGTAATGTACATACAGGTAATGTACATACAGGTAATGTACATACAGGTAATGTACATACAGGTAATGTACATACAGGTAATGTACATACAGGTAATGTACATACAGGTAATGTACATACAGGTAATGTACATACAGGTAATGTACATACAGGTAATGTACATACAGGTAATGTACATACAGGTAATGTACATACAGGTAATGTATGTACATACAGGTAATGTATGTACATACAGGTAATGTATGTACATACAGGTAATGTGACTCATAACAATAATACATTGTTAGCAACGTTAGGCCTGCTTCTATGAGTGTTACGAGTTGTGTGATCTATGTCAGATGTCCACATGCGAACGCTTCGTAGAAGTTAACCAGTGATTTTTGGGGCATGAAGTTGTCATGTGACTGGGTAGTGCGAGGAGTCATGAGTTGTCATGTGACTGGGTAGTGCGAGGAGTCATAAGTTGTCATGTGACTGGGCAGTGCAAGAAGTCATAAGTTGTCATGTGACTGGGCAGTGCAAGGAGTCATAAGTTGTCATGTGACTGGGTAGTGCAAGGAGTCATAAGTTGTCATGTGACTGGGCAGTGCAAGGAGTCATAAGTTGTCATGTGACTGCACAGTGCAAGGAGTCATACGCTCTTGCAGTGGTTGCTTTTTGTTCCTTGAACACTGGGTAACTCGGCTAGTACATTGATAATTTGTTGTTTGTAATTTTGCAGGTGATTGCATCTCACGGTTTACAAGTAGAAAGGTAGCTTACTGCATCAAATTTCACCCTGAAGAAGATAAGCAGCATCTTTTTGTGGCGGGAACATCTGACAAAAAGATTGTCTGTGTAAGTTATGCAATTTCTTGGTTTGATAAGTGCAACGTATGAATAGGCATAGTTTAGCAAAAAGATTATTGTACTAATCTCACTCAATGGCTAAATGCACATTTATGTTTTGTATTTGTTACTTTCACCTTTAACTTGCACTTATTTGTATTATACCTTGGCATGGTTGAATGTGAAGAAATTACTTTTTGATTTAAAAAGAAACAAAGTGGAAAAAAAAAAATTGGTATTCTAGTTATGTGAAAATAATATTTATCTTCATGCATGTTTGTGTTTATGCACATGTGTTCAGTAATAATTTGTGTTCATGTACATGTGTGTTCACTAGTGTTGGGTATCGGTTTGATTTTCATAATTGATCATCAGTTTGGCCAAACCGATCGATGATCGATTATATACTTGTTTTGTGGGCGGCCATTGTTAGAATAAAACAAAGCAAATTTTATCTTTCCACCAGATAATTACTGATTGGTTTTTGCGTGTAGGGAAACTAGACACACATCAGCTGAAAAATAAAGTTTAAAATATGTTAAAAACTTTTTTCAGGGGGATTTCCCAAAGGACTGGTTTTTTAATGGATGGATTGGCGAAATACTATGTTAGTGCTGGGTGATTATTTGTGGTGTCAGCGTTCATTTCAATATTTCCTAGAATGTTATGAGGTAAAATGTTTAAAAATCAACTGACACGTTAGCCGCCCCAGCAACCTTAAGTGTGCATACTTCCACTGAGCCATAACAGAATGAGGACACTTTATGAACATGTATTAGTTATTTACTTATTATAACTATTTTATTTTTTAATATATATTTTTAGCTCTATTATTTTATGTTTATGATTGCACATATGAGCAGGCTAGTCCCAGATATATGGCACTTTATAAATTGGAGTAATTATAACAACAGGCCCAGGTAAAATGAGATAGTTTGAGTGAAGTATTCACCAGTCATGAGTTCTTATAACATGGTAATGTTCTGTCTTTAGTGGGACATTCGTAGCGGGGAGATTGTACAAGAGTATGACCGGCATCTGGGTCCTGTCAACACAATCACGTTCGTTGACCAGAATCGGCGATTTGTGACAACATCTGATGACAAAAGTTTGCGTGTGTGGGAGTGGTAAGTGAGGGTGACTATTGCGATAGCTGTATTACTATGACAGTTTTATAACTACTGCGATAGTATCGTGGAATAGCGAATAGCCAGGAAAGCAGTTCCAAACCATAGTTGACGGGTGGCACTATGGCCTTGGAGGCAGTTGATTCAACATGAATGATGCTGCTCTGATCGACAGTTGTTGATATTAGCTAAATAAACATGAAAGCACGTTTACAAACAGTAGTACAGTGACACATGTAGCCCTAATCATTGTTTCGCCAACTGTTGTTAATGTCTATAGTTCAATGTACTCTCAACAATAACTCTTAATAGTTCAATGTATGGGAGTACGTGTGATAAAAAAGTACTCTCTGGGGAGATGATAACGAGATCTGGTTTCTTAAATTGTATTTAAATGGTTAGTTCAATTTCTTTTGCAGCTGTTTGTTCTATTTTACCCAAATCGTACTTTACTATGGTAAATTGCATTACAAGTTTGCAATGTTTTGGAATATCTTGAAGTGGCTGCAAATCACCATGCCAGTACTCCTGTGTCACACTCAGTAGGCTTATTCTGTTACGCAGCCCTTAGAATCTGAGTCCTCCATCTATTACTCGGAAATACAGATATTAAAAGATATCAGGTGTGCAAATTACATGTTTATATGGTGTTACAATTACATCTGTTTACATTATGTTACAACACATTCATTCCATTGCGTAGTCCTTAGTATCTAAGTGTACCAACAACAATTACTCGGAAATACAGATCTTAAAAGATATCAGATGTGCAAAGTATATCTGGTTACATTGTGTTACAACACATTCATACATATTTAAGACATGAAACATGATTACTTGCATCTGATTGTAGGGACATTCCTGTTGACTTCAAGTACATTGCAGACACTACACTCAATTCTATGCCAGCTACAACGCTCTCATGCAATGGTAAGTGTTAGTCACAACACTCTTACGCAGTGGTAAGTGTTATTCACAACATTCATGCAATGGTAAGTGTCAGTCACAACAGTCTCATGCAATGGTATGTGTCAGTCACAACACTCATGCAATGGTAAGTTACAACACTCATGCAATGATAAATGTTAGTTACAACACTCATACAATGGTAAGTGTTAGTTACAATACTCATGCAATGGTAAGTGTTAGTTACAACACTCATGCAATGGTTAGTGTTAGTTACAACACTCATGCAATGGTTAGTGTCAGTCACAACACTCATGCAGTGATGTTTGTTACAACACTCATGCAATGGTAAGTGTCAGCTACAACCCTAATGCAATGGTAAGTGTTAACTACAACACTCATGCAGTGGTAAGTGTTGCCTGCAACAGCTAACTTTGCAGAGTAAAGTTAGCTTGAATGACAGAATGGATGCAGTGGCCAATATGTTGACATGTTTATAGTACTTGTTGCTATCATGAGGCTCATGATTTGCCAGAATTTAGAAATTAAAATCAGCACATCGAAATGGCAGATAGTTTGTAAACTTGTATTAGCCATCTGACTTTTTTGTTGGGGAAGATAGCAGCCATAGTTAAAATATTATCTTTTCTTTGACCACATGGTGTATGCCTTTTTCATGTTATAGTTATGTGAATTGACAGTATATGAAAATTGGAAATTTGCAGGCAAGTGGCTGGCATGTCAGTCTATGAACAACCAGATCATCATCTTCAATGTGCTCAATCGGTTCAAGTACATGCGCAAGAAAGTCTTCAAGGGGCACATGGTGGCTGGATATGCATGCACCATAGACTTCTCTCCAGACATGAGGTATACCTTGTCACCTCATGTACATATGTATACCTTGTCATCTCATGTACATATGTATACCTTGTCACCTCATGTACATATGTATACATTGTCACCTCATGTACATATGTATACTTTGTTACCTCATGTACATATGTAGCCCCTGCTGTGCTAATCAACCAAATGTCACATTTAGCAATTTTTTTTTGGCAGATTTAGCATAAAGAGCTTCAAAATGACGTAAAACTTAACATTCGGCAATAATTATGTCATTCTCAATTGCATTGTTCCTGTAGGCTGTATGTTATAATAATCTCATAACTGTATTACTGAGATAATTGTTGATTTTTCAGTGAACGCTGGCACACCTGTCATTTTCGACTGGATAATAATTCTTTTCATTGTACTTTCACTGCTGCTTTCTCCTTCGCTGCTGCCTCTACAGTCTTCTCCCTCGCTACTGCCTCTACAGTCTTCTCCCTCGCTACTGCCTCTACAATCAGTAATCATTCTTTTCGTTGTACTTTCACTGCTGCTTTCTCCTGCGCTACTGCCTCTACAGTCTTCTCCCTCGCTACTGCCTCTAAAGTCTTCTCCCTCGCTACTGCCTCTACAGTCTTCTCCCTCGCTACTGCCTCTACAGTCTTCTCCCTCGCTACTGCCTCTACAGTCTTCTCCCTCGCTACTGCCTCTACAGTCTTCTCCCTCGCTACTGCCTCTACAATCAGTAATCATTCTTTTCGTTGTACTTTCACTGCTGCTTTCTCCTGCGCTACTGCCTCTACAGTCTTCTCCCTCGCTACTGCCTCTAAAGTCTTCTCCCTCGCTACTGCCTCTACAGTCTTCTCCCTCGCTGCTGCCTCTACAGTCTTCTCCCTCGCTGCTGCCTCTACAGTCTTCTCCCTCGCTGCTGCCTCTACAGTCTTCTCCCTCGCTGCTGCCTCTACAGTCTTCTCCCTCGCTGCTGCCTCTACAGTCTTCTCCCTCGCTGCTGCCTCTACAGTCTTCTCCCTCGCTGCTGCCTCTACAGTCTTCTCCCTCGCTGCTGCCTCTACAGTCTTCTCCCTCGCTGCTGCCTCTACAGTCTTCTCCCTCGCTGCTGCCTCTACAGTCTTCTCCCTCGCTGCTGCCTCTACAGTCTTCTCCCTCGCTGCTGCCTCTACAGTCAGTAATCATTCTTTTCGTTGTACTTTCACTGCCGCTTTCTCCCTCATCTTTCTCCACAGTCTTCCCCTAACTACTGCCTCTACAGTCTTCCCCTAACTACTGCCTCTACAGTCTTCCCCTAACTACTGCCTCTACAGTCGATAATCATTCTTTTCGTTGTACTTTCACTGCCTCTTTCTCCCTCTGTACAGTCAATAATCATTAAAACTGCTGCTGAACTCACAAAACTGCAATTTTTAATTACAAATTTTCCTTAGCAACAAACTATTTTGGGAAAATACTGATGGAAGGAACCTCCCGATTCACTCAATAACACAACCAACAGAAAGAACGATATTAATTGAGAAAGTAGTGCAGTATATGAAAAATGGAAATTTTCAGCCAATCGGCAACGTCGTAACTCAAAGTGCCTGTGGAGCAAGTTTTGAAATGTGACATTTGGTCGATTCTGACAGCAGGAGATATATTGATTATTTGGGTATTCAAGTTTCTAAAGATGTCTTGGTGTTCAGACACAAGTTGTAAGTTACTGTCTCTAGATATATTATTCAGAGATATCAAGCTTCCCAGACTTGATGTATGCACTTGGGTCCCCAGAGGAACATACTGAAGTCTTCAGAGATATCAAGGTTCCCAGACTTAATGTATGCACTTGGGTCCGCACAGGAACATACTGAAGTCTTCAGAGATATCAAAGTTCCCAGACATGATGTATGCACTTGGGTCCCCAAAGGAACATACTGAAGTCTTCAGAGATATCAAGGTTCCCAGACATGATGTATGCACTTGGGTCCCCAGAGGAACATACTGAAGTCTTCAGAGATATCAAAGTCCCCAGACATGATGTATGCACTTGGGTCCCCAAAGGAACATACTGAAGTCTTCAGTGATATCAAAGTCCCCAGACGTGATGTATGCACTTGGGTCCCCAGAGGAACATACTGAAGTCTTCAGAGATATCAAGGTTCCCAGACATGATGTATGCACTTGGGTCCCCAAAGGAACATACTGAAGTCTTCAGAGATATCAAAGTCCCCAGACATGATGTATGCACTTGGGTCCCCAGGGGACATATTGAAGTCTTCAGAGATATCAAGGTTCCAAGACATGATGTACACACTTGGGTCCCCAGAGGAACATACTGAGGTCTTCAAAAATATATCAAAGTCCCCAGACATGATGTATGCAGTTGGGTCTCCAGAGGAACATACTGAAGTCTTCAGAGATATCAAGGTTCCAAGACATGATGTATGCACTTGGGTCCCCAGAGGAACATACTGAGGTCTTCAAAAATATATCAAAGTCCCCAGACATGATGTATGCAGTTGGGTCCCCAGAGGAACATACTGAAGTCTTCAGAGATATCAAGGTTCCCAAACATGATGTATGCACTTAGGTCCCCAGAGAAACATACTGAAGTCTTCATAGATATCAAGGTCCCCAGACATGATGTATGCACTTGGGTCCCCAGAGAAACATACTGAAGTCTTCAGAGATATCAAAGTTCCCAAACATGATGTATGCACTTAGGTCCCCAGAGGAACATACTGAGGTTTTTAGAGATATCATGGTTCCCAGACATGATGTATACTCTTGAGTACCCAGAGGAACATATTCAAGCATGACCCATTTGACAAAATTTTTCTTGAACACATTTCGGATTTCTGTAACATGTGATAATCAGACTCTGGATCAGTTACATTATATACATTCTAATTACACACCAATTACCAATTCCACCTCAAAAATACCAATTCTAGTTACAAAATACCATTTCCAATCAATTCTTTATCAAAAAAAAAGAGCAACCATCGACATACTCAACGTCCACAAATTTTAGAGCATGTTTTTTATTTCAGCATATTATGGTACATATTACATAAAAACAAATATGATATATGCAACATATTATATTTTATTGATTATCTGTAGTGAATACCAGGTAATTTGAGTTTAAAAGTTACATGATGTAATTGAGAAAGTAATGGAAAATTCCAATTACTTTTAAAAACAAAACACCAATTCTGGAATTGTAAGAGGCGTTTCAATTACACTGTAATTGAAACGCCTGTTACAGTCCCATCATTAACATTTACACTGTAATTGACCCCAAGTCTAGTGACAATGGTCTACTTGTTTGTACACACAAATTTCTTTTCGGTCCCCATCCATACTGTTTCAACTGTCCAAACAACTGTAGCCGACACCAATTGAACCAATGGATGGAACACAGTCATGCAGAGACCAGTTCTTGGTATTGGGAGTTGTTTCTTGGAATACTCACTCCCTCCGTGTGCCGTCAGACACACACAAGGCAGAGGCTGACTCACACACACACACACACACACACACACACACACACACACACACACACACACACACACACACACCACACACCACACACCACACACACAAAGCAGAGACTGACTTACTCCCTCCCTGTGCCGTCAGACACACACAAGGCAAACACTGACTTACTCCCTCCCTGTGCCATCAGACACACACAAGACAGAGACTGACTTACTCCCTCCCTGTGCTCTCACACACACACACACACACACACACACACACACACACACACACACACACACACACACACACACACACAAAGCAGAGACTGACTCACTCCCTCCCTGTGCCATCAGACACACACAAGACAGAGACTGACTTACTCCCTCCCTGTGCCATCAGACACACACAAGACAGAGACTGACTTACTCCCTCCCTGTGCCATCAGACACACACAAGACAGAGACTGACTTTCTCCCTCCCTGTGCCATCAGACACACACAAGACAGAGACTGACTTACTCCCTCCCTGTGCCATCAGACACACACAAGACATAGACTGACTCACTCCCTCCCTGTGCCATCAGACACACACAAGACAGAGACTGACTTTCTCCCTCCCTGTGCCATCAGACACACACAAGACAGAGACTGACTTACTCCCTCCCTGTGCCATCAGACACACACAAGACATAGACTGACTGACTCCCTCCCTGTGCCATCAGACACACACAAGACAGAGACTGACTTTCTCCCTCCCTGTGCCATCAGACACACACAAGACAGAGACTGACTTACTCCCTCCCTGTGCCATCAGACACACACAAGACAGAGACTGACTTACTCCCTCCCTGTGCCATCAGACACACACAGGACAGAGACTGACTCACTCCCTCCCTGTGCCGTCAGACACACACAAGACAGAGACTGACTTTCTCCCTCCCTGTGCCATCAGACACACACAAGACAGAGACTGACTTTCTCCCTCCCTGTGCCATCAGACACACACAGGACAGAGACTGACTTACTCCCTCCCTGTGCCATCAGACACACACAAGACAGAGACTGACTTTCTCCCTCCCTGTGCCATCAGACACACACAAGACAGAGACTGACTTTCTCCCTCCTTGTGCCATCAGACACACACAAGACAGAGACTGACTTACTCCCTCCCTGTGCCATCAGACACACACAAGACAGAGACTGACTCACTCCCTCCCTGTGCCATCAGACACACACAAGACAGAGACTGACTCACTCCCTCCCTGTGCCATCAGACACACACAAGGCAGAGACTGACTTACTCACTCCCTGTGCCATCAGACACACACAAGACAGAGACTGACTCACTCCCTCCCTGTGCCATCAGACACACACAAGGCAGAGACTGACTTACTCACTCCCTGTGCCATCAGACACACACAAGGCAGACAGCAGTCGATGCCATCCTTTTCTCTCTGCAGCCATTCTTTCTATAGGTCCAGTGTCTTTAATTTCTGGGTTTGTGCCTCTCTTGCGATGGTTCGTTGGTAGGTTTCTTTTGGGCGTCCTCTTTTTCCAGATGGTTTCCAGTACCACGTCTGTGCTGGTGTTTTTGTTTTCAATTGAGTATTGTTGATTTATATGCATGCAACAAAACACTGGTGCCACAATGACATGCTCACTTGGCACAACATTCTTAATAGGCAGCCATCATTGCATACCAGAAATGTAGAACTCTATTTGCAATAAAAATAACTGCAATACTCAAGCACAGCCATCATTGTCTTCATTGGCTTCATTGGCTTCAGACATGTTGTGTCTAATGGAAACTGAATCTTGTAATATGTCACATCACTGAATCAGTGAAGATAGTGACCACTGACTAAGTGATATTTGACCTTTTGTCAGTATCAATCTGTGTTCAAGTTGAGTCATGCCAGACATAGCAATGCTTGCTGAAATATGGCCCCCTACATTTGGATTTGACTGCATTCACAGCACAGCTCACTTCCATCTTCTATTCTTGCTAATTATAATAGCAACATATTACTTTATGTATTTTTGTCACGTTTTATTTTGTATTTTTTCTGTACACTTAAAGCTATGCACAAATTTATATATTAATGCTTTATTTTTTATGCTAATGTTTAATTTTTTTGTAATTCCAGTTTTAATTGCTACATATTATTTTGTCTTTGTACCATAAATGGCACTGTTTTTACTTATATTTGTTTATGTTCATTGATAAATAAATGGCAACAACTATTATGGTTATTGCACCGTGATGCTATTACCGATTTTTCTTTGTTATTTGTTTTTGATGTATTTGTGTGTCATGAATGTGCCAATTACACTAATGTTATTTTGGTTGCAGCTATTTGATGTGTGGTGATGCGGACGGCAAACTGTTTGTTTGGGATTGGAAGACGACAAAACTGTACAGCAAGTTCAAAGCACATGATGACGTGTGCATAGCTTGTTTGTGGCATCCACACGAGACGTCTAAAGTAGTGACTGCTGGCTGGGACGGCCTCATCAAGTACTGGGACTGAGGACACTATCCTGTTGCTTCTCATTTGTATCATGGTGACGTCAGCACCACTGCAAGCAGTCATTTGTTGAAGAAATGTACAGTTTGCATTCTGTGCTGTGTACTACGAACACCAGGGCTGTCTGTTAACACACCTCTGTCTGTTAACACTAAGTGCACATCAGTGTTGTTTAACTGATGCATACTCACACAAGTTGAATATAACAGCAGCCAGAAGACATCTTGGTTGTATTATTCAGACTCAAACATTAGTCAAATGCACAGAATATTTTGTGAATGGAACAGCACAAAAAGCAGCATTTTTAAAAAAGGTAATCTATCAATCTATGCTCCAGAATTGGGACCGTTTTTCATGTTTATAAAATGTTTCATATACTGGTGGGTGCCAATGGGACCGTGTCTTGTGCAATGTATGGTGTAAATTGTAATGTCATAAAGAGGGACATTGAGACAAGTTTTATTAAAACCATTTGTTGATTGGAGAAGAAAAAACATGTGCATGTGTTGAGTGCAGTGGGAAGGAGAGTTCCTCAGCTTCCAATTCATAGTTTTATCTGACGTGACATTTGGTTTGGTCTGTAAGGTACCATTTGGAATAATGGAGTTCTGGGCTTCATGTTAGAAGCACTAAATTTAAAGCATAAATATATGCTTTACAAATTGTTTAATTCAAAACATATGTAAATTGGTTTTTGTTCTAAAATTGCAAAGATTAAATGAATACTTTTACTCCTGCAAGTATTTTATGGCTTTTCCTCTGATCGACCAAACGTACCTTACGGTCCGAACTGATGCATCACATTTTCTGTACTACATACTAGAAAACACCTTGGAGGCCATCAGAGTTGGCAGTTAATTAAAATAGGACTTTATTTTTCAAGCATCACCACATACATAAATACAATTGAACAGTGTGAAAGGATTCAAGTTGGGGTCCCAATGAATGACAAAGAAATACCAGATGTTCTAGCACCAATGTTCAGCGCTGGTTCTAAGTACTTGGTAGAGCAACATCCTAACAGTCACATGCTAAGGATTAACTGATAATTTGGGGAAATCATTGAATGAATGGTGAAGTGGGATCCACAGACTATGAGACTTAAAGCAACCAATGGCACCATCACTTGCACACAAGCCGGGGAACCAGAGCGATGTTTGACATGATGGTCTCGATCAGGTCACGTACAGTAAAACCTGAAGGTGTACTATATAGCCCTATACTGGGTTCAAAGTACATAAATATAAAAATTTCCAGTATTGGTTAGTTTCAGTATAACAAATATAACCAATACTAAGTAATGATGACTTTAAAAAGAGTTGTATGTTGTACACCAGTTTTGTTGGATTCCCTAATTTAATTATGACGATGACAAACTTGTTTCATAAAACAATTACAATATGAAAGAGGGGAACTCCAAATACATATATTTCCAAGTTGAAAACCATATTTTGGTGCAAATTTTTACATGTTCATTACAGACAGAAAGCACTGATATGGTAGCTTTTTATTATGTTAAGCCTTACTTTAAGTGGAAACAAGTTGTTACTTCATGTGTAACATAACATCACATCACCTTATTTCATCCTGGCTCAATTCAGACTTTATTATCTCACAGGGTAAAATAAACTGCAAACAACCTCATGCTTTGCAAGGAACAATTTTTGAAATGACTACATTGAAACAACAATTTGTGGCAAGATGTTCTTGCACTAATTGTGCCTTCGTCTAACACTGCAGGTGATGACAGCAGCTCAAGTTGCACATAGTTTCACTGAAGCACTCACCAGGCCAAGCTGGCTGACTAGCGATCAACTTGGCTTATACAATAAACTAACAAATGTGATGGTAAACCTGTACATAGCATTAAATAAAAATTCTGTCACTGAGATTTAGCAACACATCTAAAAACTGAGATGAACTTCTGCCATGCTTAAATGCAAAACAACATCAATGTAAACATATACATAGAAAATTCACTGGCATAATAATAGTCTGCGGCATGAATACCACATGAATACATTCATGTTCAATATCTTATATAGGTTTTGTCAAGGCAGTTTCTTCGTAGCAAGATCTTTCAAATCATACATCCAAAAGTGTAATATACATACACACTGAATAGTTGCTTGTATTAAAAAGTAAAGTAAATCTTCTGCTAATGGTGACAGAGTGAACGTGGGTACAGAGGACCTGTACCTGTATTTTATACTTCAAGAGATATAAGGTCATACAAACAATGTGCTCAACCACTGGTATCTGAGTGTCAGAGATTCTTTGTCCAAGAGCAATATTTTAGTGACACCATCTAGCGACTTTTAGAAGATAGAAAATACTCTACTTAGGACATAATCCACAATTTTGACCATTACACATTACAAAAGCTTTTGGCCATCCTGGAGCGTTGGCAGTTCTTTCATTCTACCAGGATCTGATTAAACTAGCATCTATGAATTGCATAAAATCAAAGAAATTTCCTAAAATGAACAATAAATATATTTAGCCAAGGGCACCCTGTAACAACAAAAGACCCAACATTTGATTTTCCTATAAGTAAAGTTCTGAATATGTGTAGCATTAAAGGAGGGGTGTGGCAGGTGGGAGGTGGGTCCTCAAACTTGGAGGGAGGTGGACTCTCAAAAATGGTGGGAGTTTGGCCCCACAAACAAGTGGGAGGTTGGACCCAAAACAGGTGGAAGATGGGAGACCCCGCCACACGCCCTCATTAACCTTTGCGTATAATCTCGCACGTAACAGTTGTACCACCAATCTTGTTGACTTGTATTTCCTGGTCATCATTAGTATGACATGAGCCTAGTTGAACCATATGACGAGACCGCTGAGGAGAGAACATAGGAAACAAAATGACACTGACAAGTCAACCATAGCTGTGTAGTCAACTGCTGGCTGCTATTGCTCCGTGGTCAGCAAATGCCACAGCTGTGTGGTCAACTGCTGGCTGCTATTGCTTCGTGGTCAGCAAATGCCACAGCTGTATAGTCAACTGCTGGCTGCTATTGCTCCATGGTCAGCAAATGCCAGAGCCGTGTGGTCAACTGCTGGCTGCTGCTGCTCCATGGTCAGCAAATACCACAGTTGTGTGGTCAACTGCTGGCTGCTATTGCTCCATGGTCAGCAAATGCCAGAGCCATGTGGTCAACTGCTGGCTGCTGCTGCTCCATGGTCAGCAAATACCACAGTTGTGTGGTCAACTGCTGGCTGCTATTGCTCCATAGTCAGCAAATGCCAGAGCCGTGTGGTCAACTGCTGGCTGCTGCTGCTCCATGGTCAGCAAATACCACAGTTGTGTGGTCAACTGCTGGCTGCTATTGCTCCATAGTCAGCAAATGCCATGACTGTGAGGTCAACTGCTGGCTACTATAGCTCCGTAGTCAGCAAATGCCACAACTGTGAGGTCATCAAATGCAACTGCTGTATGGTCAACTGCTGGCTGCTACAGCTGTGGTATGTCAAGCATTCAGCAACCCTCACCTAAACAGACGCTGGAATTCTCGTATAGCTCTCGACACTTGTTTGATTTCTTCAGCACTGAAAGCACAAAATTAATTTTACATATGGTCACATTTTTCTATTTATTTATATTTAATTAACTCGATATAACAGAGGCATTTATTTGCAATATCCATTTAATGCATTTCAAGATAAATCATGTTTTGTGCTGCACATTGTTATGTGATACATGTGATACACATTGTTATGTGATACATGTGATACACATTGGTATGTGATACAGTGTTATGTGATACATGTGATACAGTGTTATGTGATACATGTGATACACAGTGTTATGTGATACATGTGATACACATTGTTATGTGATACATGTGATACACATTGGTATGTGATACATGTTATACACAGTGTTATGTGATACATGTGACACAGTGTTATGTGATACATGTGATACACGGTGTTATGTGATACATGTGATACACATTGTTATGTGATACACGTGATACACAGTGTTATGTGATACACGTGATACACATTGTTATGTGATACAAGTGATACACATCGCTATGTGATACACATGATACACATTGTTATGTGCTACACGTGATACACATTGTTATGTGATACATGTGATACACATTGTTATGTGATACATGTGATACACATTGTTATGTGATACACAGTGTTATGTGATACATGTGATACGTATTGTTATGTGATACACATCGCTATGTGATACATGTGATACACATCGCTATGTGATACATGTGATACACATCGCTATGTGATACATGTGATACACATTGTTATGTGATACACGTGATACATATTGTTATGTGATACATGTGATACACATTGTTATGTGATACATGTGATACACATTGTTATGTGATACATGTGATACACATTGTTATGTGATACATGTGATACACATTGTTGTGATACATGTGATACACATTGTTATGTGATACATGTGATACACATTGTTATGTGATACATGTGATACACATTGTTATGTGATACATGGGAAAACTGGTATTTCATCAGTCCAGAGTGTGGTGTATAATGTGGTTTTCCACAGTGGACATTTTTATTTTTAAATAACTATTAACAAAACTGCAATAATATTAATACTAAAATACTATTAACATGAGAGATTTAAAACTGTATTCAGTCAGTCACGGAATACTATTCGAGTAACTACCATTCAATAGGACTGCATTACTTTAAGACTGAAATCAAATGACTGAACATCACATCACATGAAATGTTACTTTTGTTTAACAAGTATTAACATGTATATCCCCATTTGCAAAGAGTACTTTGCGTTACTCATGATATTGAAATGGAACACATAAATGCAATAGATATTTTGGTTATAGTTGTATCTACACATTCTTATACTAATATAATTACGGGTACCGTACTATATAATCCAAAGCAGATATGACTGTTGTTTTCTCTGTAGCAGACATGAACAGGTCAAACATATTAAACAATGACATGATATAGATGAGATGATATAGCACATAATTGTACATGTCTATTTCACATGTCCAGTGGAGTATTTGGGGGAAGGCCACTGGGTCAAGGCCTCCCCTTTTTGCTTTGGCTTTTTCCCATGCTCCGCTACATGGCAGCATGGATGACTAGACTTGGCCTCCCCTTGGCCTCCCCTTGGCTTCCCCTTTGGGAGATCCTAGCACATGTCCAAAAGCATTGCTGGCCCCGCCCATGTGATGTTCAAAGCTAACTGTGGCAGGGTGATCATACCTGGTGACAGCCTTGTGGAAGTCAGTGAGTTGTTTGTTCGTTGCAGTTACAGCACCACCACTGTTCTCCATGGGCAGACCCTTGAGCGCTACCTCTAGCCACTTGCACACAGCCTACAACACATCAACCCATGAAGCCACCAACAGTGCTTACTAAAACAACATCTCAACATGGGTAAACATTATCAGAATGGCTGTTTATACTGCCCCTCCCCCTGCGAAGACAAAATAAAAAAGTCAAAATGAGATAACTGGCTTTTGCTCTGCCAGCATGTTGCAGTTACTGCATATGTTATCTAGGAAATATGATGCATAGAACCACCAAACTTTGTAGAGCAGTTATGGCACAAGTTTAGGTTAATTAAAGACCATATGGTGGAATTCCTCGTTAAGCATAAATTATTAAATTCATCTCAACATGGATTCCTTAAAGCGAGGTCATGCTTAACAAATATGTTATGCTTTTTGGAAGAAATC
This sequence comes from Lamellibrachia columna, assembly GCA_963662155.1. Lineage (NCBI taxonomy): Eukaryota > Metazoa > Annelida > Polychaeta > Sabellida > Siboglinidae > Lamellibrachia > Lamellibrachia columna. The sequence continues at coordinate 7,735,760 of OY759270.1, forward strand.
ACTAAGTGGATAGACGTGGGATCGCCAGTAGATATTATCTACTTAGATTTTCAGAAAGCTTTTGACAAAGTGCCACATCAAAGATTACTACTTAAATTAAAAGCCCATGGTATCGGGGACAGCATAACTGACTGGATAGAACAATGGCTGACTGACAGAAGACAACGAATTGTAGTAGATGGAGAAGTTTCAAATTGGAAATCGGTTTTGAGTGGGGTACCTCAAGGATCAGTATTAGGACCTATATTATTCTTAATTTATATCAATGACTTGGACGACAGTATAACAAGTAACGTACTGAAATTTGCGGATGACACAAAACTGTTTAGAAAGGTTAATACTGATGGTGATAAACAACATTTACAAAACGATCTAGACAGATTAGTGAAATGGTCTGAGAAATGGCAGATGTTGTTCAATTTTGGGAAATGTAAATGCCTACATACAGGACATAGGAACTTGAATGTAAACTATAAAATGGGAGATACTGTTCTGGGTACTACTGTAAAAGAAAAGGACTTAGGAGTTACAATAAGCGCTGATATGAAAGTTTCAGAGCAGTGTGGTATTGCAGCTTCAAAGGGTAATCAAATTCTTGGATTGATTAGAAGAAACATAACATACAAGGGAAAAAAGTTAATTATACCTCTTTATAAAGCAATAGTTAGACCTCATTTAGAATACTGTATACAAGCATGGAGACCATATCGTAAGAAAGATATAGATACGCTTGAACGCATACAAAGGAGAGCAACTAAAATGATTCCAGAACTGAGAGTCCTTAGTTATGAAGAACGCCTGAAAGAATGTGGTTTAACAACTCTAGAGACAAGGAGGTTAAGAGGAGATCAGATTGAAGTTTTTAAGATATTGAATGGGTATGAAAATATTGATAGAAATATGTTTTTCTCACTCAAGAAGGATAGCAGAACTAGAGGACATGACGTAAAATTAGTAAAGGATCAATGTAGATTGGACATCAGGAAGCACTCGTTCTCACAGAGGACAATAAATGAATGGAACAAATTGTCTACAGATTGTGTAACTGCTAGCAGCGTGAATATGTTTAAAAACAAGGTTGACACATATCTCAGGAGGGCGGGTTATAAGTAGATGAACATTGTTGGACTCTCGATAAGCCAATGGCTTCCTTGTCCACTTGCCATCTGGGCCTTTGGCTTGGATGGCAAATCTGGTTAAATCTTGTTAAAGTCGATAGTTCAATAATCTGCATTTTCATCAATTCTGCAGTGACTGCCTTTTAACTTTGCCCCGCAGTATAGCTGTTGATTCCCAGCTATGTAAAAATGTAGGATATTTAACAGAACAATTTGGGGAACAAAGACAGCATTTCAATGACCTGCTATGTGATGCCACACATAGGTGATGGGTCTTGGCTAATAATTAAGAAGGCTAAATTGTGAAAGACTGTACTCAGAGAGTAAATAATGTGATAAAGAAGGCACGGAGGCTACCAGTGGATGGAATATGCAGCAGGGGACGGCAAAGGTTAAGAATGAGAGATGTGGTGAGAAGAGACACGGAGGTGGCAGAGGTTGTGGAGGGGACGGCAAAGGTTAAGAATGAGAGACGTGATGAGGAGAGACACGGAGGTGGCAGAGGTTGTAGAGGGGACGGTAAAGGTTAAGAATGAGAGACGTGCTGAGGAGAGACATGGTTGTGGAGGAGGATGCAATGGACAGGACATCGTGTCGGAGGAGGACCCGAGCAGCCACTCCCAATAGGGAATAAACGTTCAAAGGAAGACGATAATAAAACAAGTCATCACTTACTGGTCGGTCCAGGAGCATCAGTGCATAGATGACTTCCGCGGAGTCAGCCAGAAGATAGGACGGTAGAGAGAAGACACAGGCATTGATGAGAGCGGTCACCAGCAGCTGGCCATGTTCCAGCAGCAGAGCTTCCACGAGGCATCTTCTCGTCTCAAAATCTTCCTTGTCCTACAAGAAATGTACAGGTTTGATAGATTATGGAAATCTGACATTATAATAATAGAACAGTTGTTGTTACCACATCCAAACAGTTTTATTACTTCAGTATGAAACCTGCACAAAGTTCGAAAATAAATATTAAAATGTCAGATTGTTGAACGTTCTTCAGGACAATTTATACAGTTCCTATTACTATATCCAAACATTTGTATTACCTGTAGAGATTTTTGGCTATCTTAACAAGATGACTTCTTCAGTATGATGAAGCCATCTTGGTAAGACAGGAGAAATTTTTTTTATATAATAAGAATAGTATTATAAAATGAAACTATTCTGAAGAATGTTGAACAATCTGACATTTTAATGTTTATATTTAACTATATACATGTAGTACAATATTATATATTTATAATTTTTATGTTTGCATGTATGTGCCTATGAACAGGCTGGTCCAGGATATATGGCGCTTTATGAACTTTAGTAATAAAAGTAATAAAGTGAACTGGCGCAACTCACCTCTTTCATACTGGCTGTCTTGATCAGTTCAGACAGAAACTTGGTGACGGAGGCATTTGCTTCCCGATGATCAAGACTACATGAAGCAATGCCACAACATAGAATTGACTTCATTACAGGGCACTGCAGTAGCGCTACCGGTGTGCGTTGTGTGAACCTGTGAAAGTAAAGTCATAAATGGAATATAGTATTCTGACTATGATCACCAATATTATTTTCAAGTAAACTGCATCCTAGTGGTTAAATTACAATCAGTTTACCCTCTTACATGTTAGCTCTTTATAGTCTGGTAGGATAATGATGGCATCAAATAGCTAAAGAAAGGGTACAATATTTGTTTAAGTTGTCAAGTTTATTTTTAATGCAAAACAAACATTTTGCAACAATCCAACATGATATTTTCACAATTTAAAATACAGTTGTCCCCCATTTATATGAACACTTGTTCTGCAAAGAAGGCGTGGTCATATAAGAAATAAATATTCTACCTTGTGTCTATGCCAGGGGAAGTAAAAGATACCAAACATGGGGTAAATGTGTAACCTGCAGTGGATTTCATCTTCAACACAAACATACAACACAAAGAATGTGGTCTAACAACCCTAGAGACAAATTGAAGTTTTTAAGATACTGAATGGGTACGAAAATATTGATAGAAATATTTTTTCTCACTTAAGAAAGATAGTAAACCTAGAGAACACGAAGCAACGTTAGTGAAGGATCAGTGTAGATTGGATATCAGGAAGTACTCGTTCTCACAGAGGACAATAAATGAATGGAACAAATTATCTACAGATGAATGGAACAAATTATCTACAGATTGTGTAAATGCTAGCAGCGTATGTTTAAAAACAAAACTGACAAATATCTCAGAAAGCCAGGTTATACATAGATGAAAAATGTTTGGACTCTCAATAAGCCAATGGCCAACTTGCCATCTGGGCTTTTTGCCTTGGATGACAATAAATCTTGATAAATCTTGTTAAACACATCCTTAAAAATGGCAATGTTCCCCTACCAATGGTAGTTCATAAAACTAACATGCAGCTGCCAACATTTATACACAATGTCATTCCGCCACATGCTTCGATGTATCATTTATTACCTAAGACAGAGACGGAAGAAGTCATCAACAGTGTCCGGGTGATTCTTGAGTCCACTGTGCTCCTCCAGTTGCTTGAAGGCCGGAACACAGAATGCCTGACAACCAACATCCCCTATTATCACTCACTGCCCATTCCCAATTAAGGCATACAAATACCACATGTGTAAGGCTAACATTGTTTTCACAGCCAAGCATTACATACACTTTTAAGCGTTCTATTATAATCCAGCTAACGTGTGCATGCGTGTGTGTGTGCGTGCGTGTGTGCGTGCGTGCGTGCGTGCGTGCGTGCGTGCGTGCGTGCGTGCGTGCGTGCGTGCGTGCGTGCGTGCGTGCGTGCGTGCGTGCGTGCGTGCTGTTATGTTATGCTACTCCTGCTAGACACTTTGCATCTCGGGCACTAAACTTTTAGGGGTTCATCTATGACCCCAAGAAGGAGTTGTAAAACTATTTTTTCCTCAAAATTCACCGTATTATTACCCTTTCTATGAACAATCAAATTACCCTTCACTGTTATTATGCATAATTATGAACAATTGTTCACAAAGCCATGCGTCTTTTCTACGACTCTTCCAAATTAAGTAAACTGTTGCTACATGCTATTATAACTGCCAGTATTACATAGCAATTTCGAGAGTTTGATTCCAAGAAGCAATCAAGATATTGACTAGCAGTGGTCACCAAGTATCTTGGCACAGGTGAACATTTCTCTGATAACATTGTGTATCCTGAAATGTTGTAAATGCAGTGGAACCCCACTTTCAAGGTCACCATCGAGACTGGGCCAAAGTGAGATGAATAGCGAGGTGACCGTATTAGCGGGACTTAATGGTCTATACTTTACTGTTACAGAAATAATTTGGGACTGTCCCAGGGTGACCATAATAGCGATGTTGCTGCATTACTGAGGTGACCATAAAGCGAGGTTCAACTGTACCAGCGTATTGTTATCATGACAGTTACTTATGAACTACCAAGTTATCCCGTCCAGAGGATGTGTATTTTTCACATCATTTCTTAGTTGCTATTTTTGCCCACTGACCGACCCATTTTTGTGTTAAAGAAAATCTGTAAACAAACTAATAAAAAATAAAAGGCCTTATTAATTACAGTTAATTAATTACTTAGCTAATTAATTATTTATTAATTACAGTTGTCAACAAACAACCTTTTTTGTTTATTTAATTGTCACAAATCTATATGTTTATCTTCATAGTCTCTGCCCAGCAAAAAAATTCTTGTTGATCTTATTTATGACCTGCTTCAACTATAAGAGGCACAGCAGAGAATGCCTAGAGCCAGAGACATTGGTATCACAAGGCGTACAACTCACAGATCAATCAAATCTTTCATAAAACATCAACACATATGAAATAATATTTTCATCAAATGTCAGCTTCAGTGTTTCTACCATATAATTGTCAACAATGCTGCCAATCCCTCCTTTGTTCATGCAAGAATGTCTTCCAGTTCCATGATGATGCCCACACGGAAGACGTCAATATTAGCTTGACATGAAATGCTAACTGATTTAATCTGTTGGGAGATTTCCCACAACGGGGGCATCCATAATGTCTATTTCACCAAACAAGTTATTTCATACCAAATAACATTCTCTGCTACTGGCATTATACATGCAAATAGTTACTATAAATATCGGAGTAAAAGCCAACTTAGGAGTAACATTTAGTGCTGACATGAAAGTTTCAGAGCAATGTTGGATTGCTGCTTCGAAAAGGAAATCAAATTCTAGGGCTAATTAGGAGAACTATCATGTATAAGGAGAAACAGCTAATTGTAACCCTGTACAAAGCAATAGTTAGACCACATTTGGAATATTGTATTCAAGCATGGAGGCCGTATCGTAAAAAGGACATAGACAAGCTAAAAAGAATACAACGAAGAGCAACTAAAATGAGTCCAGAATTGAGAGACATTAGTTATGAAAGTCGCTTATTACAATGTGGTTTGACAACACTAGAGATCAGGAGACTAAGAGGAGACCAAATAGAAGTGTTTAAAATAGTGAACGGTTATGAGGATGTTGATAAGAATATGTTCTTCAAACTTAAAGAAAGCAGTAGAACCAGAGGACACAAAGCGGCATTAGTTAAGGAGCAGTGTAGGTTGGACATGAGAAAGTACTCTTTCTCTCAGAGGGTGATAAATGAATGGAACAAACTGCCACATGATTGTGTTAATGCTAGTAGTGTGAATATGTTTAAAAATAGAATTGACAGATATTTGATAAGGGTGGGCTACACATAGATGATAAAATTGTTGGACTCTCGATAGGCTTCCTTGTCCACTTGCCATCTGGAACTTGTTGTTTGGGGTGGCAATCTTGTTAAATCTTGTTAAGCTGGGAACTAGGATGAATGTTTCCTGTAGATGGGTGCAGTATGATATTGTAAATGGAAGGGCAATATGATATTGTAAATGCAGGGGCAGTATATCGTAAATGGAGGGGGAGGGGCAGTATGATATCGTAAATAGTGGAGCAGTATTATACTATAAATGGAGGGGCAGTATGATATTGTAAATGGGGGGCAGTATGATACTGTAAATGGAGGGACAGTATGATTTTGTAAATGGTGGGGCAGTATGATATTGTATACAGAGGGGCAGTATGATATTGTAAATGATGGTGGGGCAGTATGATATTGTAAATGGAGGGGTGGTATGACATTGTGAATGGATGGGCAGTATGATAGTGTAAATAGGGGGCAGTATGATATTGTAAATGGAAAGGCAGTATGATATGGTAAATGGAGGGGCAGCATGATACTGTAAATGGATGGGCAGTATGATACTGTAAATGGGGGGCAGTATGATATTGTAAATGGAAGGACAGTATGATATGGTAAATGGAGGGGCAGTATGATATGGTAAATGGAGGGGCAGTATGATACTGTAAATGGATGGGCAGTATGATACTGTAAATGGATGGGCAGTATGATAGTGTAAATGGGGGGCAGTATGATATTGTAAATGGAAGGACAGTATGATATTGTAAATGGAAGGGCAGTATGATATGGTAAATGGAGGGGCAGTATGATACTGTAAATGGATGGGCAGTATGATAGTGTAAATAGGGGGCAGTATGATATGGTAAATGGAAGGACAGTATATGGTAAATGGAGGGGCAGTATGATACTGTAAATGGATGGGCAGTATGATAGTGTAAATGGGGGGCAGTATGATATTGTAAATGGAGGGGCAGTATGATATTGTAAATGGAGGGGCAGTGTGACATTGTAAATGGAGCGGCAGTATGATATTGTAAACGGTGAGGCAGTATGATATTGAAAATGGAAGGGCAGTATGATCTTGTAAATGGAGGGGCAATATGACATTGTAAATGGAAGGGCAGTATGATCTTGTAAATGGAGGGGCAGTATGATATTTTAAATGGAGGGGCAATATGACATTGTAAATGGAGGGGCAGTATGATATTGTAAATGGGGGAGCAGCATGATATTGTAAACCAAGGAGCAGTATGATATTATAAATGGAAGTGCAGTATGATAATGCATGGGGTGCAGAATGATGATGTAAATGGGGGTGCAGTTTGATGTAAATTTGATGCAAATGGAGTGTAGTATGATATTGTAAATGGGGTGTAGTATGATAATGTAATTGGGGTGCAGTATAATAATGTATATAAGTGGGGGTGCAGTATGATAATGTATATAAGTGGGGGTGCAGTATGATAATGTATATAAGTGGGGGTGCAGTATGATAATGTATATAAGTGGGGGTGCAGTATGATAATGTATATAAGTGGGGGTGCAGTATGATAATGTATATAAGTGGGGGTGCAGTATGATAATGTATATAAGTGGGGGTGCAGTATGATAATGTATATAAGTGGGGGTGCAGTATGATAATGTATATAAGTGGGGGTGCAGTATAATAATGTATATAAGTGGGGGTGCAGTATGATAATGTATATAAGTGGGGGTGCAGTATAATAATGTATATAAGTGGGGGTGCAGTATGATAATGTATATAAGTGGAGGTGCAGTATGATAATGTATATAAGTGGGGTGCAATATAATAATGTATATAAGTGGGGGTGCAGTATGATAATGTATATAAGTGGGGGTGCAGTATGATAATGTAACCATTGACAAAAGGTCACTGCTGACAAATGCCAGTGCACCAGGAACCAAAAAGGATATGAGGAAATGACAGTGCATTGTTTTAGAAAACTGTAGGCCATTTGACAACTTATATAATGATTCCCAAATGACTAGTGGCATGTTGACTGCACCTGCAACATTCCCAGAAGCCCTTGCACACAGGAGGCCTCACTTCCGTACTCGTCCACCAGGATGCTGCCGAGGTAAAGGAAACACGAGTGCTTGTGCGTCTCATAAAGATTCACCATCTGCAAACAAAACTGACTCACATGAAGTTCTAGAGGTCGCTGAAACTATACAGCTACATATACAGTTTTTTTAAATCATTGCTCAAATCAAACAGTTTATTGTCGAGCTAAATAAAAACAACTATACAGAGCAAAATTCCTTACAAAAATATAGGGAACAATGATATGCATACATATTTCAGTAGTGAAATGACACAAAACAGGTACACACTTACCTGCATGACTAATGGTGTTAGGAGTGTGACAGATGCTTTGCCAACACATCTGACAGGTACACACTTACCTGCATGACTAATGGTGTTAGGAGTGTGACAGATGCTTTGCCAACACATCTGACAGGTACACACTTACCTGCATGACTAATGGTGTTAGGAGTGTGACAGATGCTTTGCCAACACATCTGACAGGTACACACTTACCTGCATGACTAATGGTGTTAGGAGTGTGACAGATGCTTTGCCAACACATCTGACAGGTACATACTTACCTGCATGACTAATGGTGTTAGGAGTGTGACAGATGCTTTGCCAACACATCTGACAGGTACACACTTACCTGCATGACTAATGGTGTTAGGAGTGTGACAGATGCTTTGCCAACACATCTGACAGGTACACACTTACCTGCATGACTAATGGTGTTAGGAGTGTGACAGATGCTTTGCCAACACATCTGACAGCAAATCGTATACACCGACAACATCGCTCAATGATGCGGACGTCTGCCTGGTAGCGATCGCATGTCTTTGACAGTGTTGGCCATACCTTAAAAAGCAGATGCACGGATATGCATGAATGCAGCAGAACACTGCAACGGTGCTGCAACTGCAAGGACACGGGGGGAGGGGAGGGGAGGGGGAGGGGCATGGGGGGAGGGGAGGGGAGGGGGGGAGGAGGGGAGGGGAGATGTAGTGGTAGCTGTCCAGTGAACTTCCACTTATATTCATGAGTGTGCTATATCACATGTGAGGTATGGTTTGATCATCTATTCAGCTTTCTAAAACTTGTTTATTAATAATTAAGCTACACACTACAAATTTTATAGACACTAAATCAGAACTGAATTGTGCAGAGTCCTGTCTACATGGCTGTTTGTGGTAAATGAATTACAACATTCCAACAGTTATAGCAGTGCACAGGCCAGGCGCAGCAATAAACAACATTAAAATAATCAATCTTACGTACCACATTGACCAGTCATTAGGACTGGAAACACATGAATCATCACCGGGCGATAGTTATTAGCAACAGCCAAGCAACTAGCAGTTTACACATTTAGTTCTCAGAGATCGGTATCAATAAAAACAAACTATTAGCCAATAAAAATCTAACTGGGATAGCGCCACCAGTTGTAAAGACATACCTCTTGTACAACAGGCTGACACGGGTGAGTTTGTCCATTTGTCACAGTTGGGTTTGTATGTCTGCAAAAGATGAATATATGTCATTAAGTATGTCATAAATTAACTCCACACATTTGTAGACGGCAGGTTAGGAAGACTGACAGTAATAAACTGACCTTAGCAAAAATAAAAAACAATACTACAGCGGGAACATGTGCAGAAAATGTTTGATTTCAAAGGCCAGTAAGAGAAACAAAGGGCAGAGTTGGGGATCGAGTTGAGGATCGAGTTGGGGATCTAGTTGGGGATCGAGTTGAGGATCGAGTTGGGGATCGAGTTGGGGATCGATAAATACTGAACCGCAAGAAAATTTTCATTCCATTATTATTAAAATATGGAACAAACTGACCATCACATCAAATTCATCTGAAAATATAACTACCTTCCACAAAAAACTCATTTATTAAAAATTGCATTTCCACCAAAAATCCTCGGCAGTCCCTCTCTCTGATGATGACTTTTGTGTATCCCTGTTCATCATATGATGCTTAATGATTCTGGTTTGTTGCTCTTCTGAGCTCAGGTTCCTACACTAAAGAAGCATCGACATTTATTATTATTATTTGAAGTTTAACAGAAACTGCATCCTGTACTATGGCTTGGCAAAGTTCATAAAGATAACAATAAATATTGTTACATTCCTTGATGTTAAAAAGTACATCAGGCCAAGTTTTTGGTAATTTACTATTTTTTCATTCAGTGTACATGGAAGTTATAAAAAAGTACACACACACAGATTGTTCATGGTTTGTTATGCGACACCCCTTGTTTTCATTAAAAACACAAAACACACTTAAGTTAGCCAGCTCATATGGGAAAATATTTCTCCATCTATTATTTCCCAGCTGTCAATGGATACCATGTTTGTGTCAGTGTGCTAATATGAATTATTGCAAAGGAGGTTTGTCATAAATGATGGAAACTTGCCTCTTTCAGTCAGACAGCAATTATAAATAAACATGTATAGCACATTTTAGTAGTTCATCAATAATTTATAGAGAATTACTTTAAAAAAAACTTACCTGAAAATAATTGCAAGCCTGTCAATCCAGTTAGTTGGGTCCTCCTTGCTGCCAGCAATTATTTTACTTGTACTAACCTCCTTCTCTCCGTCCATTAGCTGAAACATTCAACACAAACCAGTATGCCAAAGTATTCTACATGCTGAAGCCATGCTTAAGGCCACAAGCTCTTTTACATTACACCCACCCACCCACCCACCCACCCACCCACCCACCCACCCACCCACCCACCCACCCACCCACCCACCCACCCACCCACCCACCCACCCACCCACCCACCCACACACACACACACACACACACACACACACACACACACACACACACACACACACACACACACACACACACACACACACACACACACACACACACACACACATATATGTATATATACGTACATACATACATACATATATATATATATATATATACATACATACATACATAGATACATACACATATATATATATATATATATATATATATATATATATATATGTGTTTAATTATTATTATTTTAACTTATTTATATTTTTTTTAAATATTTTATATTTACTTTTTAACTTTTTCAAAGTTATTTATATCTTTAACTTATTTATACTTATAACTTATTTGTATCTAAATGGTTTTCTACCTGAAATAGAAGTATTCATATTTGTATTCTTGTTCATAGCTGTATACATATATACAAACTAGATACGTATGTATTCATGGTTAAGTTTTTACAAAATTAACATTTCTTATAGAAAAACAGGTAGCACAGTGACAACTTGTAATAATTTTATCATGTTTGTATTGACACACATCAAGTCATCCTCAAGTACAATGTCATAAATACATATACAGACCAGGAAATTAAGCCTGAAACAATAACATTTTGTAGTTAGGCATCTAGGCGTTACTGTTGTTTCCTTGTAACTAAATTGTGTGCACCTAAGAATAGGTATGGTTTGCATATTATTAAAATAAGAACATTCTATGACTTTCGGTACAAGAAAGTGTTGAATTCAAATCATATCTACCCACAAATAACAACATATAGGATATTATAGAAGGACACATTGATGTCCTACTTTGTTGAGAGGATTCGCTTGCAGGGAGCATAGCTGCTGCAGTCCTTCTGTAATCTTGTCATGCGCCATGCGCGACAGGATCACCACAGTTCCTAGGCACACATAAAACACACAATAACATAACATAAAATGTCTACCACAATTGAGCACCACTGTCTTCCCCACAAAGGCTAAAGAACACCATTGTCTCCCCCACAGTGGCTACAGAACACCATTGTTTCCCCCACAACAGCTACAGAACATCATTGTCTCTCCCACAATGGCTACAGAACACCATTGTCTCCCCCACAATGGTTACAGAGCACCATTGTCTCCCCCACAGTGGCTACAGAACACCATTGTTTCCCCCACAACAGCTACAGAACATCATTGTCTCTCCCACAGTGGCTACAGAACACCATTGTCTCCCCCACAACGGCTACAGAGCACCATTGTCTCCTCCACAATGGTTACAGAGCACCATTGTCTCCTCCACAATGGCGACAGAACACCATTGTCTCTCCCACAATGGTTACAGAGCATCATTGTCTCCCCCACAATGGCTACAGAACACCATTGTCTCCCCCACAATGGCTACAGAACACCATTGTCTCCCCCACAACAGCTACAGAACATCATTGTCTCTCCCACAACGGCTACAGAGTACCATTGTCTCCCCCACAATGGCTACAGAACACCATTGTCTCCTCCACAATGGCTACATAGCACCATTGTCTCTCCCACAATGGTTACAGAGCACCATTGTCTCCCCACAATGGTTACAGAGCACCATTGTCTCCTCCACAATGGTTACAGAACAACATTGTCTCCCCCACAATGGTTATAGAGCACCATTGTCTCCTACACAATGGCTACAGAGCACCATTGTCTCCCCCACAATGGTTACAGAGCACCATTGTCTCATCCACAATGGTTACAGAGCACCATTGTCTCCTCCACAATGGTTACAGAGCACAATTGTCTCCTCTACAATGGTTACAGAACACCACTGTCTCCCCCACAATGGTTACAGAGCACCATTGTCTCCTCCACAATGGCTATAGAACACCATCATCTCCCCCACAATGGTTACTGAGCACTATTGTCTCCTCCACAATGGTTACAGAGCACCATTGTCTCCCCCACAATGGTTACAGAGCACCATTGAAACAATGCTGAGAGTCAGCCAGGTAATTCCACACTGTCTGCAAAGTTACAATTCAGTTATAATAAAAACTGTACACTTTGATTTTTGCCTGGTCACAGTAGAGTTGTCAAATCCTAGTTTTGCTTAAAATCAACATGGATAATGCCGCCCATCACCTGTTGTCCAAACAAACTGGATTTTGTCTTCGCACACAGGGTTCCTTCTGTTACTGACACACAAATATTCCGCTAACCAACAACAAGAAAAATAACCCTGTGCGCAGCAGAAGTGTCGTAGTCAACAAATGGCCCTTCTCCCAGGTCATAAATAATTTTTTAGGGTACAAAAAATCTTTGAAAGGGGTACAATCTCAAAATTACTCCCACTTTATTTATATGCTATGAACACAGAAGTAAAACAATGATCTATCCTACCTCAGAACAATGTTTCCATTCCTAATCATATACAACACTAAAACTGTAGTAAATGAAATATATTCAGACACCATTTTAGAGACAAGAAGAGACGATGACAACGGGTATATCAAACTGATGGTGAATTTACACTGGCAGCAAGATTTTTGTGGGTGTTCCCACAAAAACAAATCATTTAAGTTATAATATTTAAAGTTTAGGAAGATTAATTTTACATCTTATTTATATATTCTCAACTATGATTTTTTTAAGTTGTAACTTATTTATTTTTTAATGCATATTTGTATGTATATCGATTTTTTTACAATGGTGAATTTACATCCCATTTATATACACTCAATTATCATTATTTTAAATACTTTTAACTTATTTATATTTTTAATGCATATATGTGATAATTGGTTTTTAAAGTTTTTGTTCTGCCAGTATGTGGCAGTTATTGTATATTTCAAACTGCTTTAAGTTGGAAATATGATGCACTGGAAGGAATATAGCACATATGGCACAGTCGATAGTCAATAATCCAATTTCCATCAATTCTGCAGTTACTGCCATTTGCCTTTGCAGTATATGAGTCTATGCCTAAAAAGTATTCTATTCTATTCTAAATAAGTTGGTAGCAGAGGCTTACCTTTAAGCAGTCGTATAGCAACATCGTTGGGAACATTGAAGGAGTCGATGGCTTGTACAATCTGCAGGAGACCACTGAAGTGATTGGTCATATGCTCGCTACATTGAGAGCAGATGTTCTGCAGGGAGATGGCCGCTGCTGAGGCAAGTTGAGGCTGCTGCAGACCATTCATGAGGAACTGCAGGACCGGGTCTGGAAGCGAGGAAAGCACATAACAATTACCTCTCTTAATGTGAACATATTTATTACTAGCTGAGTTACCCAGCATTGCACAGGGAGAAACGGCACAAAAATGTCTTTTCTAAGTAAAGTTGCATCTGTGGATGTCTATCACTTTGAGTTGAGTTTTCGCAATGCACACACATTGTCATGTTTGTTAAGCGGTTTGCACGCTTAGCAGGGGCAGGTATCATGAAGCGTTCAGACTATATGAAGGAACTTATGGGGATGATTGACGTAGATCATGTAACTCAGAACAATCATAGAAAACATGCATATCATTGCAAACAATTGTACATAATTATGAACAACCCTTTATGTGAATATTTTGTATGGTGCATCCCCCAAGACCCCACCCCGCCAGGAATTAATTTCAAGTATTTTTAAAACTACAAACCACCCCCGTGGACCCCCGAGCCCCCAATACACATGAAACTGATGGAGATATGATGGAACAAACATATACAGCCACAAACTGTTTTATAGTATAGATTATTGTCTAGAATATGACGTATATATTATGGAAAGTTCGGAGAAAACATAATCTGACGACATGAGGTGTTACTACATAGCATCCTTATAATATTTGGTTTCCATATGGAGGCCAAACACATAGTGTGCGTCTGCTCATATGCACTGTTCACACACACACACACACACACAAGATGGCCCGAGCTCACTGCATACATGGTGTAAGCAAATTTGAAGATGAATTCAGAATTATTCTATTTTACTTGCTCCTATTTTACTTTCTTACCCCGATACACTGGAGAACATTATATAATATAGTCAATATGAAACAAACAACAACAAACAGATCCTCTCAGATTGTAATTTTAATGTTGCAGAAACATGTGATGGCGCACATCGTACATAATAAAGATTAATTACAACGTAGCACCGTAAAGTAGGTTTAATCTAGTGTCTGCTTTGGCTTAATGTGAGGGTAACATGACAGTGTGCCTCTGTCTTAGCTCTGCCTGTGTATACATGATTCAACATACAGTGTATCCCTATTGCACTACTACACGTAAGACTTCAGTTATTCCCTGTCATAGCTCTGCCTGTGTATACATGATTCAACATACAGTGTATCCCTATTGCACTACTACACGTAAGACTTCAGTTATTCCCTGTCATAGCTCTGCCTGTGTATACATGATTCAACATACAGTGTATCCCTATTGCACTACTACACGTAAGACTTCAGTTATTCCCTGTCATAGCTCTGCCTGTGTATACATGATTCAACATACAGTGTATCCCTATTGCACTACTACACGTAAGACTTCAGTTATTCCCTGTCATAGCTCTGCCTGTGTATAAATGATTCAACATCTCTCTTCCACTCTAACATGTAAGACTTCAGTTATTCATCTGTAATTTGCCTGTATGAAAGGCCTTTAAGAAAACACTAGATATATGTAGAGTATGTTGCAGTAATACTGCCAGGACTGGGCCAACATTTCATGTTATCGTGTCAAGTTACCCAAGTTACCCAAGTTACCCAAGCTTAAGTTCAAGGTTCCTCCTCAATTCGATTTTTTGCTCTTCTCATTTAAAATTTTGCGAAAATTCAAACCTACCTAGTATTCACTATGACATGCTAACTCGTTTGTGCAACTTTTGTATGTAGTTTTGTGAAACCATCAGACAAACTATTAAATTATTTAATTCTGCATGCCCTTTTTAATTAAGCCGACTGCGGATATAACTTAAACTAATCACACACTACATGCTAGGACATAAATAAACCGGATTCGTGATAGGCTAAATCAGTTGAGGATGCAGTTTTTAAACTAAGTTCTCTTGTATTTGGCAGTTTTATTAGCCAGTTTTATTTATTCAGCCACACTGCAATTACTACGCAAAGACTGTTTGTTCACATATCCACCACTGTCTATTACCAGGTACTCATTTATACATTGGCAACGTGGACTGAATAAAATTGTCCAAGCTTCGAAATGGCAGCAAGAGGATTGAAACCCAGGTTCACTGGACTGTGTGTCTGATGTCTTAACCCCTGGTTTTATCGGTTTTTACCCCTGTTTCAGCCCCTGTTTCATCCCTGTTTTTACCCGTTTTTACCCGTTTCAACCCCTGCTTTACCCCTGTTTCAACCCCTGTTTTTACCCATTTTTACCCGTTTCACCACTGTTTCAACCCCTGTTTTTACCCCTGTTTTACCCCTGTTTCAACCCCTGTTTTACCACTGTTTCAACCCGTTTTTACCCTTTTTACCCCTGTTTCAACCCCTGTTTTTACTCCAGTTTTTACCCCTGTCTCAACCCGTTTTTACCCCAGTTTTTACCCCGCCCACACTCTAAAACCAAAAAAACAAAGTTTGTATTGTGAAAAAGTGTATGACCTATAGTCTTAACAGACAAGACAGATTTTGGAGTATGCAATTATTTCTCACCTAAATGCACTAAGCATCAAAGAGATTTGACATTACGTGAATCATGAACAAGGACATACACGTCATTATGTACACGTCATTATGTACATGTCATTATCAGAACAAGGACATGCACATGTCATTATTATGAACAGGGGCACGCACATGTCATTATCATGATCAGGGGCATGCACATGTCATTATCAGAACAAGGACATGCATATGTCATTATCATGAACAAGGACATGCACATGTCATTATCATGAACAAGGACATACACGTCATTATCAGAACAAGGACAAGTACATGTCACTATCAGAACAAGGACATGCATATATCATTATCATGAACAAGGACATGCACGTCATTATCATGAACAAGGACATACACGTCATTATCAGAACAAGGACACGTATATGTCATTATCAGAACAAGGACATGCACATGTCATTATCATGAATGGGGGCACGCACATGTCATTATCATGAACAGGGGCATGCACATGTCATTATCAGAACAAGGACATGCACAGGTCATTATCAAAACAAGGACACGCACATTATTATTAGAACAAGGACACACACATGTCATTATCAGAACAAGGACACGCACATGTCATTATCAAAACAAGGACACGCACATGTCATTATCAGAACAAGGACACGCACGTCATTATCAAAACAAGGACATGCACATGTCATTATCAGAACAAGGACACACACATGTCATTATCAGAACAAGGAACTACTGAATATTATTGGTATAAATGCATTGACATTTAAGAAAAAACATTTCAGATGCAGTTACACAATCAAAAACCATCCTTTCATGCAGTAATAGCAGTGGATGGAAAGCTCATAGCATTCACATGGTGTTTGAATGAACAAATGTGTCAAGAATTGACGTTTGAATCTACTTGATGCCATTTCGAAGCTTCAGCAATTCCATTCACTCCACATGGCAGTTCACTCGGCTGTATAAATGAGTACCTGGCTATAGACAGTGGTGAATATGAATGAATGGTTTGTGCACAGTAATTGCAGTATAGCTTAATGCTTCCCAGAGAAGTCGAGTTAGCGCTGGAATGAGTAGGTCTGCCAGAGGTGAAGCATAAAGCGCCTTGAGTGAACCCAAGCACTGGATACAGCGTTATATCAGAACTAACTTTTTTCATAAGATCAGATACAAAACAAAATTAGAATATCCCTTTTTATTTTTAAATGTAAGTCACACATTGAGTTTTCAAAATTGGTCATCCAGAAAGCAGCTGTTTTCACAGTGAAGTGAAAAAGAAGAAAATAACCAATGAATAAAGTAACTGACGGCTCCAGTGCCTCCTGTCACATATTCTCATAACCTACAACACATAATATGATCTATGTGCAGCATCCCATATAAGACTGAAGAGTGACATATTGTAATCTGAGTAGTTCAATGGATAACATGGCTTGTGAACAACACAGGCAGTCTAGCAGTGACATCCATAAACTGGCTAGTGCCAGTTGTCAGCAACGAACATGAGTTGGTTGGAGATTGGCCCCACCCTGATACGTCACTTCTTGCTGTACTTATTGGCCCACACAGTAGACATTGGCCCCACCCTGATACATCACTTCTTGCTGTATTTATGGGCCCACACAGTAGACATTGGCCCCACCCTGAAACGTCACTTCTTGCTGTCCTTATTGGCCCACACAGCAGACATTGGCCCCACCCTGACACGTCACTTCTTGCTGTACTTATGGGCCCACACAGTAAACTTTGGCCCGACCCTGATATGTCACTTCTTGCTGTATTTATGGGCCCACACAGTAGACATTGGCCCCACCCTGACACATCACTTCTTGCTGTACTTATTGGCCCACACAGTAGACATTGGCCCTACCCTGATATGTCACTTCTTGCTGTACTTATTGGCCCACACAGTAGACATTGGCCCTACCCTGACACGTCACTTCTTGCTGTACTTATTGGCCCACAAAGTAGACATTGGCCCCACCCTGACACGTCACTTCTTGCTGTACTTATTGGCCCACACAGTAGACATTGGCCCCACCCTGACACGTCACTTCTTGCTGTACTTATTGGCCCACACAGTAGACATTGGCCCTACCCTGATATGTCACTTCTTGCTGTACTTATTGGCCCACACAGTAGACATTGGCCCCACCCTGACACGTCACTTCTTGCTGTATTTATGGGCCCACACAGTAGACATTGGCCCTACCCTGATATGTCACTTCTTGCTGTACTTATTGGCCCACACAGTAGACATTGGCCCCACCCTGACACGTCACTTCTTGCTGTACTTATTGGCCCACACAGTAGACATTGGCCCTACCCTGATATGTCACTTCTTGCTGTACTTATTGGCCCACACAGTAGACATTGGCCCCACCCTGACACGTCACTTCTTGCTGTATTTATGGGCCCACACAGTAGACATTGGCCCTACCCTGATATGTCACTTCTTGCTGTACTTATTGGCCCACACAGTAGACATTGGCCCCACCCTGACACGTCACTTCTTGCTGTACTTATTGGCCCACACAGTAGACATTGGCCCTACCCTGATATGTCACTTCTTGCTGTACTTATTGGCCCACACAGTAGACATTGGCCCTACCCTGACACGTCACTTCTTGCGTCACTTCTTGCGTACTTCTTGGTCACACAGCAGCAGGATCAATTGCAACTGAGAGAGCTACTCATCAAATACAACCACATCTCTGGTTACTCTGCCATGACTGGGCTGCTGCAAGAACATGTGAGGAGACGACAGACGCTGGACCAGCTCACACTACTTGGATGGCGATCTATCTCACCATTTTATTTTAAGCAAAATATAAATAGCTCAAATGAACAGATTACAAATGTTTTTCAACTCGAATTTATAGCTCACATGATCAGGTGAAGATGCCTCTGAATATATGCTAGTGACATGCTGGTGTTATACTGGTGACATGTTGATGATATTCTGGTGTCATGTCATGACAAGCTGGTGACACACTGATGACCAGGTGAACATGCTGATGACATGTTGCGGACATACTGCGGACATGCTGATGACATGCTGGTGTCATGTTAGTGACATGTTGATGACATGCTGGTGTCATGTTGGTAACATGTTAGTGACATACTGATGATATGCTGGTGACATGTTAGTGATATGCTGGTGAACTGAAATGGTTCTATACATGGTGTTTGTGAGAGAAGGTTCAGCATGGTGAAGGAACCAACACTGATATTTGAAGTAAGCGAGACCTGGACTTCATATGATGTGTGCCTTGTGGTCTTCCAATCGTACGAATGCTTCATGAAAACTGTCATCAGCTTATTACACTCACTGATGTGTAAACATTTAGTAGTTTTGTTTTTAATGTATGCCTACATATGTTATACTGGGTTCCCGATAATTTTCTTCTTCGGAATGTTGAGCATCTGGTGTTTGTGAGGACGAAATCCCACCTGCTGGTCGTTCTGTATATTTTGAGACATGCCCTAGATCTTTATTATAGTTTTGTGGTGGAATAAGGATTACGCCATTTCTCCATTATACAGATGATCTTCTTCAATTCACTGATAAAAAAGTCAGTATCACTGACAAAATGTGGCATCTTTTTAATTTGGTTATAGCAGTTGGGTAAAACATTAATCCTGGCTCATGGTGCTGGGCACCTATGCTTTTTTTCACAAACTTGCTGCACAATCTGTCATCTCAGCTATCTGTGCTCTAATATTACTAATACAACAGCTTGGTGCCAACTTACAAGTTTATATTACTGTATTGTAGTGGTGAGAACATCTGAGTCTCAATCGATAGAACCAAGATTCAAATCTTCCTGCTGCTGTTTCAAAGCTTTGGCAATTTCATTCACCTACATTGCCTCAGTTCACTCGGCTGTATAAATGAGTTCCTGGCTATGGACAGTGGTGGATATATGAACAAAATTAATAGTCTTCATACAGTAATTGCTGTATGGCTGAATGCTTCCCAGAGAAGTCCAGTTGGTGTTGGAATGAACAGGTCTGCCAGTGGGTGAAGTGTAAAGCACTTTGTGCAGTCCCAAGGACTGGATACCGTAGAATTTAAGAACATACCTTTACCTTTTTTAGGCTATCACTTAATGAAGTAGCTTAGCCATGAAATACCCACAGACGCAGGACACACAACACAGCTGACAAATGTTCCAAGGCCGCTGTAAGCCTACAACTGTAACACAAATTATACCGGGAGATTACCGACTGCCTGGAACATTGCAGCTTAGCTGCATTAAGAGGATGCACGTTAATAGAAGCCCCTGGGACATTGCAAAGTAATTGCACAATTAACTGAAGACATTTCGTGAGCATTACTTTGTGATGGAAGCTGTCCCCAACATACCATCAATCAATGGCCCCACTATCAACAGTGGTAATAGTGTCTTGTAACAATGACACTTAGGTTTGTGACAATTATGCACATGGCATATCAGGCACAGAACCCAAATGATGTAATTGAATGCCAACGAACTGTCTGGTAATAAGTCAGCAGCCAGCCAGAGGTCACATTCAAATGAGAAGTCTGCCAATTAGCCATTAGCCAGCCAGAGATCACATTCAAATGAGAAGTCTGCCAATTAGCCATCCAGAGGTCACACTCAAATGAGAAGCAGGCCAGAGGTCACATTCAAATGAAGTCTGCAACAAGCCATTAGCCAGCCAGAGGTCACATTCAAATGAGAAATCTGCCAACTAGCCCTTAGCCAGTCATAGGTCACATTCAAATAAGAAATCTGCCAACTAGCCATTAGCCAGCCAGAGGCCACTTTCAAATGAGAAGTTAAATTAAATAAATAAATATACATAAATAATAATAATTAATAAAAATATTTATAATTAATAAAATTATTATAAATAATTAAATTGCAATGAGTAGAGAACTACAGTGTTTATCTGGGAGATATGCTCAAATGTGGTCCGAAAGCAGTCTTTACAAGATATTTGAAACTGGTGAGAGATTTTAATATGGTTAGGATATGGATACCCACCAGCCAATGTCAGTCTCTATGGCTGTCAAAATCAGATATAGCAGATTTATACGACTTGGACAGTCCAGTCAGTGTCCAGTTGTAGGATGACCCTGCTGCTGATGGATATGCCAGCTGACCAGGGTGTAGGAAGTTGACTGGGCAGATTGGGTAAAATATGTATAGTTTGTGGACTGGTGTAACAAAGTTTAATATCGTGTAAGCAGAGATTAGTTGTAATTATTAACTGAGTGTCTATATATCAGTGCCCCTGTTGTCGTAGCAACCAGATGTGGTTGGCTACATGACACCTGTAAAGATCAGATGAACCCGTTGACAGTTAGGCATACAGACGAAGAGACGGATTCAGTGCAGCATGATCCAGATGCAACATGGACAAGGCACATGTGGAAGCAACATAACCACGATGTGTAGGTTCACCAGCTAACCCCCATGACAAACACACCAGACAATCGACATGACATCAAGTGCATCCACTAGGTGGCAGCCTCGTGACAATAACCAAACGTTCGACAGTGCACGCAGTAAAGGCATTCGTGTTTGGGCACAATAACAAGGCTAACGTTGATGAGTATCTCGTGGTTACACCTGAGCTTGTAATCAGTTGTGCCTGTGACACCTGTCACTAAGGTAGGTGGCTTTCAACTACTCAATAAATCATTGTGACAAGACAACTTCGTTCCTGACTGGTATCAGTGTTGTTCCGCTGGCTATTGACTGCCAGCTGAAGACAGAACGCTGCTGCTGCTGTTGCTGCTGCTGCTGTTGCTGCTGCTGCTGCTGCTGTTGCTGCTGCTGCTGCTGCTGTTGCTGCTGCTGCTGTTGCTGCTGCTGCTGCTGCAGCGTTCACCCCCCCATACAGATATTATTTTATGCTTGCGTTAAATATAGATTTTTATATGTAAAACATCCATTTTACTCCTATTTTCATAATATCTTAATCATCTACTAACAGTACACTATTCTGGTTATTTATTCATTAATATTTTACTGTTTATTTATTTCCATTTTTATATTATTTCTTATTTTAATGTAACTACTGAAAATAAAAAAATATTTTTAAGATAGCTGGGGTGGCTATTATATAATTTTGAGAAAATCCACAGAGAAATAAATACCATATATATATACGCATAACAGTGTCACTGATAAATCTGAGGAAAATATTGGTTAACATAAACGAATTACGTCTGCTACACCACCATGAATAAGCTAAGCAAGAGTTGAATGACAGCCTAAAGTGGCAGCGTATTTTTGAAGCAAACCCTTCACCAATTGTAACTCTAATTCGTGTAATGATGCCTACATGTAAGATGTGTTGCCACATTGTAGTTTTTCTAAAATAGTAAATTAAGCATCATTTCCTGGTTGTTAGTGATACCAGAAATGTCAATAGATACGTGGATCATGCTTGAAATGTGACATCTTTCACTAGCATTTTATGTATTGTTAAAAAAACATAATGGCCGGTTCTAATATTGACATGTCCCATTAATTTGCCGCCACAATGGCCCTTGAATCTGTATTTGTAGTGTTTTTGTCTACGATATCAGGTTACGCCAGCCATCTGACAAACATATGGCAGGGCGTGTTTACGATCATTTTGATTGGCCCGTTATCCGCGGGGTCACCAGGTCACATCAACTGGCCATTTCCATTATAGCTTCAAAGGCACAATAAACTACGTTATGGTTGATATTTGCTGGTTTAAGGATATGATTTAGTTAGGTAGACATAGTACTGATGTATACTGGAATCAAAGTAACCAGATGATGTGTTCCGCATTCACAGTGAACGAATAAAGCTGGTTCGAAGATTGAAGCACACACGGTCGTTACTATGGAAACATCACCAGCGTTTCTAAGAAGTGAGGGGGATTTCCAAAAGGACTGTTCTATTTCTCCCATAACATTGTCCATCCTTGTCATATTAACATGTTGCATAAGACTTGCCCTTCTCTTACTTTGGGTGGGCCATAAATAGACAACATATTTGTTGGATGTTTAATAAGCTAATGGCTTCCTTCTCCACATGCCATTTGACACTTGTGCCTAGTGTTCTAAATGTGGCCAAGCTCTTACCTTATAAAGTGTTAGAATTAGCCTTTTCTCTTTATATGTTTTAGCTTTGAAGCAGTCATCAAACATTGATCCACTAATAGCCAGTCCTAAGTAGTGTTTAAGCAAACTATGTGGAGGGTTTATAGGATTACCAGAAAGGATGAAGACTTCTATGCTTATGTAAGGAGTAAATAGAAAGTGCGAGACAAGGTCGGACCACTGGAAAACAACAGGAGAAACATAATTTCAGACGGGTTTCAAATGTTAGAGGTCCTGAATGAGTATTTCAGCTCAGTTTTTACCACAGAAGATATCAGCTCACTACCAGTTCCATTTACTCAATTTGAGGGCAGTAAATCAGAACATTTAGGGCAGTTATTTGTAACTCCTGAAATGATAGCAAAGAAAATTAAGAAGATGAAAAATAATAAATCATCGGGAGTTGATGGGATACCACCAAAACTACTTAAGGAAATTGTTAAGCAAATTAGTACACCACTTGCAAAATTGTTTAACTTGTCACTAGAAGAAGGAATAGTTCCTTCAGAATGGAAAGAAGCAAATATTACGAAGCTATTTAAGAAGGGATCGAGGAACAAGCCAGAAAATTACAGACCAGTGAGTTTAACATCAGCTGTATGTAAATTACTCGAAACATTAATTAGAGACGACATGGTGGAATTCCTTGTAAAACATAAATTAATAAATACATCTCAACATGGGTTCCTAAAAGCAAGGTCATATCTAACCAATCTCTTAGGTTTTTTGGAAGAAATTACAAAGTGAGTAGATGACGGGTCACCAGTGGATGTTGTCTACTTAGATTTTCAGAAAGCTTTCGATAAAGTGCCACATCAAAGATTGTTACTTAAACTAAAAGCCCATGGTATAGGTAATGATGTAATCAACTGGATAGAAGAGTGGTTTACACACAGAAGACAAAGAGTAATAGTAGATGGTGAGATTTCAAACTGGAAATCTGTTCTGAATGGGGTACCACAGGGATCAGTATTAGGCCCTATACTGTTTTTAATATATATAAGTGATTTGGAAGATGACATATCTAGCAGAGTACTGAAATTTGCAGATGACACAAAAGTATAGGCCACATTTGGAATATTGTATTCAAGCATGGAGGCCGTATCATAAAAAGGATATAGACAAGCTAGAAAGAATACAATGAAGAGCAACAAAAATGAATCCAGAATTGAGAGACCTTAGTTACGAAAGTCGCTTATTACAATGTGGTTTGACGGCACTAGAGACCAGGAGACTAAGAGGAAACCAAATAGAAGTGTTTAAAATAGCGAATGGTTATGAGGATGTTGATAGGAATATGTTCTTCAAACTTAAAGAAGGCAGTAGAACCAGAGGACACAAAGCAGCATTAGTTAAGGAACAGTGTAGGTTGGACATGAGAAAGTACTCTTTCTCACAGAGGGTGATAAATGAATGGAACAAACTGCCAAATGATTGTGTTAATGCTAGTAGTGTGAATATGTTTAAAAATAGAATTGACAGATATCTGATAAGGGCGGGCTACACATAGATGAGAAAATTGTTGGACTCTTGATAAGCCAATGGCTTCCTTGTCCACTTTCCATCTGGAACTTTTTGTTTGGGATGGCAATCTTGTTCAATCTTGTTAAATCTAGTTAAACTTGTGCTGTTCGCAGATGACACTAATATATTTTAGTGCTGATAATCTAGAATTGCTTAGTAATATAATTAGTCAAGAGCTGAATAAACTGCACAATTGGCTTGCAGTTAACAAACTGTCTCTTAATATTAATAAAACAAATTACACGGTATTTGGAAAAGGAAGGGTTACTTCAGATATTGCTATAGCAAAAACACATGGAAGATTAATTTTGTCATGTTCTTATGGTTTTTGTTCAAGGAACATGAAATATAGTCTTTTTTCGCATAGTCAGCAACCATTTATAGCATACTTATGGTCGCCATCTTGTTTTCTTTACATTTTTTCATATCAATTATGGTGGAATCGAATTCCTCATGTCTGGAAACATATAAAATAACATATCAATCATGTCTGTATCTTGTCTGGTTGTGAAGATATGATAAAAAGTTGATTTTGGTGGCCATTTTGGATTTTTTTTCAAAATGCTCAAGGGTGAGAACTCCACACCCCTCTGGATGTCATTATATACATGCTAGAGATGAATAATCAACAAAGAAAAAACTATATCAGGCAAAAAGGGGTTACCCCCCTCGGCTGCTGGACTAGTTTTGTGACGACAATGATGATATGAGTTTACATTGAGTCAGTGATTTCTATGCAATGCTTCAGTACAGTTTTACTCGTTTTATTATGGCGAATGATGGCGATGTCAATTTTCCAGAATGAAACCTATAATGTAATGATTTTAAACCGCTAGCATCTATTGATACCGCAGAATCATCTTCGCATTTGGCCCTTTCGGAGCAGTTTAGCGACGCCAGTAGCCTTTGACTTCGAACTTATTTACTTTCTGACCATACCATGAAAATGACCACATACTGATGCCAAAACTCATATATCTACCATACGCATACACAAGTGACGTGGTCAAACATTACTCTTACTTTCAAATAAAGATCAAAATAAATGAAAACTTGTCATCTCCTATGCCTAGCTTCGTAGAGCTTGGCGTACAAGATAGCTAGTTTTTGTTTTTGTAATTTGTTATCATTACATGGAAGTAAGAGTAATGTTTGACCACGTTACATGTGTATATGTATGGTAAATATATGAGAAGTTTGGCGGCTCTAGGTGGTCATTTTCATGGTTAGATCAGAAAGTAAACATCGCAATAGCAGGAGTAGTGCTGATGGGGGTGGTGAATTCGGCCCTCAGAGAATTCAGCCCAACTGACATGTTGTTTCGGCTTGGTGATTTCGGTGACTGATGTGACACGCAAGATCTACTCAGTTCTAGCTAGTAATGGATTAGCCTTCACTTTAAAGGTTCGTTATTCCTGTACTCGTCATCAAAGGGATGCTAAGTTTAAGTAGATACTGTTGAAGCTTTGTCTGTTCCGTACAGTGAGCTGGGGTGAATAAAAAAACATGCTTCACATTTAAATTGATCAAAACAAAAAAACACTGGGGTCAAAGAACATAATTATGCAGGTGGCTCCGTTGTATTCACAATACAGTAATCGCTTATCACTGTCATTGTTCTGTATTTAATTTAATTATAAAAAAAACTTGGAGAGAATGTCCCCTAATGAGGGGAAGCGCATGAAAATCTTAAAAATAGAAACAAGATATTATGATATTTGTAATTTAATTTAAAATTATTCAACTGTACATAATATTATAGTTTTATGTGAATATATATATATATAATTATATTATATCATATGAATTTTAACGATACAACAAATTGTATAAGTTCTAATGATCGTCTAGTTGACTGCGTGCTATAATGGAAAACATAGCCCTGTATTTTATACAAAAGGAAGCGAAAGCTATAAAAGCAGTTACAAAGAAAAAACCTTGGGTTAAATAAATTAATTAACAAATGAGAGAATAAATATGATGCCTTATTCACAGAAAGACACACCTTAAACTCAGGGATGTGACAGGCACAAGAGGAAAAACCCCGAAATAATTTTACTAGGTGGTAAGGGCCTAAAAGAAGCAGGGGGGCATCGACCAAAGGTTGACGTGGGGAGGGTGCGGGAGGGGGCAACTCCCTCCTGTTAGGAAGAAAATTTTTAAATTAAGATGCTCTGTGGTGAATTCTGAGACACTATGGAGTGTTCAAAAATTTTCTAAATCAGGATTCTCAAAAGGAGCAACATAAAAATTCAACCTACAGGGTTACCTAGCAGCTATGCTGTAAACTGCTTGATTGATCTATCCATCTGGTCTGGTCATGGTTTTTAACATGCTTAACAATTATCATCAACATTTTGACAGTTGTGTTCCACTATACGTGTAAGTTTTATATTTTAATAGAATCTAAATTCTTAAGTCTTCTTATGTAGATTCTAGCTTTAATTGAAAATATTTTGTTGCCTGTCCCCACTAAAGTAATACTCTGATTCGGTGTGAATGGTATTTAACCTCATCCTCTCGCCACCCCCCTCCATTCAAAATACGAGATATAAAATAAGCGCATATTAGATTTTTAGCAAATTATCGCCCACTAAATACTCGTGAAAAAGCTAAAAATTTGGCTTTTAGCGTTACCCTCTTAATGAATTAATGTGTGGTACACATATGAAAACAACTCCAGATATAAATAAGACTCTGAATTTGATATGTCATCACGAGGGGAAAAAATGACGAAGAGTCGACGAAGGCCCTAATTAGAATTTTTGGTCCCCGATTGGATACATGGATAGTGAAAAATAACCTATTTTTAAAATTTATTTCTGACCTAATTAATAGATGGGGCAAGAAAATATTAATGAAACTGATCAAATTATTATATTTTATTAGCCATTTGTGTGGTGGTAAGAGTGGATGGCTTTTAATGGGGCATATATGAACCAGATTTTCAACTGAAATGATTTATACCTTTCCTGTTCATTTGGCGGCCATTGGCAAGATGTGCAGATGCAAGTCTTGTTTCTTTTAAATGATCCCATTGGTGGAGAGGGCCAACACACTGCATATTCACTGAATCAAAGTGATTGTATCAAAATTAGTTGGAGAAATGTTCGTTGACATCAATGGGAACTAACACATGGGTAGAGTTCTCCAGCAAAAACACGAACTGCAAACGAAAAATACGATCACCCTATACCCCCAGATTTTTAAACCGGATTCATACGAATCACAAAAAACATCATTTTTGGCCCTGGATAAACCGGAAATCCAGGAAAAAACCAGAAAAATCTCATCCCTGCAAACTTCATGTGCTTGCTACACAATTGGGCGAAGATCACTAGATTACTAGAGTTGCGGGCTAAACTCTCCAAAGAATGCTGTCCAAATTCACCGGGCCAAATTCACTGTGAGCCGACATCATCTGTATCTGTCTGCACTGACAGCTTGCTTTGGTCCTAGGTGGACCGTGGTCGTTGATGCCTGTGTCGCTGCCTGTGTTCTACAGATTGGTGGCACCAACAGTTGGGAATAATTGCTGATACACATGGGGAAAATATGCAAATTCGAGGCAGGCCGGTAGAACAGAGTATTATTTGGAATTATTAATTAATGGAATTCAAATGAATTGTGAAAATGGAAATATACTATAAGATGTAATATAATATAATTTCGAGCAATCATTGTTTTTATTCCCTGTAAGCTTTGGAATGGACTATGTATTGCACTAAGAAACTATAAAAATATTTTCACTTAAAAAAAATTGCTATATAAGAGGAATAATATATTATATGTATATGTGTATTTGTGACATTGTGTGTATATGTATATATGTATACATAATATTATAAGAAATCAACGTAACAGGGGAGACTACACATAAGTCTACACTTCCATTCTCTCTGTTCCCAGTGTAAGATTGTAGCACATTATGATTATAACTATTCATGAAATGAATACCAATTAAATAATAATGAGAAGAATAAATACGGCCGAGCCAATGGAGATGACTTACTCAGACTCAAACACAAAACAAAAAAGATATCTCGGTAATGTGGATACCAGAAGGAAGAAGAAATATGAACATGACAGAGACTACATGGAACCCACTGTGCTTTAGACGCCAGCCTTCTATCCCAATTGTCTTCATGAATCCTTGAATGCAGCCTGACATTGCCAGAGTGATAACCTTGCTATGTTATTTAGCTTCTCTCACACATGATTCTGGCTCTACCAGAAGTGGAACATTTAGCTTGGCTCACACATGTCCACCCTACCTTCAAGTGGTGAGCACTGTATAGCCAGCAGGGCTCTGGCTCTACCAGTAGTGGAACATTTAGCTTGGCTCACACATGTCCACCCTACCTTCAAGTGGTGAGCACTGTATAGCCAGCAGGGCTCTTGCTCTACCAGTAGTGGAACATTTAGCTTGGCTCACACAAGTCCACCCTACCTTCAAGTGGTGAGCACTGTATAGCCAGCAGGGCTCTGGCTCTACCAGTAGTGGAACATTTAGCTTGTCTCACACAAGTCCACCCTACCTTCAAGTGGTGAGCACTGTATAGCCAGCAGGGCTCTGGCTCTACCAGTAGTGGAACATTTAGCTTGGCTCACACATGTCCACCCTACCTTCAAGTGGTAAGCACTGTATAGCCAGCAGGGCTCTGGCTCTACCAGTAGTGGAACATTTAGCTTGGCTCACACAAGTCCACCCTACCTTCAAGTGGTGAGCACTGTATAGCCAGCAGGGCTCTGGCTCTACCAGTAGTGGAACATTTAGCTTGGCTCACACAAGTCAACCCTACCTTCAAGTGGTGAGCACTGTATAGCCAGCAGGGCTCTGGCTCTACCAGTAGTGGAACATTTAGCTTGGCTCACACAAGTCCACTCTACCTTCAAGTGGTGAGCACTGTATAGCCAGCAGGGCTCTGGCTCTACCAGTAGTGGAACATTTAGCTTGGCTCATACAAGTCAACCCTACCTTCAAGTGGTGAGCACTGTATAGCCAGCAGGGCTCTGGCTCTACCAGTAGTGGAACATTTAGCTTGGCTCACACAGGTCAACCCTACCTTCAAGCGGTGAGCACTGTATAGCCAGCAGGGCTCTGGCTCTACCAGTAGTGGAACATTTAGCTTGTTTCACACAAGTCCACCCTACCTTCAAGTGGTGAGCACTGTATAGCCAGCAGGGCTCTTGCTCTACCAGTAGTGGAACATTTAGCTTGGCTCACACAAGTCCACCCTACCTTCAAGTGGTGAGCACTGTATAGCCAGCAGGGCTCTGGCTCTACCAGTAGTGGAACATTTAGCTTGGCTCAAACAAGTCCACTCTACCTTCAAGTGGTGAGCACTGTATAGCCAGCAGGGCTCTTGCTCTGCCAGTAGTGGAACATTTAGCTTGGCTCAAACAAGTCCACTCTACCTTCAAGTGGTGAGCACTGTATAGCCAGCAGGGCTCTGGCTCTACCAGTAGTGGAACATTTAGCTTGTCTCACACAGGGCTCTGGCTCTACTAGTAGTGGAACATTTAGCTTGTCTCAGTCAGTCTCACACAAGTCCACCACACATTCCAGTGGTAAGCACTGCATAGCCAGCATGGCTCCTGCTCTGGGCAAGTGTATCAGTATCTGTTGTATAATTGACAAACTTCAACAGAGTATCACACCGAGTGGTTTATTTTCAGAGTTTTCATTCTCCAGAGTTACGTCAGATTACACTGTTACCCCCTGTGTGGGATCATTTACTTCCCTGAGGCTGGCATAGACAGCAGGTAGAAGGGACCTATGGATTCAGTATCTAATCCAAATGACACAGGCAGTCTGGTGAGTGGAATAGATCCTTCCTGTTATACAACCACGCTACCTGGTGGGTAATTAATAACGGAATGTAAAGATTCGGGTAACAAAGCCACTTAATACATTAAGCAGTGATGTTCTCGGAGTTACCTGAATTTTTAAGTTCCACTACAATCCACCAGGTAAATAAACTTCAAAGTGGCAACAGGTGGACTTGAACCTTGGTCCTCTCAACAACAGGTGGACTTGAACCCTGGTTCTCTCAACAACAGGTGGACTTGAACCCTGGTCCTCTCGACAACAGGTGGACGTGAACCCTGGTCCTCTCGACAACAGGTGGACTTGAACCCCGGTCCTCTAGACAACAGGTGGATTTGAACCCCGGTCCTCTAGACAACAGGTGGATTTGAACCCTGGTCCTCTAGACAACAGGTGGACTTGAACAATGGTCCTCTAGACAACAGGTGGACTTGAACCCTGGTCCTGTAGACAACAGGTGGACTTGAACCCTGGTCCTCTAGACAACAGGTGGACTTGAAACCTGGTCCTCTAGACAACAGGTTGACTTGAACCCTGGTCCTCCAGACAACAGGTTGACTTGAACCCTGGTCCTCCAGACAACAGGTTGACTTGAACAATGGTCGACAACAGGTGGACTTGAACCCTGGTCCTCTAGACAACAGGTGGACTTGAACCCTGGTCCTCTAGACAACAGGTGGACTTGAACCCTGGTCCTCCAGACAACAGGTGGACTTGAACCCTGGTCCTCTCGACAACAGGTGGACGTGAACCCTGGTCCTCTCAACAACAGGTGGACTTGAACCCTGGTCCTCTCAACAACAGGTGGACGTGAACCCTGGTCCTCTAAACAACAGGTGGACGTGAACCCTGGTCCTCTAAACAACAGGTGGACGTGAACCCTGGTCCTCTAAACAACAGGTGGACTTGAACCCCGGTCCTCTAGACAACAGGTGGATTTGAATCCTGGTCCTCTAAACAACAGGTGGACTTGAACCCCAGTCCTCTAGACAACAGGTGGACGTGAACCCTGGTCCTCTAGACAACAGGTGGACTTGAACCCTGGTCCTCTAGACAACAGGTGGACGTGAACCCTGGTCCTCTAGACAACAGGTGGACTTGAACAATGGTCCTCTAAACAACAGGTGGACTTGAACCCCGGTCCTCTAGACAACAGGTGGATTTGAATCCTGGTCCTCTAAACAACAGGTGGACTTGAACCCCAGTCCTCTAGACAACAGGTGGACGTGAACCCTGGTCCTCTAGACAACAGGTGGACTTGAACAATGGTCCTCTAGACAACAGGTGGACTTGAACCCTGGTCCTCTAGACAACAGGTGGACTTGAACCCTGGTCCTGTAGACAACAGGTGGACTTGAACCCTGGTCATCTAGACAACAGGTGGACTTGAACCCTGGTCATCTAGACAACAGGTGGACTTGAACCCTGGCCCTGTAGACAACAGGTGGACTTGAACCCTGGCCCTGTAGACAACAGGTGGACTTGAACCCTGGTCATCTAGACCGACAGTCCAGCATTCTCACCAATCTGTTTCTGCATCCAGTGAACTCTAAGGCTAAGATTAACCCCACAACTTGATTGTAAACCCCCTGAGCCGGCCGGGATCAAGGCCCCAGTGGCTGGGAAGAAGAAGAAATGTTTTTTTTGACCCATCATACATTTCACATAATACTTATATGTCCATGTTAAATTATAATTTTAAATAATACAGGTGTATATGGTTGTAAGTAAACAAGGTATATATTAAGGTAAACAAACAAATAGGGTCAGGAGACTCCTCTAAGGATTTGATAGTCGCTATCGAGGAGCCACCTTACAAAATTAAATTAAACTAAACAATGGTCACTTAAGCTGAGTGGGCACCATATTGAGGTGTATGATGTATGTGGATTAATCCATTACAGCCAGGAGGCTTGGTGTCTGTGGCTATTGTCATTGCTATTGTACTGGGATGAGCAAGGAACCAAGGCCCCATAGCAATATCTTACCTCAAGAAAGACAACGATGAGAGCAAGACATTATGAGCCAGTGATTATATCAGATGGTGGGACCTGCAATTAATAATTAAACTGAGATATTATTCAATTATTTAATGTTATTCTTCCTCTTCTTGCATAAGCTATCGTCATCATCACGAGTCAAATATCTAGTCTGGTCTTCTCGAACCACTCACGTGTAGTTGAGAATTTGCACACTACAAGGTAGGTGGTAGACAGGGCAGCCACCGTTGAGGACATTGTCAGCTGTTTGGTCAGTCACAACAGTCACTTTGGACCAGGTGCCAGCGCAGCATGGAGGCACCAAACCTCCCCACCCCAGACCAAAGTCGGTTCAGCTTTGTCCATGCTCATCATGAGACGTCGACATCTCATGAGCTTGTTGACGGTGTGGGCACAAATCAGTGTAATGTTGTGGTGGTGAATGCACACAATTCAGCCCATCTTGCCTGTACTGGGGGGATGGGGCGGGTCGACACATGTCGTTCTACTTACAGAAGAAGGGTTAATAATTAGCCGGTTGCTAATACTTCAGTCTTTACATTGACACTAGTT
The DNA here is from genome assembly GCA_963662155.1 of Lamellibrachia columna. NCBI lineage: Eukaryota > Metazoa > Annelida > Polychaeta > Sabellida > Siboglinidae > Lamellibrachia > Lamellibrachia columna. Next base: position 7,769,069 of record OY759270.1, read on the forward strand.
CCAATGTAGGCTTATATATGTTGTCCTTTACCATAATATTTGCCACATATAGAGGGGGTCTATGGCCTACGGGGGTCTTGAGACACCTAAACCCCCCTGGATCCACTGCTGTCAGTGTTCCAGGCTCCTGCAGGAGGGCAGTGGAGTGAAGTTACCTCGTGTGGTGGGTAAGTTTCTGTTGTTTCAGTGTTGCGCCTTGCATAGCGTGGTGCAGCAGGTGGCCGCTCTGGCAGGCGCGATGGCCTAATACCAGTCTCCATTTCAGAGCTGATAGGGCGATACCAGCCAGCACTGGGGTGATACCAGTCAACGGGAGTAGTTATACCGAGATTAAACTATTAATTAAACAATAAAAAAATTTCTAAATTAAACAATTGTTCAAATTTGCTAAATTAGTCAAACACAGACTATATTATTATTTCCTAAAAAAATATAATTCATAATATATTATAGTAGTGTTTCCCATTGCTACCACGCTACCTAATAGATTATAATAAAACTTAAATATTTGGGTAACTCTGACAACATCACGCAGTTTAACACAGGCAAATGCTTATTAATGCACCTTATTTGTAGGCAAATTTGTTGCACATAGTGACTGTTAACATCAGTGAGAGATGAATGATTGACACAGAGTGTCACTGACTTGCTAGGTACAGGCCTGATAGTTATCGCCAAATATTTGTCCAGTAACTGAAGGTTTCCTTTTAATAGTCTACACTAGACATCAACTGGGCCTAAATAACAGCAATGTGCACTGCCTAAATAACAACAATGTGCACTGCCTAAATAACAACAATGTGCACTGCCTAAATAGTATTGCTGTGTGTAAAAAGATGCCATCAATTGCTGCTTAATGCATATGCCTGTGGTTCTGTTACTCAAATCATTAATTCCAAAAATCGCCACCTTGCCTCAACTGGAAGGGTGCATTAGCACTGTGCTTGTGTTTGTGCTATTATGTGTTAAATGTTAAAATGTATATATTTCACTTTTAAAGTTTGTATAATAGTTTCTTAAAATCGAAAGGGGTCAGTCTGAAACAATAAATCATTCGTCATTTGCAAGCCAGATGATGCTATAGAAGCGACTATGAAAGGGTGACAAATCCAAACAAGCCTAGTACTAATGACATTGCATATGCCACCGATAGCTATTTGGAACATGTTTTACTGCAAGAAATTAAAGAGTGTAAATTCACTATTTTCGGCATATCAGAATCGAGGTGAGTAGACCATAGCAGGATTATCCCCACAGATATACAATGATTGTGGCAAGGCAGTGAAAGAATGCGTGGTGTGGGCATCAACATATATAGCAACAGAAGAAGGCACAGGTGAGTTCTATGAGAAAAAGAAATCATAAAAGAGAAGATCCCTCGCACTGACTATAGCTGTTTCTGCCTGGACAGGAACATCATGATTGAATGCTCCAATGCCTTACTTATCAGAGTGTGTCGCCAGATATGTGTACTCATTGATAGGAACAAACCTGGAGACTGACTCAAAGACTTCTCCCAGACTGATGATTTATTCATTGGCAATGCAAGCTCCAACAGTATCCATGTAGATTATAAACATGGATGAGCATAGGTGGTCTTATCAGTGTGTCGCCAGATATGTGTACTCATTGATAGGAATAAACCTGGAGACTGACTCAAAGACTTCTCCCAGACTGATGATTTATTCATTGGCAATGCAAGCTCCAACAGTATCCATGTAGATTATAAACATGGATGAGCATAGGTGGTCTTATCAGAGTGTGTCGCCAGATATGTGTACTCATTGATAGGAATAAACCTGGAGACTGACTCAAAGACTTCTCCCAGACTGATGATTTATTCATTGGCAATGCAAGCTCCAACAGTATCCATGTAGATTATAAACATGGATGAGCATAGGTGGTCTTATCAGAGTGTGTCGCCAGATATGTGTACTCATTGATAGGAATAAACCTGGAGACTGACTCAAAGACTTCTCCCAGACTGATGATTTATTCATTGGCAATGCAAGCTCCAACAGTATCCATGTAGATTATAAACATGGATGAGCATAGGTGGTCTTATCAGAGTGTGTCGCCAGATATGTGTACTCATTGATAGGAATAAACCTGGAGACTGACTCAAAGACTTCTCCCAGACTGATGATTTATTCATTGGCAATGCAAGCTCCAACAGTATCCATGTAGATTATAAACATGGATGAGCATAGGTGGTCTTATCAGAGTGTGTCGCCAGATATGTGTACTCATTGATAGGAATAAACCTGGAGACTGACTCAAAGACTTCTCCCAGGCTTATGATTTATTCATTGGCAACACAAGCTCCAACAGTATCCATGTAGATTATGAACATGGATGAGCCCAGGTAGAAAGAATCAGTGTTTATCAATGAATAACAAGAAGATCAGTAGTCAAGTGTGAAGTGACCACCAATTGGTTGTTGAGTGGAACTGTCGGCAAACAACAAATATGTAATATCAATTAGATACAACATTTCTGCAGTTTTCAAGGCCAAGTAAAAAACTTGTTTCTCGTCCCAGTCCACTTCCTTTTTGGCTGCCGCATCCTTTTTATTATTTACTATTGAAAATATAAATGATAATTTAAAATAAAATGTTGTGAAGAACTCTCTGTCTAAAACATGCCTTGCGAAGTACTGTTAGACTCTTTCCACAGTGCATTGGATAAAGAATTGTGTTTTTAAATCAGCCACGGTGATCATTAAAGACATGGCAGACATCTTAAACAAATAGTAAAAACATTATCTTAAATAGTGAATAATAAGGGCCTCCCTCTTCCTTTTCTCAAAATGTCCAGACAAGAAACGGGAGAATGGGAGAGGAGAAGGAAGAACACAGACTGGGAGAGGAGGAAGAACAAAGACTGGAAGAGGGGAAGATGACTTTGAATGGGAGAGGAGGAAGTAGGAACACAGACTGGGAGAGGAGAAGAACAAAGAATGGGGGAGGGGAGGAAAAACAAACAATAGGAGAGGGGGAGGAAGAACAAAGACTGGGAGAGGGGGAGGAAGAAAAAGAATGGGAGAGGAGGAAGAACAAAGAATGGGTGAGGAGGAAGAACAAAGAAAGGGAGAGGGGGAGGAAAAACAAAGAATGATAGAGTAGCAGTAAGAACAAAGAATTCGAGAGGGGGAGAAAGAACAAAGACTGGGAGAGGAGGAAAAACAAAGAATGGGACGAAGAACAAAGAATGGGAGAGGGGAGGAAGAATAAAACAGGGAAAGGGGAGAAAGAACAAAGAATGGGAGGAAGAAAAAAGAATGGGAGGAAGAACAAAGAATGGGAGGGGGAGGACGAAAAAAGAATGGGAGAGGATGAGGGAGAACAAAGAAATGGAATGGGAGAGAAGGAAGAATAAAGAATTGGAGAGGGGGAGAAAGAACAAAGACTGGGAAAGGAGGATAAAGAACAATGGGAGAGGATGAGGAAGAACAAACAACTGGAAAGGGGAGGAAGAACAAAGAATGGGAGAGGAGGTGGAAGAAAAAGAATGGGAGAGGAGGAAGAACAAAAACTGGGACAGGAGGAATAACAAAGACAGGGAGAGGAAGAAGAACAAAGAATGGGGGAGGAAAAACAAAGAATGGGAGAGGAGGAGGAAGAACAAAGAATGGGAGAGGAGGCATAAAAAAGAATGGTAGAGGAGGAAGAACAAAGACAAAAGACAAGGAGAGGAAGAAGAAGAACAAAGAATGGGAGGGGAGAAGGAAAAACAAAGAATGGGAGGGGAGGAAGAAAAAAGAATGGGAGAGAAGGAGAAAGAACAAAGTATGGGCGGGGGTGGAGAAAAAAGAATGGGAGAGGAGGAAGAACAAAACTAATGGGAGAGGGGAGGAAGAACAAAGACTGGGACAGGAGGAATAACAAAGACAGGGAGAGGAAGAACAAAGAATGGGAGAGGAAAAACAAAGAATGGTAGATGAGGAAGAACAAAGAATGGGAGATGTGGACGCCAAAAAAGAATGGGAGACGAGGAAGAACAAAGACAAAAGACAAGGAGAGGAAGAAGAAGAACAAAGAATGGGAGGGGGAAGAAAAACAAAGAACGGGAGAGGAGGAAGAACAAAGACAAAAAGAGGAAGGAGAGGGGGGAGGAAGAACATAAAGAACAAATAATGGGAGGATGAGGAAGAACAAAGAATGGTGGGACAACTTGAAGACAATTATATTGTTGGCGACCAGAAAAGAGAAAAAGAAGTCTTAGAAAGCAGCCATGAATAATGGGATATTACAGACAACACATTATGTGGAACATGAACAGCAGCATATGAAAGTTAAATGCAAATAAAACAGAGTCTCTTATTATTGATTACAAAAGCAGCTTTGATAATTTTTATTTTAGACAGCATATTTCACAACCTTGTTGTTGCTGCTTTTATCACATTCTTGACCTTCATCATATTTGCCAGCATATGTCTTGCTTTCGTCAAAACTATTGTAACTGCTCTTGTTAGCAATAGACTTGATTATTACAATTCCCTTTATCATAATATTTCTCTCAAGGACATCTTGAAACTCCAACTTATAATAAAAATATGTTTTGGCAAGTGTAGTTACCTGGTCTCCTCATTTCTCTCACTCACTAACAATTCTTAACTCATTGCATTGGCTCCCTGTCATTGGCTCCCTGTCATTGGCTCCCTGTCTGATATTGCATTATTTTTAAGATCTTTACCTATCAAACACTTTCATCCAAGCAACCAGCATACACTGCATTCACTGCCCACTCCTGCAAGACAGTCCATACTGCTACGAACACCTAATGCTAATCTACTTTTTGTTCCCAGCGTTAAGACAAATGTCGGAACTAAAGCTTTTTCAGTTGCTGCACCGACTCTGTGGAACTCACTCCCTGTTAGTCTGTAAGCTTGTAGGAAATATAACAACATTTTGTCGTAAACTAAAAACCCACCTGTTTAAACTTGCTTATCCTCCATAGCTCCCAGCGTACCAATCCAACTGTTTACAACTGGAACTGCTTGTCAATTATGAACTGCTTAACCCGTTTTGTTTTGGTACGCTGCCGAGCTTTGGTCTCCCAAGGATTTAGCGCAATAGAAGTATTTCATGTATCATATATTATTATATAACACAGAAGCTAAAGATCACTCAGAACGGATCCAAACCAATATTGATTCTGTCTGGGAAAGAAAAGTAAAGAAGATAAGGAGTCTGAAGACTGCAATGTCATTATGTCAATCTGGCATCATGTCAGTCTTTCAATGTCACCACCAGATATATCAGACCAATGGTTTACTTAAATGTTAATATAATGGTTCATCATTAATTTGTTTAATTAAGTTAATCATTATGTTGACTAACAGTTCAGTACTGTTCTTTGACATGAACATATTTTGCAACAGCTACACTCTGCCGTATTTTGAGACCACAGTATGACTAACAATACCAAATACGAAATAATTATACTTATAACCAGGTTAAAATAACCAGGTTAAAATAACCAGGTTAAGGTAACATTCTACCCATGATTTGAACCCCAGCCCAGGCACCTGTGAAGTGGGTGTTCTAACCATTGAGGTCTGTGTGTGTGTGTGTGTGTGTGTGTGTGTGTGTGCGCGCGCGCGCGCGTGTGTGCAGGCATGCATGCGGGTGGGCGTGCGGGCATGCAATAATGCATGTATTTGTGGGCATGGATGCATAAGCATATGTATGCACATGTACATGCATGCATGCGTGCATCACTGCATGTACGCGAGTGCATTACCATAACATTTGATTCGTCCATCCAGCATCTACAAATGTATAATTATCCTGCGCCATCAGCTAAACAAGCTGTTAATAAAGGGGCCAAATCTGAATTCCGGGCCATTGTTGAAATGAATGGCAACATTAGTTATTTTTGCAATTAGTTTTCAGGAAGCTTCTCCTTTTAACCACCAGTTATTATGTGCAATATTTGTTTTTGTAACAGCACAACCAACGCATCCAAGTTGGTAGACAAACAGGTAGCTAACTGAGAGAATGAGGCGTGTGCGTCTTGATTGCTCTATTCATTTGCTCCTCCTTCATTCATTACCATGAAAAGCATCATTAACTCCTAGACGCCATTGGTATTCAAGACATGCTTTGGCAGTAAAGAAGCTATGAGGATGACCAATTATTTTTGCCCTATGACAGATATTTTTGGCAACAATCTTCCTCGAAACACTGTATTCCTCAATAAATGTCAGTTTCCACAATTGCCGTTAATTATGCTTTCCACAACCGGGGGACATAAGAAACTTCAGCCACGAAACAGTTTACGAAACCATCCAGCTCCACAAATGACTGCGCTTTTCCCTGTATACTAACATGAAGATGAATCTACATCTATCAATTTTGATGAGTAGTAACTCAAATGTATCTGTCCTGAACAGTTGCCATAATTTAGTTAACTTGTTGGTTATTTTTATCAAATGGTAATATATTCCATAGACTATATCAAACAGAATAATGAGAACATCTTGAAACATGTATTTGCATATGTATCCCCCCTGAACAAGCATTAACTAATTTAAAAGTTTGTCTGATGATATCACAAAAACTACATATAAAAGTTACACAAACAAGCTAGCATGTTGCAGTGGATACTAGGTAGGTTTTGTTTTTCGCAAAATTAATTGGAAATGAGATCACCAAAAAAATCTAATTGATTAAGAACGTTTGGTCATTCCTGTTAAAATAATGCATTGGTTCAATTATTATGATCATGCTGATTTGTTCGTTTCTGACCTATACGTCTTCTCTTTAATCCCTTGTGGTGCGGGGGGGGGGTCTCTCAGTACTGCAACAAATGAGAACGGAAGCTCTTGGACCATGCTGGCCTGTAGCCATCCCTGACATGGACACTGCAGATTGGCGGTCAGTTGGTCAGCACCGAAGTGGATGGGGATTAGTGGAGTGGAGGCTGTGTAGGTTGCTAACATGAAGGCACTGGATAGTAATCAGGCCGATCAGCGGCAGGTATGATTACAAGACATGCAGTGATGAATATCCACACTTCTTGCAATACAGGATGGCCACCAGGTCATTATCAGCTCAACTCAATTTGACCGGTCGTGTTCCATATGCTCATCAGCCACACAATGATTACAGTACGCCAGTTTTCTTTTATGTTCAAAAAGCATAGAAATAATTGTATGTATAAAATGTACGGAAGTATTAAAACACATGTAATAGGTTGGTCCTTAAAAGCAAAATTTCTGAAATCGGATGGTCTCATCCCATAAAATTATTATATGTGATAAAAAAATAATTGCAATAAACTTAAGAATGTTTAGCGGTGTCCCAAAAAGGTTTAAATTTAACCCCCATCAAATCACCAAATTAAAATGGCGGTGACGCAAATCTATAAACGCGACTTTTGTTCGATTCTTTCAGCCAGTGACACATATGCATACATGAGCTATTTTATTCTTGTTTAGCCATAGCCTTAGTTAGGCTGTTCGTGTTTGCGTTCCCTTGCCATCTTTCTAGCCACTTCGAATCCATCATCTGTCCAGTGCTTGATGTTGTTAATCCAGCCCATTTTCTTTATTGGTAGTTCTCCTTCTAAGCTGGTAAGTACAAGATTATCTGGTTTTCTTTTCCACTGGCTGTACTTAGTCAGGTTTCTTCTCTAAATGAAACACAGCAAACCTTCTTCTTTAACCTATACTTTATCTGTAACCCAGCTGTTTGTCTAACTCTCACTTCTTTAACCTATACTTTATCTGTAACCCAGCTGTTTGTCTAACTCTCACTTCTTTAACCTATACTTTATCTGTAACCCAGCTGTTTGTCTAACTCTCACTTCTTTAACCTATACTTTATCTGTAACCCAGCTGTTTGTCTAACTCTCACTTCTTTAACCTATACTTTATCTGTAACCCAGCTGTTTGTCTAACTCTCACTTCAGCTTATCGTGAGCATTCTGCGCCATACCAACATCTTAACATATATCGTTTTTACACGAACAACTAAATATTAATTTTTTATATTTTTTATGACATACAAAAAAGCAGAAATTAATTGACTGAAACAGTTTTCATTGTCCGTCCATTTAAAATTCCAATTTGGTAAAAATTCTGAACTCAGTTTGTGATTTTCATACTTAAGCCGGATTATCTCATGCACAATATTTTTTTCTACAAACAACTAAATATGCAGGTGTGATTACTGAACACTGTCAGATGACACTGCCCAGCCAAGTGAGTCCTCCCATGGACAACTAAAGTGAGCTGATGACAACAACGAGAGTGGCTGTCCGCCCACCCCACCCACGTCACCTGTCACATCCAACATCACAACCGCATGTAAGCGTGCATTCATAAGTTGCCTGAGCCAGTTGTAGACACACCACCTTACAGATGACTTGTTGTCGCCACTCTCACGGCCAGTCACTGTCATCACTGCTGCCGTTATAGTAACAACTTCACATCAGACATCAAGCTTGTGTCAGTGACGTGACACATTCAAGTCATTGGTGACGTTTGGTGACACTCAACAGGTCAGTGTTAGATGTCATCCTCATGCAGGTTGGTGGGTGACATGTCCATGGAGAAAACCAAATTGTTGTATTTTTTGGGATATTCATAAAATTACATTATAAACAGGTGACACTATAAGCTGGTGACAAATGTCACCGACGGCGAGTTACACCAGAAATGCTGATATATTATGGTGACCTGAGAACTAGATAGGATTATGTGCATGTTTCTTCAGACTGACACTAGTTACTGCTCAGGTTTATGGACATTTTTCAAAGTTTGCAGACTAAATCAGTAGTGTTTGTTCCAATTAATCAATTTTGTCGATGATTAATTGGTTCCTGCTTTTGATCCATTAATCGATCACAATCTTTTGTGATCGATGATCATTTTCAATTTCATAAAAACATTTCATGTTGAATTCCGTCCCCATTCTATGGGTTATCCGGCCATTTCATTCATGTCCCATGACCTATCAGGGCAATGACCTATCAGGGCAATGACCTATCAGGGCAATGAAAGAGAGAAGACTTCAGTGATTGGCTATTTTGTAGCTACCCCATTCTGTTATGTCAGAAAAAGTTGGCCGTTGTCAAAGATGCCAACGAACCTCCTACAATGCCTGCCCATTAAATGATAATATAATTGATCATTGATCAGTGACCAGGGTTCGAAACCCCCCTGGTGCTGTTTCGAAACATGGGCAATTTCATTCACCCCACTTTGCCTGCGTCTTTCGGATGAGACACTGAAAGCCGTTGATCCCTTCTACCTGATATCTATGCCAGGCAAAGTAAAAGATCCCACACACGGGATAAATGTGTAACGTGCTGTGGACTCCGTCTTTCATGGGCCACTGCAGAAATGTCCGTGACTCGGCTCAGTCAATTCTGCTAACTACCTTGCAAGAGGATGCCGTTGAATGAATGAATGATGACATTGATACCATTGTTATTGACATTCAGCCAATGGTTGTGATCAACTTATTCAATGACACCAATGAACTCTAAACGAACAGCAAGTGTATGCATGTCTGCATCGTGCATGTGTGGGTGCGTTCATCTTCCTTTCTCATCTTCCTTTCTCCTCCCATCTCCCATCCACTCCTCATTTGTTCACAAGTAGCCTCCCTTCATCCATTCCACACTTCTTCTCTCCTCCCTTCTTCAGTATTTTAACGATCAGTCCCTGCTTCCAAGTGTTTGACACTTTCTCTTGTTCCCAAAATGTTCTGAATAAGTTTACAAGCCATTTCTCAGTTGTATTCATGTTTGCTTTTAATAATTCTGCTGTAATTCATCCTTGCCCCCTGCTTTCCTGTTTTTCATCTTCTTTAATGCTGTTCTAATTTCTGCTTTTGTTATTGGGTCAGTGCTAATTTCATTTATGATCGGATCTATCTCCACATCTGTTACAGGGTCATCAGGTATAGGTCTATTAAGGATTTCCTCAGTGTCCTCTCCATCGCTTCCTTCTGGCCAATCCTTCCGTTAATAAATTTCCACATTTGTCTTTCACTGCATTTGTTATTGTACATTTGTCATTACTGAGAGTTTTTGTAATATCATACACTTCTTTCATTCTTCCATTATGTGCTGCTTCCTCTGCTTCCATGGCAAGGTGGTCAACCCACTTCCTCTTGTCTTGTCTCGTGCTCTTCTTCACTTCTTTGTCTTTACACCTATATTTATCCATGTAATTCTGCTTAATCCTGTCTGACTTTGTCTGCTCGATGTTGTTCTTCAGTCGTTTTCTCTCTTCTACTAGCTCCCACGACTCCTTACTGATCTATGGTTTTTGTCCTTTCTTTTTGTACCCCAGTACTTCTTGAGTTGTTTATTTATATGCAGTCTCAAAGTCCTGCCATTGTTTCTCAACTACTTCTTCACCTGTTTCATCGTAGTCTTGTAATATATCATATTTGTTGCACAATTTCAGTGAGAATTGTGTTTTAATGCCAGGTGGCTGTAACTTAATTATATCAAATTTCTTTCTGATCACATGTTCTTTTGTTTTCTATTTAGTTTAAGTTTGATTTTTGAGCGTGATCTTATGTTGGTAACTTTGTTAAATTTTATGTACTTTATGCTTAACTGACTTTTGATAATATTGCATTAACATAATTATTTACAACTTGATTATGGTGCTATAATCTGTACTTTGTTATTATATATGTTCAAAAACGTTTAGCCTTTTGGCTTTGTGGTGTCTGGGTTAATATCATTTAAAATAAGTTGGACCTAGGGCTATTGTCCTATAAACTATTTACTAACAGGCTTTCCACAAGGCGTTTATTACACCCAGAGTCGCCCTGGGGTGAAAATTCTAACATCTGCCATTTATAAATTTTTTTCTATAACGTCTTGGTCCCACTATTTTGCATCTCTAGTGGTATCTATGTGGTTTATTTTTTACATTTCTGTAAACCTATGCTGCATGGAACTTTAGACCACATTATATAGTTTTAATTACATCTGATTCTGAATTTGTAATTTTGGTGATGTCTTGGCCACAAAAAATATAATTGTATAGTATATTACGTTTTCAGTAGTAAGTCGATCATTATGCCAGGTTACCTATAACTTATGCAGAATATGAACAGTTTATTTTCACCTTGTTTTATTAACCTGTTTAAATCAATTGGTTATCATTTTTAAGATGTCACTGCCATTCCTACTGTGTATTATCCTTCCTGTCCTGTTTAATGGCATTGAGAGGGGATGACTTTGTCCTGTGAAAGCCACCGAACAATTGTTTACCTCAATATATCCCCAATAAATGAGAGTACATCATTTGCTTTCCTCTTTAAATGTTTTGCCATGTTTAAACCTTTTTTGTTTACTTCCAATCCCTTGCTCTAGGCCAACATTTAAATTAGCCATACTACTTCTCCAAGAAGGAGACATTAGTATCAATCCTGGGCCTGCCATCAGTCGCAACATTAGGTTTGCTACCACAAATATCGATCGGTTTGGGATACGACGGCATCACTTAGCGACTTGTTATTTTCGAAAAAGATAGACACTCTAGTCATCACTGAAACTTGGCTAAGGCCACATGACACTGCTGCTTGCATAGCTGACATTTCTCCATCTCGTTATACTTTTCATCTTCGACCACATTCAGTTGGAACAGGTGGTGGTGTTGGCATTTTGTTATTGGACCATTTTAAAGTAAATTTGATAACTGTACAGCAATAACCATTACCTTTGATGACATCCTAACTTCATTTGACTTAAAACAAAATGTGACTTTCTCTACACACATTCATGGCCACTGGCTTGACCTTGCAATAACTCGCTCAACATGTGACAATGTCCAGATGCTAATAGTTTCTGATGGCTTATCGGACCACCACACAGTCATTGTTGATCTTAATTTTCCAGAACACTAGTAAAACCAAACACAGACCCCTACATAAGATTGACATTGATACCTTCAAGGCTGATATTCTGAAATCCAACCATACAAGAGATCCAAAGGGACACCTGTCCGACTTGTGTAAACAATACTATCACGTACTCAAGGCTTTACTTAATAAACACGCCTCAATAACCACCAAATCTGTTTCACAAAAACCACTGGCGTCCGTCATTATCTTGAATGAGCATGGTGCAAATCAGGCTCCCCTTTGGATAGGTCAGGTTATTCAAAACAGTGCCATTACTGCAACACACAAATGGCTAAAGCCAAATCGGATTATTATACAAACATGGTCTCAAATGTCAGCTATGGAATTGCATCAATAAAATTTTACGTAGAGTGCCTGCTCCGACTCTACCTAATCATGTCTCAATCAAGTCTTTATGTGACTCGTTCTCCTGTCATTTCAAGAACAAAATTAGTCAGATCCGGTCTGCTTTTCCAGATCATATTTTAAATCCTGTACAACTGGACACTCCGCAAGTAAATTCACCACTAGCTTCTTTCAAACCTGCTACAGTTGATGAAGTAAGGAAAATAATCATGTCCTCCCCAAATAAGTCCTGTGATCTTGCTCCATTATCCATTACATTGCTGAATGCATGTTTTGATACATTACTTTACCCAAATATTGTAAATGCATCGCTGTGCTTTGGCTTGTTTCCTGGCGATTTCAAGCAAATGAAAGTAAACCCACTTTTTAGGAAGTCAACTTAGCCTAAAGAAAACCTAAACAGTTATAGACCTATTTCTAACCTAAGTTTTATTTCCAAGGTACTGGAAAAAGTTGTAGCAAGCCGTGTAAGGTCTCGCATTGAGTCAAATTGTATGTCTAATGTATTACAATCAGCCTACAAACAGTTTCATTCTACAGAGACTGATCTTTTAAAAGTACATAATTATGTCACTCTAAATATGGACGAAGGTAAAGTAACAGTGCTTACCTTGCTTGATTTATCTGCTGATTTTGATACTATTGACCATAACATACTCATTAAAAGCGTGTCAATGTGGTATGGCATATGTGGCACAGCATTGAACTGGTTTTCATCATACTTAACCGACAGATACCAAAGAGTGAATACAGCTAATTGCTTTTCAGCGGCACTACCCACTTCATGTGGTGTTCTTCAGGGTTCTGTTCTTGGACCCTTACTTTTCCTCTCTACACTACTCCACTCAACTCAGTTATTCAAACTCTTAACTTGGACCACCACCTATAAGCAGATGATACACATATTTGCCTTTCCTTGGCTACTCCGGATACAAATTGTTCCTTAAATCAACTTAGTGGTTGGTTGTCTCCATAATGTATTCCACTGGCAGGGTTGGCATGTAACAAAGTAAAAGTACTTTGTTACAATACTTGAGTAGTTATTTCAAGTAATTGGTGAGTAATGAAGTAGAATTTTGACTAAATACTTTTTACTTGTAACAAAGTAGTTTTATCTAAAGTAACGCGACTTTTTACTCCGTTATTTTTATTTACTTCGCAATATATTTTCGTTATATTTTTTTGGCGAAACCGCTGCTGCCGGTAGCTCTCCACCGTCAATGACATTTCTAAAACTGTTCCAAGTCGCAAGGCCAAGCTATTAATATCATTCAATCGCATGCCAGTTCGTGATCATATTTGTATGCATACCTATCTTCAGGAAATCGACACAACCACTGTTTTATATCTACGTCAGATATTGGCATAGGTCATGTCAAGGCTGTTGACATGAAATGTCACTTCGAGCACACAACGCTTGAACGCCATCTCAAACCACGATGCAAATGTCTGTTGCACCATATAAACTATTAATCAGTAAGTTTCCAATAAGTATTATAAATATTAAATTTGCAATTTCGACAATATATTGATAATCCCCATACACTGACACAATTCTGATATTCGTGAGCGAACGCGCATCGTAGATCGAAAACCGATTTTCGCCCATTGGCATTGACAGCAACGGCCTTACCGGCTTACGTCAGCATTAAACAGCATTTTACTTTCACGAATAAAATTCATATTGAGATGTTTAATAAAATCATAATAATGATTACTTTACAGAACTAAACAGTATAGAATTAATACTCTGCCATTTGGCAGCATCTCTTCCCAGCAATGGCTTATTCAAGCTGACCCATAAATAATATCAAAGACAGGGACAGTGGCCCTGACATGTCACTTTTAATTGCAATTAGCAACAGCATTCCTCTGTGGTACTGGTCTGTCTTCTGATCAATTCTAGCCCCAGCTGGTACCAGGTAACCAACACAGCTAGCTGCTAAAGTGTGTTGTTTCAATGTTTGTGTGAGCTGATAAGACATGTCTGGGAAGACATGAGAAAGTGGGGGTTCACAAGCCAGATGGCTTCATCAGCTAGGCATCAGATGTCTTTGTTAATTTTACTATGGGCAGTGCTAGGTTTTATTATCTCTGACCAGTTTGCCTGAGAGGCTACTACTAGTACTGGACTGCCCTCTACCTACTCAAATACATTCACACCTGCCTATACATATCCTGTTGTACAATCTAGCTCCTCCCATACCTCAGTGGAACAGGTCGATAAAGAGACAGATTGTGCCTCATCATTAATTAAGTTCTGTATTTAACTGAAATAATTTGATGTTGTGAGTGCTCATTAAAGATAATGTAATTGTCCAAGCATCCAAGTGAGCACCGTGTTCAATGGTGGCAGACCGATTGACCAGCTAAGGCTGTCTGGGAGCACATTGTTATAGGCAGACTGGTTGCAAAACAGTTGTCAGATGCAAGTTGTCATGAATGTGTTGTTATTTCTAAGTGTTGTACTTTTACTTCTACTTTTACTTCAAGTACTTTTAAAAAGTAGTTTTACTTTTTATTCAAGTACTTTTTTTACAAAGTAATTTTACTTTTACTCAAATAGTTTTTAGGTGAATTACTTTTACTTTTACTCAAGTACAAAATAAAAGTAATTCAGTCAACCCTGTCCACTGGATGACTAACAGCAAATTAAAGCTAAATGCAAATAAAACAGAGTTTCTTATTATTGGTACACAAAAGCAGCGTGTTAAACTTAATTGTTTTTTCCCCCGACACCTATGCTTAGCCAAAATTTCACACCAACCGTCTCGTCGTATTCACCGGTCTTTTGTTGTTGCCAAAACTATTGCAACTGCTCTTGTTAGCAATAGACTTGATTATTGCAATTCCCTTAATCACAATATTGATATCAAGAACATTGTTTGGCAAGGGTAGTTACCCGGTCTCCTCGTTTCTCTCACTCATTACCACTTCTTAAATCATTGCATTGGCACCTCTCTCCTCCCATCCTTTCCTCATTTGTTCACAAGTAGCCTCGCTTCATCCATCCCACATTTCCTCTCTCCTCCCATCTCCCATCCTTTCCTCATTTGTTCACAAGTAGCCTCGCTTCATCCATCCCACATTTCCTCTCTCTCCTCCCATCTCCCATCCTTTCCTCATTTGTTCACAAGTAGCCTCGCTTCATCCATCCCACATTTCATCTCTTTCCTCCCATCTCCCATCCTTTCCTCATTTGTTCACAAGTAGCCTCGCTTCATCTATCCAATACTTCCTCTCTCTCCTCCCATCTCCAATCCTTTCCTCATTTGTTCACAAGTAGCCTCGCTTCATCTATCCAATACTTCCTCTCTCTCCCATCTCCAATCCTTTCCTCATTTGTTCACAAGTAGCCTCGCTTCATCTATCCAATACTTCCTCTCTCTCCTCCCATCCTTTCCTCATTTGTTCACTACAAAACTTCCGGCTACTTGGACTTGGTGCAGCGACTTGAATTTGGTGTAGATCATTTACAGAAAAACGCGGTATATCAAATAGAATAAGTATTACTATTGAATATATATTATACACAAACGTATTGTAGACATATATTAGGAAACAGGTTTTGTTAATTATTAGTCAGAGGGAGTATTTTAGAGTAAGTTAGTTTCGGATTCTGTCGGGGAATTCAGCGAGCGATAATAGGGTTGTTTACTATTCGAAAATTGAGATAGCATAGTGAATAGTTTACATTGGCTAATATATATATATATATAAAGTGATCTATTTACTTAAATTACATACATAAGGTAATATCTGACATAGTGGTAGTCAACGTTTTCGGTAAAAAGGAATTAACAGCAGGATTTTAGCGTAAATTAGTACACACTGACTTCGTTGTTTTGTTACACAGTGTTCTCCGTATTCGCCAGGTGGCAGGATTTTTAGCCTAAAGTGTTCTTTTGATCACAAAAACAGCCTTATTCAAGGCTAACATAGCAAACTAATTAAAAATAAATTGTATGATGGCGCCGTGCAAACGGCAGTTAAAGGCCACAAGGCATTTAATTTGTGGCAGTTGCAGCAACTGGGTGGATTTCGTCAAGTCTGGGTGCGAGAAGTCCTGGGCTGAGGTCCAGGCAGATAGTTTTAGTTTTGAGTGTAGGGGATGCGCACGGATGAAGGAACTAGAGGTGGAGTTGGAAGAGCTGAGGCTGCTCGTTGTGGCAATGGTAGGAAGGGAACAGGGGAGTTGTGCCAGTAGTTCCGGTGGGGGAACTGTAGACGATAAAGTGTCGAAAGACACAAGAGATGCTAGGGAGAGCTCACTTCAGCCTGGGAGGAAGCTGAGAGGAGGGAAGGTGACAGGTCATAGGGAGACAGGACGTAAGGAGACGGGAAGGAAAGGAACGGAAGGGAAGACAACCAGAGTGAAGGAGATGGGAGTAGGGGAGACAGGAGGGAAGGAGAAGGGAGTGGGGGAGACGGGAGGGAAGACAACCGGAGTGAAGGAGAGGGGAGTAGCGGCGACAGGAGGGAAGGAGAAGGGAGTGGGGGAGACGGGAGGGAAAACAACCGGAGGGAAGGAGAGGGGAGTAGGGGAGACAGGAGGGAAGGAGAAGGGAGTGGGGGAGACGGAAGGGAAAACAACCGGAGTGAAGGAGAAGGGAGTGGGAGAGACAAGAGCAAAGGAGTGGGAAGTGGGGGAGACAGGAGGGAAGGGGTCAGGACAGAATGTGATGGAGGGGATCGAAAGGAAGAGTTATTCTGCAGCAGTGATAGAGGGGGTGAGGAAGAGAGCGAGGGTGTTTGTGGGGGATTCGATAGTTAGGAAGACCGACAGAGTCTTAAACAAGGGAGATGATGTGGTGGTCTGCTTGCCTGGAGCCAAAATAGAGGCGATAACTGAGAGGGTAAAAAACATCGTAGGCTCGGGTAAGGGTGGATCTGTTTTAGTACACGTAGGGACAAATAACGTAGAGAGGGAGGGTACAACTGCCATAGTTAGGAAATATAGGCAGTTGGTCAGAACACTAAAACAGACGCGGGTTGAGCAGGTAATACTGTCAGGGATTTTACCTGTAATGGGCAGGAGGGGTCACAAATATCGAAATTGTCGGGGGATGGCAATTAACATGTTAGTCCAGAGGCTGTGTAGGGAAGAGGAAGTTGGATTTGTGGATTTATGGGGAAGTTTTGTTGGGAGGGCAGATATGTACATGAAGGATGGGCTTCATTTAAGTGGAAAGGGGGCGGCAGTATTCGCGGACAAACTTTCAGCAGCAGTAGATAGCGACTTGGGTACAATGACAAATGTTTTTGGAAGTAAACATTCTTTAAACTAGAAGTGCAGGGGGGTTACCTAGAGGTGTCTCAAGCAGAACAAGAGGCCACTAGCACAGATAAACCAATATCAAATCATCCGAAAAACATCTCTGAAAAAGGTTATATATGCGTATGTTTAAATGCAAGGAGCATAGTAAATAAGAAAAACGAATTAAACATTATGGTAGAAGATATTGACCCTCACATAATTGGTATAACTGAATCATGGGCCAACATAGATATTACAGATGCTGAATTAGGACTGACAGGATACGTAATGTTTAGGAAAGATCGAATAGGAAGAAGGGGCGGGGGAGTTATTTTATATGTTAAAGAATCTATTCAGGCTTATGAAATAAAACTAGAAAGGGAAGCAGATTGCGATGAAGCTGTTTGGTGCAAAATTGTTTCAGGAAATTCAAAATTAACTATTGGATTAGTTTACCGAAGTCCAAACATAAACGAAGAGGACAACACAAAAATAAAAAACGCTATAAAGGAAGTTAGTAAAGGGGAATGTATCATAATGGGAGATTTTAACCATGGACACATACAATGGAATTCTCTAGAGAGCACAGGGATTGAGGATCAACAATTTCTATGTTTAATCCAGGATAGCTTTCTTACTCAGCACGTACTAGAACCAACCAGGGGAGAAAATGTATTAGATATAGTTTTGTCATCACAAAAAGAATTAGTGGACAATGTAAAAATATTTGAACCATTGGGTAATAGTGACCATAATCAAATACATTTTGACATCAATGTAAAATCAGAAAGTAAAAATAAGAAAACGTACAAGAGAAACTTCCACAAAGGTAACTACAAAGATATGAGAAAATACTTAGCACAGCTAGATTGGAATAACATGCTGATGAATAAGACCGCAATTGAATGCTGGAACATTCTTAAATATGAAATTGAGAGTATCATCGATAAATTTGTTCCCTTCCGAAAACAAGGAAAACGGTGTAGAAAGAAACATTTGTCAAAAGAGGCTATTAGAAAAATAATGCTAAAACAAACTATGTGGAGGGTTTATAGGCGTACCAGAAAGGAAGAAGACTATGCAAAATACAAAGAGGCACTTAATGCAGCTACAACTGAAATCAGACAATCTAAAAGAAGCTATGAGCAAAAACTGGCATGTAACATAAAAAATGACAGCAAGAGTTTTTATGCATATGTCAGGAGTAAACAAAACGTACAAGACAAGGTTGGACCTCTAGAAGACAGTGCTGGAAATATAATATCACAGGGGTTTTTAATGGCGGAAGACCTAAATGGTTACTTCAATTCAGTGTTTACCAAGGAAGATATTAGTTCATTACCAGTTGCTGATGCTAAATTTCAGGGGGCTAAATCTGAATATTTAGGACCGTTAGTTGTAACTCCAGAATTGGTAGCTAAGAAAATAAGGGCAATGAAGGATAACAAATCACCGGGAGTGGATGGGATTCCTCCAAAATTACTAATGGAAACAGTAGATCAAATCAGTATACCACTTGCAAGAGTATTCAACTTGTCATTAAAAGAGGGAGTTGTTCCGTTTGAATGGAAAGAAGCAAACATCATACCATTATTTAAAAAGGGTTCGAGAAATAAGTCAGAGAATTACAGACCAGTGAGTTTAACGTCAGTGATTTGTAAATTATTAGAAAGGTTAATTAAAGACCATATGGTGGACTTCCTCGTTAAGCATAAATTATTAAATTCATCTCAACATGGATTCCTTAAAGCAAGGTCATGCTTAACAAATATGTTATGTTTTTTGGAAGAAATCACTAAGTGGATAGACGTGGGATCGCCAGTAGATATTATCTACTTAGATTTTCAGAAAGCTTTTGACAAAGTGCCACATCAAAGATTGCTACTTAAATTAAAAGCCCATGGTATCGGGGATAGCATAACTGACTGGATAGAACAATGGCTGACTGACAGAAGACAACGAGTTGTAGTAGATGGAGAAGTTTCAAATTGGAAATCGGTTTTGAGTGGGGTACCTCAAGGGTCAGTACTAGGACCTATATTATTCTTAATTTATATCAATGACTTGGACGACAGTATAACAAGTAACGTACTGAAATTTGCGGATGACACAAAACTGTTTAGAAAGGTTAATACTGATGGTGATAAACAACATTTACAAAACGATCTAGACAGATTAGTGAAATGGTCTGAGAAATGGCAGATGCTGTTCAATTTTGGGAAATGTAAATGCCTACATACAGGACATGGGAACTTGAATGTAAACTATAAAATGGGAGATACTGTTCTGGGTACTACTGTAAAAGAAAAGGACTTAGGAGTTACAATAAGCGCTGATATGAAAGTTTCAGAGCAGTGTGGTATTGCAGCTTCAAAGGGTAATCAAATTCTTGGATTGATTAGAAGAAACATAACATACAAGGGAAAAAAGTTAATTATACCTCTTTATAAAGCAATAGTTAGACCTCATTTAGAATACTGTATACAAGCATGGAGACCATATCGTAAGAAGGATATAGATACGCTTGAACGCATACAAAGGAGAGCAACTAAAATGATTCCAGAACTGAGAGACCTTAGTTATGAAGAACGCCTGAAAGAATGTGGTTTAACAACTCTAGAGACAAGGAGGTTAAGAGGAGATCAGATTGAAGTTTTTAAGATATTGAATGGGTATGAAATTATTGATAGAAATATGTTTTTCTCACTCAAGAAGGATAGCAGAACTAGAGGACATGAGGTAAAATTAGTAAAGGATCAATGTAGATTGGACATCAGGAAGCACTCGTTCTCACAGAGGACAATAAATGAATGGAACAAATTGTCTACAGATTGTGTAACTGCTAGCAGCGTGAATATGTTTAAAAACAAGGTTGACACATATATCAGGAGGGCGGGTTATAAGTAGGTGAACATTGTTGGACTCTCGATAAGCCAATGGCTTCCTTGTCCACTTGCCATCTGGGCCTTTGGCTTGGATGGCAAATCTTGTTAAATCTTGTTAAAGTAGCCTCGCTTCATCCATCCCACATTTCCTCTCTCCCATTCACTCCGCATACGATCAAGTTTTTAGATATATAGTTCCATTCTTTTTTTTTATTAATTATTGCATCCTATCATAATCTTTTATCATGTCATCTGTTTGTTATGTGTGCACAGCACCACGATGATGTCATTGTCTCAATTATATACATTTATATTTTATGCTCTTATCATAATTTGTTGTTATTTTATGTACAGCACCAAAGAATATGATTTTGTAGATTGGTGCTATATAATTGAATAAACATTAAATATGTGTTCATTAGTAGCCCCGTCCCACTCTCTATATGACAGTGATATCAACAATTTAATTGTTTTGGTCAACTTAAAATGCTATTAAACTAGCAAAATAAGCATGTTTTTAATGACAATGTTTTGTCAGTCATTTGGAATGACAGCTGGGAGACATTAGGTGCCTATTTAACCGAGATTAAATGTAAAGTGCCGACAGCAACAACAAATAATGCTGATGAACAGAACGTTAGGAAGGTTAGAGTTGTGCAGTTTTAGTGAGATACGGATTAACATTTGCACAGAAATGTAAATACCAAACAACTTTGACAATAATAGCAAACTTGAGGAACCTGAGTTCAGAAACACAACTAACCAGACATTAACATTGCGCAGTGTTGCACTAGCGAGGGACTGCTGAGAACTGAGGGCAAAAATTAAATTTCAAATAAATATAAGTCTTTTTGGGGGAAGGTAGCTATAGTCTCAGATAATTTTAAACTGATGGGAAGTTTGTTCCAGAGAAAGCATGTTTGCCCAGGTCAAGCTTAGTTTTAGGAAGAAAAAGCTGTTGTGAGACAGATCTGAGCTGGGGATATTTGAAAGCTGCAGTAGGGTGGGTGGTTGTTGTGCACGATATGTAAGAGTGGACAGTTTAAATTTGATAGGTAAGAGGAAGCCAATGTATCTGTTCAAGCAGGGGTAGTGATGGTTAAAAATTAGGCGACCTGAGTACAACAGGTGCGAGGCCATTTTACACAAGTTGGAATTTAGCTTTAGTCTTTGAGATGCTGCAAAAAGCATGTTTAATGTTTTGCACCATGAACATTTATGTGGTCTTCAAATGCAAAGCAAACAAAATAATTAGTAAGTAGTATATTTATGATTGATTCTTAGTTGTGAAAGGGCAGAGAAAATTTTGAAAGGGCAGAGAGATTCAAAGTACAGATGTACAATAATTCTGTTTTAGTGTCTCAAAAACTGGAGAAGAAGCTGCAATGATGGACGGGTGGACGGCGACCTACAACAGCACTGATCTGAAGAGCTGGGTGGTGGACTTCGCAGAGAACACATCTGATAATGTAACTAGTGTGACCACAACATTTCGCAAGATCACACCACAGTGCACTTTATTCCGGTTCATCCTCTACTCAGTCGTCTGCGTCGCTCTCTGTCTCATTGGCTTCTTTGGCAATGCTGTCTCCTACATGGTGCTGCAAAAGGACAAGAGCTCCCCAGTTGCCTCGATACTGCTGCAGTCACTAGCCATTGCAGACAATGCATTCCTCTTCCTGTGGATGGCTCACTATCCACTCCATTCTCTTCACTCCCATTTCTACAGCTCCGCCATACGTGGCACAAACAACCAGCTACAAGTGGCCCTGCTCTACTTACGTGTCTACTCATTCCCGCTGCTCTTCATGACTCAAACACAGACAATCTGGCTGACTGTCATCATTGCGGCCAATCGTTTCATCGCCGTCTGCCTGCCATATAGCGCCCCACACCTGTGTACCCTTGCCAATGTGCGCCGGGAGCTCTTTGCCATCACCGCCTTTTCCATGCTCTATAACGTGCCACGGTTCTTTGAGGTGCAGGTGATTACACGTGCAGACAACAAGACCCACTGGAACCGGACAGAATTTGGCAATGATGTATACTACCAGAAAGTCTACCTAGATGCTCTTTATTATATCTTCTCCTTCGTGCTACCACTGCTCATTCTGGCATTTGTTAACACAAAGATCATCATTGCATACCGTGCGACCCAGCAGCGCCGAAGACGCATGACAAGTCGTCAATGCGACAACGAGAACAATATCACCCTCGTCATGATCATCGTCATTGTCATCTTCATGCTGTGCCAGGCTCCGGCACGTATTGTGCAGATTGTCTGGGGCTACAAGTATAAACACTGTCAGGAGGCCATCTACTACCTCATCCACATCACAAACACCTTCGAGGTCCTCAATTCCTCCGTCAACTTCCTCATCTATTTCTTATTCCGTAAGCGTTTCCGCGACATCCTCTGTGCGCACTTCTGTCTCGAGACAATCACCTTCTGGAGGCGCCCTCTGTCACAAGGAGTGACAACTACAGAAGGATTGTCACTGGTTGAGATCGGACAGACATCGTCGGTGAATCGGTCTCAAGATACCAACACAAGCAATGCCACGCGGAATGGGTTCATTCAAGCAAGAGACAAAGCTAAACAAACTGACAACTCTGATGAGACTCCTTCAAGCGAAGACTCAAACAATCATAAAACAACTGAAGTAGTAAATGGTGTGCATCAAAGGGATACGGACAAGGAGCAGACTGTCGAGATATATAACAATGACAATCAACTACTAGCACTCTGAATATCATGACAATGGGTGATTGGATCATAAGAAAGTGATCTTTTTTGGTATAAACACCTGTCAGTATATGACAGTAAAAAAATCACGATGCCAAAATGGCAAGCTTTGTGCACAAACAAACGACAGAATTCATCTGTCATATCATAATTTTTTTGCAGGGAGATATTTTCGAAATGTGGGCTGATGCTGTGTGCATCACCATGCTGTTGTGTAGCATTGGAAAAACACATGGACAAATTATAGCCAGCTGGTTTATATGTATCAAATTGCTGCAGCAATGGCTAGCCTTCATGTATAATGGCCATTTTACAAGAATGGTGTTGATTACCTGGTGTAATCCTGATTTGGCCACACGCCAGAATAACATATCCACCGAATGAACGTTGCATGCAAAAGGTGGGTCTATGTTACATGCTACTGGGCGACATGAAATAATTTTAACGCATTATTTTTTATTTGTGAGCCGACAGGTTTCCTATATAGACATGGTCTTGAATGACACATCAAGACAGTTGAATATTCGTCACTTTAAAATTGAAATTGCTTTGGGTAAACAACTTAATTAATCAATGATGATTAATTAACAATAATCATTATTAATGCCTAATACAGTGTATGAGGCTTTGACACAAGAACGTCTCATACAGATATTGGCATGTGTCAATAAGATTGAGTGAAAACTAGTCAAATGTATTGTATCACTGATGTATGAGAATTAGTTAAATTGTAAATATAATGTAAAAGTACTGTTTTACCATAAATTCTTGCATAGTTTTGTGTAAGTTATATATATATATATATATATATATATATCACTCAAACTTGGCATGGAAATGTATCTTTGTGGCTACTCGAGTTAAAGCCGTTAGCTTTAAGTATTAAAATACAAAAACTGTGTTTTAATTTAAAGTTGGTTAAACGTGCTGCAAAGATGATGAAGAGTGCAAAAGAAGAACTACTGATCACTGTCTCACTCAAGATGCCTACATGTGTAATGTGAAAGTGGCTACGTATGATCTCAACTAAGTGCAGCAAGAAACTATGACCACATCATGTGCACTGGCAGAGCAAACTAAATTTGGTAGCATTGGTTAAATGCAACACTAGTTGAACCCAGTAAGAAACTTGTCAAACATGAATTGTGTCACATGACCAGTGTCATGTGACACATCCATAACTTCAGTCTGCTGAAGAAGACTGCGAGATGCAGTTGAAATATACAGAATGAACACTAAGTTTCTTGAGAGGTAATTATGCTTAATATGTTAATTTAATGAAATAATGTGTTTATTTAGCCAATTTAGACCATGTTATTAATTGTTTAGCACTATGAACATTTGGAGCTATATCATATAAAATATTATTATTACATGAAATTACATGGCATATAATGTATTTCGATCACAAACTCTGTATTTAATTGCAGCTGAATAAGAATTCAGCATTAAAAAAACCTAAGAAATTCTGATCATCAATGATAATTACAAATACCTGTGTTCACACAATCTTTATTACACTATTGGTAGAAACTAGATTTCCTTTTGCAATAGGAATCATGTAGTCCCCACATATTACCTGTATTGCCTCTTACACAGTTGTACATCTTAGATGTACATAAATGTAGTTCTAGATGTACATACTACATACATATAGTTCTAGATGTACATAAATGTTGTTCTAGATGTACGTACTACTTACATATAGTTCTAGATGTACATAAATGTTGTTCTAGATGCAAATAAATGTAGTTCTAGATGTACATAAATGTAGTTCTAAGGCCTTTTAACAAAACCAGCTTAAATTGTATAACCCTCTAACACTATAGGATATATTGAGATTGATTTCTAAAGTCAAAACTATTTAAGATTGTTATGAGTTTGCCATAATTAATTAATTTTAACAAGATTTAATAAGATTGCCAGCCAAGACAAAGGCCCAGATGGCAAGTGGACAAGGAAGCCATTGGCTTATCAAGAGTCCAACAATGTTCATAATTTTACATCTATGTGTAACCTGCCCTCCTGAGATATGTGTCAACAGTGTTTTTAAACATATTCATGCTGCTAGCAGTTACACAATCTGTAGATAATTTGCAAAATGTAGACTTTTCTTTTACAGGAAACTCACTAACTTTACAGTTTACATAAGATATGAAACACCCAAAATTAACTTTCAATTGGAAACACCTCATATTAACTAACCAATGAGAAAAACAAGAACACTTAATTGAACACTTGCTGCCCTTATGACTGTCCATTTACTTGTTATCTGATGACGAACTAAGATTCAACAGTTGTTACCCGAACCCACACCTTGGGTATAAAATCTAAACATCCCATCACCATTCCAGAAATTCAATGTCTGAATCTCTTCAACACACCATACCATGCAAAAGATGACCAATAATAATATCAATTAACATTCTGTTGACCATGTAAGAATGGCTGACACGCGCTATGTGCTTCTGTTAGACTTTTTGTGATTAAGATTGCTAGGTCACGACAATCATTGTGCCTGTCTAAGCCAGAGGAAATGACAAGTCATCACCTGGCCATTTCTCTCAATGTGCACCGCCGGCAGTAATCAAGCTAATTTGTCATTGCTTGCTTGATAATTTACTGTTTGGTCTCAGATGTGATTTGTGTCTGCAAATGCTCTGGCTGATTGCAGACCCCCATTTTATGTTTCCAATGTCGCCAAGCTGTTTAATTCTGAATGCTAATGTTGGGTGTGATATGTTTGTAGTGTCACCATAATAGTCGAAGTGCTATGGATGGGTATAGACCGTGATTATGTATTCGTAGTGTTCCCATGATGTGTATCATTCCAAGTGCTATGGTAGGGTATAAACCATGATTATATATGTGAAGTGCTGCCATCAGACTTGGTGGGTCAGTTACTTTGCAATTGGAACTGAGATGCCAATTCCAAATTGAGATTTTAAATTAATGCAATTGACCCCAAGTCTGGTTGCCATGACATGTATGGGTTGGGTGTGATAATGAATTAGTACTGATGTTTCACTTCCAGTGTTACTACTGTAATACTACTAAATATAGCCTGTCATCATGTGTAGACAGTCATCATGCGTTTGTAGTGTTGCCATGATGTTGTCATGGTTGGGTGTAGACAGTCATCATGTGTTTGTAGTATTGCCATGGTGTTGTCATGGTTGGGTGTAGACAGTCATCATGCGTTTGTACTGTTGCCATGATGTTGTCATGGTTGGGGTAGACAGTCATCATGTGTTTGCAGTGTTGCCATGACGTTGTCATGGTTGGGTGTAGACAGTCATCATGTGTTTGTAGTGTTGCCATGGTGTTGTCATGGTTGGGTGTAGACAGTCATCATGTGTTTGTAGTGTTGCCATGGTGTTGTCATGGTTGGGTGTAGACAGTCATCATGCATTTGTACTGTTGCCATGATGTTGTCATGGTTGGGGTAGACAGTCATCATGTGTTTGCATTATTGCCATGATGTTGTCATGGTTGGGTGTAGACAGTCATCATGTGTTTGTAGTGTTGCCATGGTGTTGTCATGGTTGGGTGTAGACAGTCATCATGTGTTTGTAGTGTTGCCATGATGTTGTTATGGTTGGGTGTAGACAGTCATCATGCGTTTGTACTGTTGTCTCTTTCCAAGTATTATGACTGGATTAGGCCATCGCATATGACATTCCAATTGCTATGATTAGGTATAGATAACTATTGCATGATACATCTCGTTGCTGTCACGTGACAAACATGTGATCTTCAGTTTATCACACAATCTAATTTGCAGAAACCACACGTTCCAGGTTAGTTGTGAGTACACAGGCCTTGATCAACTCAGGTAGCATTACAACCCAAGTTAGTTGTGAGTACACAGGCCTTGATCAACTAAAGTAGCATTACAACCCAACTTAGTTGTGAGTACACAGGCTTTGATCAACTCAGGTAGCATTACAACCCAAGTTAGTTGTGAGTACACGGGCCTTGATCAACTAAAGTAGCATTACAACCCAAGTTAGTTGTGAGTACACAGGCCTTGATCAACTAAAGTAGCATTACAACCCAACTTAGTTGTGAGTACACAGGCCTTGATCAACTAAAGTAGCATTACAACCCAACTTAGTTGTGAGTACACAGGCCTTGATCAACTAAAGTAGCATTACAACCCAAGTTAGTTGTGAGTACACAGGCCTTGATCAACTAAAGTAGCATTACAACCCAAGTTAGTTGTGAGTACACAGGCCTTGATCAACTAAAGTAGCATTACAACCCAAGTTAGTTGTGAGTACACAGGCCTTGATCAACTAAAGTAGCATTACAACCCAAGTTAGTTGTGAGAACACAGGCCTTGATCAACTAAAGTAGCATTACAACCCAAGTTAGTTGTGAGTACACAGGCCTTGATCAACTAAAGTAGCATTACAACCCAAGTTAGTTGTGAGTACACAGGCCTTGATCAACTAAAGTAGCATTACAACCCAAGTTAGTTATGAGTACACAGGCCTTGATCAACTAAAGTAGCATTGCAACTCAAGTGGTAAATATACTTTAAATGGTTTATATAATATTGTTTTCTTTTTTGTGCTGGCAAACTTAACATCTACACCATCTCAGTAGCTGTCTTGCAGTGTCGGTTCTCACGACAACTGTGATGCTGTTTCAACGAATGCTTATGTATACGTTAACACGATTTTACTATGTTAACATTTTAAAGTATAACTACGTCAAATGTGACTATTTTATGTCAATTTCAAATAGCACATTGCCAGTGAACTAAAATGATGTATAGATCTGTTATCTGACTAACCTACAACCATAAACAAACTAGCATTACAACAAATATATCACAAGTGCTATCTGCCCACGAATTTGGTTCATAGCGCAATCAATAAATACAATTTCCTGAGCCTACATGTTACACCATTAATATCTGTTTGGCTCAAATCTACTGAACACACAGCTATGCAAAAAAGAGTGCGTACATTCGTGTATGTGGTGATGCATACAACAATAGATTTTGGTAATGTTTAAAACATCCTTGTATTTATATATATTTATATATGTAATATATAGAAATAAATACAAGGATATTTGAAACTCAATTACCTGTACCACAAACTATTGTTTATGTATCACTGCACATATATGCATGTATCATTATATTTTCACAGCTGTAAGATTAAATCATGTGTCATTGTAGTAAAAAATTATAATAGAGAGACAACTGAGTCATCTCACAGCTGAGAGACAACTGAGTTGTCTTCGAGCTGAGAGACAACCAAATTGTCTTGGAACTGAGAGACAACCGAGTCGTCTTGGAGCTGAGAGACAACTGAGGTCATCTCAGAGCTGAGACACGACTGAGTCATCTCAGAGCTTAGAAACGACTGAGTCGTCTCAGAGCTGAGACACGACTGAGTCGTCTCAGAGCTGAGACACGACTGAGTCGTCTCAGAGCTGAGACACGACTGAGTCGTCTCAGAGCTGATACACGACTGAGTCATCTCAGAGCTGAGACACGACTGAGTCATCTCAGAGCTGAGACACGACTGAGTTGTCTCAGAGCTGAGTGACAACTGAGTCATCCCAGAGACAACCGAGTTGTCTGCTACAATACCATATTAAATTTTCTCGTGCGCCAATGCTCACATTCGGCACTGTTCACTTATGCAGGTCTCTGAATAAAAGAGACTAGCATATTGTACATTTACGAGAATTTATTAGCTGTGAGTGGGACTTTACAAAACTTTGGCAGATGCGTGCAAATGATCAATGCTTCTCGCATAATAGGTCAAGCATGTTGCATTAGCATTTGCTCTGCCAGTGAACGCCGTCATGCCATGCCACCAGACCCAACCCAGACGACAGTGAAAAATGTCAATGGAGGTTTGCTAAAATTCTGAGAACAATATCTGATCTGAGACTGCTTCAGAACTAGCACTAGTCTGGGCTGACAATTGTTCAAGTTTGCTTGATGCACAATGACACTGTATTAGATGTATTAGATGCTCATCCATCACATAGAATCAAGGCATGTTTTATTCTGCCATCAAGTTGGTAGTGGTAGAAGTAGAATAATTTTGTGGAAAACTGTTTGATATGCCATGCTATTGACCAATGAAATAACTATCTATCATATCTATCGCTTAATAACGTTCAGCAGAAAATATGATTTATCCTAACATACACGTCTTTTGCAGATAAATCCTCACATCTCGTTGCGACATTATGTAATGAGGCTTGTGTCAGTAAATCAGCACGTGTTTGCTTATTTTCCTCATTCAATCCATACAAGCTGCTTTACGAGTGTGAGTAGCTAAAGCTGCTTTACGAGTGTGAGTAGCTAAAGCTGCTTTAGGAGTGTGAGTAGCTAAAGCTGCTTTACGAGTGTGAGTAGCTAAAGCTGCTTTACGAGTGTGAGTAGCTAAAGCTGCTTTACGAGTGTTAGTAGCTAAAGCTGCTTTACGAGTGTGAGTAGCTAAAGCTGCTTTACGAGTGTGAGTAGCTAAAGCTGCTTTACGAGTGTTAGTAGCTAAAGCTGCTTTACGAGTGTTAGTAGCTAAAGCTGCTTTACGAGTGTGAGTAGCTAAAGCTGCTTTACGAGTGTGAGTAGCTAAAGCTGCTTTACGAGTGTGAGTAGCTAAAGCTGCTTTACGAGTGTGAGTATCTAAAGCTGCTTTACGAATGTGAGTATCTAAAGCTGCTTTACGAGTGTGAGTATCTAAAGCTGCTTTACGAGTGTGAGTAGCTAAAGCTGTTTTACGAGTGTGAGTATCTAAAGCTGCTTTACGAGTGTGAGTAGTTAAAGCTGCTTTACGAGTGCGAGTAGCTAAAGCTGCTTTACGAGTGTGAGTAGCTAAAGCTGCTTTACGAGTGTGAGTAGCTAAAGCTGCTTTACGAGTGTGAGTAGCATCTCACACCACGTAGTCTGTGGTAGAATGGTCATGTCAGAAAGACAGTTTGTCTTCATGTTTTTTTAAATTACTGCTATGTGACACCAGAGGGCTGATCTCTCCTGGACGTTTGAATCCACCAGACTCAACAGAATGAGCACACCATATTTTTCCGTGTCTAATACGCCCAAGTATAATATACAGCCTGACTTTTTGCTCAAATCTGACAGAATTTCTATATTACCTGTATAATATGCACCCCAACCTTTTAACATCAATCCCTGATTTCCATGCTAGCGTTGTAGCTCAGACACCAAGCTTAATACAAACGTCTTTATTTAATTTGTCTAAGCTTAAAAGTGATTATTTTTTGCTATCTGCCAGTTACACATTGTTGGCCCTAGACACTTAGACATTGTTGGCCCTAGACACTTAGACATTGTTGGCCCTAGACACTTAGACATTGTTGGCCCTAGACACTTAGACATTGTTGGCCCTAGACACTTAGACATTCGACAATTATAGCCTTATTATCATCTGTAATACGCACCTGACATTTGTATTATACGCAGAAAATTACGGTGTGGTCACCTTACGCAGTTGGGAGAACAACAATAAAAGGGACGATTTTCTTGTACCACTGAAACCTTCCCATCATAAAATAGTTGTGTGCATTTTAGAAATGTGACAGAAGTTTATACTCAAATTGTATGAGCCATATAGCATCTCAAAAGTGTTAACATTTGTTGGTCTGATAATTCATTATGTTCAATTCAGCTGAATTAAATAGATAGCATTTTCTTTCATAGGCATTTCTCATCTAACCAGATCCTCTATGGATTTGGAAATGAAGAACGTATCTAACAATGCTGTCTTAATTGGCCCATTTGTACAGTTTCCAGATATTGATTATTCTTTCTGACCATGGAGGGCTTGACTTGTGTTCTCATTATTGTATAGTTGCGAGTAGATGCATCACGTGCGTGTCATAAAATATGATGTAATTCCTGTACACACATATATATATATAGATGTTTATCAAAGTTACGCGTGCTTTTATTAACGTTACATAGTCCGTTGTTGTTGTTTCTGATTATACTGTTAAACAAACTGTGAAATAAATGGTTTCATGTTTGAACATATATTGCGAGGGTATGTAAATTTTTTTTAGACCAGACTGACACATTTTTTTTGGAAAATCGATATTTTTTTACTTGAAATTCTGTATGAAGATGTACAAATCCTTATAACACGTCATTGGTTAATTGGCCTAAATCTTTCATTCAAGTGTTGCCGTCTATCAAGTTACCAAATATACCTACATAAAAAACCAACAGGTTTTGTCAGGAATCTGCCTAGCATCACAAGCATTTTAGGAGAAATATAGCATAATTGCTCTTCGATCTTTCATGTTCATACTCCCCACCAGTGGCGCCACCTACCACTGCCATGACTGACAAGAGAAAAAGGGGCATTGGGTATACTTGGAGTTTATTTCAGCCTATTTATCATCATTATTTATAATATTTATTATTTAGACTAAAGCTGTTCTGGGGGCAGAAAACTAAAATCCTGAATCCAAATAATATACTTCATAATCATAATACACGAAGAGTTAGCGAGCTACACAACTACAGAAGTTATGATGTGCCAATAAATGCCTCTGGCATAACCTAATATATATAGTCAACAATTCCATACAAAGCATATTACACAAAAGAAACACCCACAGTATGCAAGATTTAGCAAATTTGTATTAAACACATTTTACTACAAACATATGAGGATAGTTGCACACGACCAAACTGTTACGCATGCACACAAACATAATGACAATACATGCAAATACAAAAATTAAACATGACAAAACACTCCTATACACAAGCACATAGACTAGTGTTCAAATACAAACTGAAACATACATTGAAATTGGTCTTAGCAGGAGTCTCCCTGATCCGCTGTCAGTCATTGTCATATTACTACATCAATTGTTTAGACATGAATTATTTTGTCAAATAAAAATAATTCTGTTGTGTTCAAATATTTATCCTAGTGTGTTCATACAGGACTACTAGTATGTACATTAGTATCAAAGACATATTTTAATACATAAAATTAGAATTTAGCTATTTACATCACCTATATAATGAAGACACTATAACATACACACCAATGCCCTTCCACCATCCCTGCTGTGGTGTAGTATGGCCAAATCAAGATAGTGTTTAATATTCACAAGGGAATCCATGTGATCATTAGCTACTGGGGTACTGTTACCATTGTGTCTGCTATCTACATGGTGCCCATCTACATAGACTACAGCTACCTTGGGGTGGTAAACTCAGGGTAAGAAAATGTGTTCACACAGAACTGGGTGTGCTAACTATCAAGTATATTAAATACTATATTTAACATATCACCACAGTGTAAACACATTCCATACATGTATTCATTGTCTCTAACCACAGCAGATTTCAAGCATTGACAAAAATCATCAGCCTGCCTTGGGTAGTTGTCACTAGACAATGGATATCTAATGACAAAGCATCTCTGCTTACAATATCCAAATAAACATCACTTATTCTGCTATGATTGCTCTGTTATCTGTTATCTGTTATCTGATATCAGTATGTCCTCTCAGCTGGCAAGCAGGAGTCAGACTACGTCATTGTATCAAAGTTGATTTGTCAGTGATATTTGATTTGTACTTCTGCAATGAACTGTGATTAAGTGTGCAGTGCAATGGGGTCAGCTGTGGTGAATAAAATCTACTAATCCATAAATCACATTTATTTGGTAATTTATAGTAGGAATGTAATTAGACTTGTACAGCATACAGAAGGATTTCCATTCTGTTTTTAGAATTTTTACTCAATTACATAACATATTCCATGTACATATAATATAATTTGTTACCTATTTGATCACCACATGACCTTATAGTTTATACATTGCTGTTAATCAGGTTTGCAAAACAAATTATGAAAATGTTTTGGTTTACTGGGAATTCTTATTTTTTTCTTGGCTCTTCTCTTTTTTCATGAAAACCACTGGATGTATTTCGTAAAAAATTGTATGAACGCAAATTTTTATGGTTACCATGCAAATTCAACACCCCATACTTATTAGTATTATACACTGCAAAGTACAATTGCATTAAAAAAAAAAATAACACCTAAGATAAAAAGTTTACTCAGAGTTGATAAAGTGAGTATTTTGAAACACAAACATTGACCCAAGCCAGATAGAGTGATTAATTTTACACGCAAAACCTTGGCTCAGGCCATACATTTAATGACACTGTCTTTGACAATGGTGCACACATTAGTGCGAACACTACACCTATGACTATGTCCTGTTGAAAACTCGCCGTATCTTGTTATTACTGCAATTTTTATTATGAATG
This sequence comes from Lamellibrachia columna, assembly GCA_963662155.1. NCBI lineage: Eukaryota > Metazoa > Annelida > Polychaeta > Sabellida > Siboglinidae > Lamellibrachia > Lamellibrachia columna. The sequence continues at coordinate 7,802,495 of OY759270.1, forward strand.
TCTTTATAACCCTTTATTCAAGAAGTCTGTACTTGTAGGCATGTTAATAACACATAGTTTATTATGAGTGTCTTTATACCCATTTATTCAAGAAGTCTGTACTTGTAGGCATGTTAATAACACATAGTTTATTATGAGTGTCTTTATACCCATTTATTCAAGCAGGTCTGTACTTGTAGGCATGTTAATAACACATAGTTTATTATGAGTGTCTTTATACCCATTTATTCAAGAAGATCTGTACTTGTAGGCATGTTAATAACACATAGTTTATTATGAGTGTCTTTAAACCTCTTTATTTGAGAAGGTCTGTACTTGTAGTCATGTTAATAACACATAGTTTATTATGAGTATCTTTATACCCCATTATTCAAGAAAGTCTGTACTTGTAGAGTACCCCGTACTTGTAGAGTACCCCGTACTTGTAGAGTACCCTGTACTTGTAGAGTACCCCATATATGTATAGTACCCCGTACATGTAGAGTACCCCGTACTTGTAGGCATGTACATGAAAATGTTCATCAAGTTGGTATATAAACAGTATATGAATTACTATTTTCTTCAACCACAACTATTTTGATTACTTACTTCATCAGGAATTCTGGGATTGCAAGTTCTTCCTCTGCTCACCAGTTGTTTTGGCAAGCAGGCTTCCCATAGGTGACTCAATCTATATCCCCCCTCATCTCGATTCATGACTGGAATTGTCTTTCGGATCCATATGGTCTCTTTGATCCATTTTGCGTTTCTGTTACACTCTCTGTCAATCACTGTTGCCCCCTCCCAGTCTATGATGCAATTGTTCCTGTCTGCATAGTCTGTTATTGCAGATTTATGCTCTATTACTGTTCACACTCTCTTCTGTTCCCTGGTAAATCGTCTGGTTGTGATGTTTTCAACCTCCTTCTTGTGTTCTTCGAGTCTTGTTCCTAATGTTCTCCCTGTTTTCCCGATATACGTATGGTTACAGCTCTTACAAGGGATCTGGTATACACAGCCTGTCTTTTTACTATCTTCCACTTCGTCCTTTCGATGCACTAGTATTCTCCTGATGTTTTGATGAGGTCTAACCGATGTAGCAATCTCATGGTGTTTTTAAACCCGATGAATAGGTTCTGTTACTCCTTTGACATACGGGAGTGTGACCACAGCTTTGGATTTCTCTGTGTTCTTTTCCTTCTTTTCTTAGTTTTTTCCTTCTGAGATTGCTGTTCTTTCACCTTCTTTATGGTCCAACTTGGGTACCCACATCTTTCTAGTGCCTTGGTGATGTGCTCCATCTTTTTCTCTCTGTCTTCTGGCTCTGATACGATGTTGTTGCATCTATCCAGTAACGTTTTGATGACCCCTAGTTTCTGATGTAACGGATGGTGAGAGGTAAAGTTCAGATATTGGTCTGTATCAGTGTATGCATCTTCTTCCGATACACTAGGAGTTTCACTGTTCCATCTTCCTTTCGTATCATAAGTGTGTCCAAGAAGGGCCGGGAGTTGTTGCTATCTTCTTACCAAGACATTGAAGACATTGAAGACAGTGACCGAACAAATATTATAAACATAGATCCAAGTGAAAGCTCAACTAACATTAAAACAAAATACCATAATGTTGAGCCTAGATATTGTTGATGAATCAAACAAAAAATAACAATTTGCAATATCTACAGACCCTCAAAAATCAACAACCATGCCTCAATTTACTTATTTATGCAATAATTCAATCCTATACTTTTAGACATTAACAGGGGTGCAAAAACACTAACAGGAGATTTCAACATAGATCTGTTGAAAATTAACTTAAATGACAAATTTCAACAATTCTATGATGCATTAACAAATCTAGACCTGCTGCCTGTTATAATACTACCCACAAGAATGTCAACCAGAAATGCAACACTAATTGACCAAATATACTACAAATCACCAAACCCTCTTTCTATCACAGACTGGCATATTAGCTACAAAAATCTCTGATCACATGGCAATATTTGCTGCACTTAATTACAATATCATTAAATTATATACTGTAACAAAAAACATTAGCAGGAGATCACACCCAGGAAGAAATACAGCTAGCTTGACTGAAGAACTAAGATATATAAAAAGGCCTGAAGTCTTTAATCACAGTCTAACTGCAGATCCATTCAGATTGTATGATGAGAAATGTTCTACCAAACTAGAAGAGGTAATGAACAATCACTTCCCACTGAAAAAAGTATAGTTTGATAAATATAAACACAAGAACTGTAAATGGATGACTTACGATCTCATAAATAAAATTAAAAAGGACGACAAACTATACGTAGAAGTGCACATGACAAGTCCTAACTCTAATATAAACAAACTATATGTAGAAGTGGACATGACAAGTCCTAACTCTAATATAAACAAACTACACATAGAAGTGGACATGACAAGTCCTAACTCTAATATAAACAAACTACACATAGAAGTGGACATGACAAGTCCTAACTCTAATATAAACAAACTATATGTAGAAGTGGACACGACAAGTCCTAACTCTAATATAAACAAAATACACGTAGAAGTGGACACGACAAGTCCTAACTCTAATATAAACAAACTATACATAGAAGTGGACATGACAAGTCCTAACTCTAATATAAACAAACTATACACAGAAGTGGACATGACAAGTCCTAACTCTAATATAAACAAACTATACGTAGAAGTGGACATGACAAGTCCTAACTCTAATATAAACAAACTATACGTAGAAGTGGACACGACAAGTCCTAACTCTAATATAAACAAACTATATGTAGAAGTGGACATGACAAGTCCTAACTCTAATATAAACAAACTATACGTAGAAGTGGACATGACAAGTCCTAATTCTAATATAAACAAACTATATGTAGAAGTGGACATGACAAGTCCTAACTCTAATATAAACAAACTATATGTAGAAGTGGACATGACAAGTCCTAACTCTAATATAAACAAAATACACGTAGAAGTGGACATGACAAGTCCTAACTCTAATATAAACAAACTACACATAGAAGTGGACATGACAAGTCCTAACTCTAATATAAACAAACTATATGTAGAAGTGGACACGACAAGTCCTAACTCTAATATAAACAAAATACACGTAGAAGTGGACACGACAAGTCCTAACTCTAATATAAACAAACTATACATAGAAGTGGACATGACAAGTCCTAACTCTAATATAAACAAACTATACACAGAAGTGGACATGACAAGTCCTAACTCTAATATAAACAAACTATACGTAGAAGTGGACATGACAAGTCCTAACTCTAATATAAACAAACTATACGTAGAAGTGGACACGACAAGTCCTAACTCTAATATAAACAAACTATATGTAGAAGTGGACATGACAAGTCCTAACTCTAATATAAACAAACTATACGTAGAAGTGGACATGACAAGTCCTAATTCTAATATAAACAAACTATATGTAGAAGTGGACATGACAAGTCCTAACTCTAATATAAACAAACTATATGTAGAAGTGGACATGACAAGTCCTAACTCTAATATAAACAAAATACACGTAGAAGTGGACATGACAAGTCCTAACTCTAATATAAACAAACTATATGTAGAAGTGGACACGACAAGTCCTAACTCTAATATAAACAAACTATACACAGAAGTGGACATGACAAGTCCTAACTCTAATATAAACAAACTATATGTAGAAGTGGACACGACAAGTCCTAACTCTAATATAAACAAAATACACGTAGAAGTGGACACGACAAGTCCTAACTCTAATATAAACAAACTACACGTAGAAGTGGACATGACAAGTCCTAACTCTAATATAAACAAAATACACGTAGAAGTGGACATGACAATCCTAACTCTAATATAAACAAACTATACACAGAAGTGGACATGACAAGTCCTAACTCTAATATAAACAAACTATACGTAGAAGTAGACATGACAAGTCCTAATTCTAATATAAACAAACTATAAGTAGAAATGGACATGACAAGTCCTAACTCTAATATAAACAAACTAAAATCAGCTGAGCTGGAAAATAAAACAAAAGAAGTAAGAAAATTAAAATGAGAAGCAAAGGCTGCTTATTATAACCTACAATTCAGTAAATATAGGAATGACATCAAGAAACCATGGTAAAACATAGCTGATGTTATCAATAAATCAAAGATACAGAAAGAAGAGAGCGGCAAAAAGAGTTGTTGATAAGGCAAGAAGAAATATGGAAGCAGACGTATATAGCAAGCTAGATGAGGATGGTGGAAAGAAGAGGATACACAAAATGGCCCGAGACAGGGATGAGAATAGTAAGGACGTGAAGGGTGGGACGGTGATGAAGGATAGAAATGGGAAGTTAGTGACAGAACAAGAGGCAGTGCTGAAGGTCTGGGAAAGCTACTTCAAGGAGCTACTGAACCAGGATAGAAATAACAACGATCTAGAATTACGATCATATGTAGAGGGGAAAGTGGAGTTAACTGATATTACGGATACAGAGATGCAAAGCGGGATGAAATGGATGAAGAAGGGAAGGGCACCTGGTATCGATGAGATGCGAGTGGAGATGGTAATGGCAGCGGAGGAGAGTGGAATCAGCTGGACAAAGAGGCTGCTGAATACATGTACGAGGCAAGGTAACCTACCAGAGGAATGGCAGACAGGGCTAATAGTCCCAATATGGAAGAACAAGGGAGATGTGCAAGACCCAGGGAAATACTGAGGAATCACACTTCTAAGTCACATCATGAAGCTGCTAGAGAGGATCCTGGATGTTAGGATCCTACAGAAAGTAGAGCAAGAATTGGGTGAAGAACAACAGGGATTCAGAAAGGGCAGAGGGACGACTGATGGGATGTTTGCATTAAGACAAATGGTAGAGAAGAGGTTGGAGATGCAAGGGAGAATGGCAGTGGGATTTGTGGACCTGGAGAAGGCCTATGACAGTCCCTAGAGAGATAGTGATGGCAACAGTGAGATGGATGGGAGTGCCAGAAGCAGAAGCCAGGATGGTGGAAGCAATGTATGAGAGAACAAAAGGAAGAGTGGTGGTTGGATCTGGGTTGTCAGGAGAGTTTCCAGTTAACATCGGTTTGAGGCAAGGAAGTGCCCTTAGCCCTTTACTGTTTATCATGGTGATGGAACTGATCAGCAGGAAGATCGGCACGAAGGATGTTCTCAGGAAGATGATGCAGAAAGCAAGCAAGACCTACAGGAAGTGTTGGAGGAATGGAAGGGGGTGTTCGAGAAGCACGGACTGAGAATGAGCCTAGAGAAGACAGAAGTGATGTGGATTGGACACCAGAGAGAGGAGTTGAACATCAAGTTGGATGGTAAGGAGATCAAGCAAGTGGATGGCTTTGTGTACCTTGGAGGAACGGTTACGGAGGATGGGCATTCAGCAGCAGAAGTGCGACGTCGGACACAAGCGGGAGCGAATGCTTGGAGAAAGGTAGAGGGAGTCATGTTAGACAGAAAAATTTCAAAAAGCTGAAAGGGAAAGTCCTGAGAGCATGTTACACTGGCATGCCTGTATGGTCTGGAGACAGTGGCATTGACAGAACAACAACAACCGATGCTGCAACTGTGTGAGAATAACTGTGTTCGTCGAATAACAAGAACAAAGAGGGTGGCCAGAAGAAGGATGAATGACCTAAGGAAAGAGGTTGGGATGCAATGCAGCCTAACAGGAAGATTGGTGAGAAGCAGGATGAGATGGGCAGGCCACTTGGTAAGAATGGATGCAAGCAAACTAGCAAAGAGAGCAGCGGTGCAAAAACATCAAGGAAAAGGGGAAGGCCACAGCTGAGATGGGAGGACTGCGTGAGGAGGGACATGAGGAGATCGGAGGACGATGAAAGATGGAGAGAGGGAGCTGCCGATAGAAAACTATGGAAAGAAAGAATAGAAAGATTGGCTCGACAATACTTTACCTGACCCTCATCCCTGTACAGCAGGGAACAAGGAGGGAACAAGGAGGAAAAAGAGCCCAGAAACAATTTCCAACATATTTCAATGTAAACAATGAAGCCAAGTTCACATATAAAACAGAAATAGCAACACAATTAATTTTTTTATATTGGATCACAACTTGCAAACAAATTAAATACTAATGGAAAACCAGGGTTCAAATCATATTTAAAAAAAGGGAAAAAATTATACATTCTTCCAATTAACACCTATTGAGAAAAAAAAAAAATACAATAAAAAAGTCAAAAAGTAGTATGGGAAATGACAAAATGTCTCCAATCCTACTAAAAGCTTCTGTTAAAGTCATTGCAAAACCCCTTACCAGTATAAATAACCAATCTCTACTTAGCAGAAAATTCCCTCATAAATAAAAAATTGCTAAAGTTATTCCCATCTACAAAAAGGATGATAAGCATAACTTTCAACAACTACAGACCAACATCACTTCTACCATGCATATCCAAAATCTTTAAAAAATAGTTTGTACTCAAACATTCCACTATCTCACTGTTAATAAACTTCTCCACCCAAATCAGTATGGCTTCAGAGCTGAATATTCTACTGAAATGGATATATCTGAATTAACTGGCCGAACATACTTAAACCTTAACAAAAAGGCTTACCTTTAGCAGCATTTCTAGATCTGTCAAAGGCTTTTGGCACAATTGATCATACAATCCTTATAAACAAACTTGAACATTATGGCATAAGAAACACTTAAATAGAATGGTTTAAAAGCTATCTACTACACAGACAGCAATATGTAGAATTCAACAACACAAAATCATCTTTAAAACAATAATTACTGGAGTCCCTCAAGGTTCAATTCTAGGACCATTAGTATTTTTTATATACATCAATGATCTAGCAACAGAAAGAAAACTTTTTTTTCCAATAATGTATGCAGATGATACCACCCTGCTGCACACACTAAGTGCCTTTACAACTGACCAAACTAATAACTCAGATACATCCAACTACATAAATGCAGAATTGGCTAAAATAACGGACTGGTTAGCAGTAAATAAACTGTCCCTGAATGCCGAGAAAACAGAACTGATGATGTTTTACTATAAACAGAGACAATTAAAGAACAGTGAAGTACCCAACATTAAAATCAATAATATGCCAATTGAACAGGTGACACAATTTATATTTTTTGGAGTCCTAATAGACTCCAACTTAACAATGATCTCCTCCTCAAAATTTTATAGCCAACAAATTATGAAGGATATGTGGAATTCTCTCTAGATTAAAACACTGTGTACCAGTGTACATCCTAAAGATAACATACTCTTCACTATTTATGTCACACCTAAGTTGTGGTATACTAACATGGGGCTGCAAAATTGACACAAGGATAAATAAACTACAAAAACAAGCAATTATATGTATATCATACAGTAAATATAACTCACATAGTACACCTTTACTTAAAGAACTTGAGCTATTAATAGCAGGCAACCTCTTTAAACTGTCATGCATGAAGTTTTTCTACAGATATAAAAATGGAACTGTTCCAGAATATTTTAAAGACAGGTTCAATGCTGATGAAAACCTAAGCCAAAGACAATGAAGGCCCCCCACACACTTTACTGATACAATAAATAATTTCCCCAAAAACTGTGATTAAACAAACTAATACAATCTATTGCCGCCACTGCATCAGACATATACCGGCAATACCACAATTACTTCAAGAAAACTATCTTCCCAAAATTGTCATGGAGAAAATTAACACCCATTCCTACCAGGGCTTTGTAAATTACTCCAAAAAATATATCATAAGTAAATGTAATACAAAAAACTGCTATATCTACAAAAATAATATGCCAGCTGAAACCTAGAAATGTATGGAATGTAATGTTATACTAGGTTTTCAGATAATATTACTATGGTTGTCTATTATCAAAATATTTGTAACTTTATTTTCTGTATATGACTGTATTAACTCATGAAAGACTACTAAACAAACACCAAAACTTACGGATTAACTCATAACTGACTAAACACTCAATGAATATGTCCACTGAAACTAACACAGTATGTAATTGTACAATTTGTGAATGAAATATTTTTTATTATTGTTGCTGTTTTTTATTTTATTTGAACTGCTTCTATTATTATCATCATCATCTTCAGTATTGTTAGTACTATTAGTACTTTTATTTTTTTATTGTTGTTAGCAAAATTTACTACAATACTGCACTATACATAGCCATAGCCACAGGCAGGCCTGTATGATAGCGATCTTTGAAGTCTTAGTGCAGGCCTCCCTTACTGCGCTATACACAGGGAGGCCTGTATAATAGTGATCTTTGAGGTCTTAGTGCAGGCCTCCTTTACTGCACTATACACAGGGAGGCCTGTATGATAGCGATCTTTGAGGTCTTAGTGCAGGCCTCCTTTACTGCACTATACACAGGGAGGCCTGTATGATAGCGATCTTTGAGGTCTTAGTGCAGGCCTCCCTTACTGCACTATACACAGGGAGGCCTGTACGATAGCGATCTTTGAGGTCTTAGTGCATGCCTCCCTTACTGCACTATACACAGGGAGGCCTGTACGATAGCGATCTTTGAGGTCTTAGTGCAGGCCTCCCTTACAGCACTATACACAGGGAGGCCTGTATGATAGCGATCTTTGAGGTCTTAGAGCAGGCCTCCCTTACTGCACTATACACAGGGAGGCCTGTATGATAGCGATCTTTGAGGTCTTAGAGCAGGCCCCCTTTACTGCACTATACACAGGGAGGCCTGTATGATAGCGATCTTTGAGGTCTTAGTGCAGGCCTCCCTTACTGCACTATACACAGGGAGGCCTGTATGATAGCGATCTTTGAGGTCTTAGAGCAGGCCTCCGTTACTGCACTATACACAGGGAGGCCTGTATGATAGCGATCTTTGAGGTCTTAGAGCAGGCCTCCCTTACTGCACTATACACAGGGAGGCCTGTATGATAGCGATCTTTGAGGTCTTAGAGCAGGTCCCCCTGTCATCCTTGACTCAGGCCAGACACAGTGATTTATTTTCCATACAAAACCTTGACTCAAGCCAGACAAGTTCTTCGGTGAGCAGTGAAATAATTCACAAAGCACTCTCCCTGGAGTGATTTACAGTTCCTTTGTTCAATGCAAGTTCATCCATCACATTGAAATTATACCTGGACTAAGTATAAAATCAATGCTCAAAATTGATGAGGCACAACATCCATCAGAGAATTGACAAAGGTTGCCAGCCTGTCTTAAGACTGACTGCTTGTGATTGTTGGTTTGTACCACGCTGATGGAGATGAATTTCTGACACAAATACAGCTCCAACGAGGACAATATTACAACTGACACGGCATGAAGAAAACTCGCACCACATGAAGAAAACTGACATTGCATGAAGTGTCAGTGTCAGTTTTCTTCATGCAGTGTCAGTTTTCTTAATGTAGTATGAGTGTTCTTCATGCAGTGTCAGCTTTCTTCATGTAGTATGAGTTTTCTTCATATGGTGTGTGTTTTACACACCATATGAAGAAAACTCATACTACATGAAGACAAGTCACGCTGCATGAAGAAAACTCAATGTTGTGAGATGCAATGTTGGGCTTTGTGGCTGTGAAGGCGACCCAGAGGAACTATAGTTTCTCTGTTGCTGCAAACAAGCCTAACAGGATCTTCCACGAATGAGCCTATCCTCCCCCCATCGATTCAGGAAGGACTGAATGATCTCCTGGAACCTTTCATTCCAATGTCATTCCAATATCAGGGTGATATCGAAGGAAATCAGATTGAATTGATATCCCAGAAAAAGGAATATTGCATGGGAATGAAGTCAAACTTCTTTTCGTGAATAAGTCCCATCGTGTGTCAGAAAGAGATGAGATTTAGACTGTGTCTCGTGCCACTGATCTTGATGTATTCAGTATATCAGCCAGTCATCCAGGCACTGACATAGATTGATGCCCATTCCACACAACAAAAGAATGCGTATGAAATTGGACTGATAAGGTGGTGGTGAGATCTGTCTTCACATATGGTGTAGAGATGTGGGCCAAGAATGAAGAAAGGATACTTGAGAGAACGGAGATGAGAAGAGAGAACGGATATGAGAATGCTGAGATGGATTGCAGGGAGATTTTTTATAAAGAGAAGATGGAATGAAGACATAGGAAATGAGACGGCTGCATGGTGCTCATCTGATGGATGAACTGAGAAAGTCAGACTCCAGTCGTTTGGGAGGGAGGGAGGGAGGGAGGATGGTAATATGATGAAGAAGGCATGGAAAAAGACGCAGCAGGGGACAGCAAAGGTTATGAATGAGAGACGTAGTGAGGAGAGGAAGAGGTGGCAGAGGTTGTGGCGGAGGAGGATCTGAGCAGCCACTCCCAATAGGGAATAAACAGTCAACAGAACATGACAAGACACCAAACATGGCTGTGCATATTCACAAGCTTGTGCATTATAAAACTGGCTCTGATTAATTAGATTTCATGTCACCAACAGTTGACTGTGCCATGTGGGTGCTGTACTGCAGACAGTCATCAATATCAGAAGCAGCTTTATAAAACTCAACTGGCCTGGATGGCACACCCCTAATACAGACAGTCAGTGCAATAATAACCTCTCAGACTTATCCAAGCCAAACAATGGTTTGGGCGACGACAGTCCGGGATGTCAGCCTAGATATCAGACACACCCAGAAACTGAGGAATCAGTAGTTGTCTTATATATTCCAAACAGTCATCCGTCCACAGTTAATTCAGCCTGAGTGTTTATGACAGTGCATTTATGTATAGAGCCCACCAGCCTAGTGAGTGTATAGCCTACTCTCGGTGTGGGATCCAATTGATTAATATGACATATTTTTTCGAAGGCCTACGGAGGATACTTTTTGCTAAAATTTATTTAATTTTTATCACCTATCAATGTACCCTTACTTTTTTAAATATACAGTCATTACATACAAAAAATGCTGTAACGTAAATCAAGTCAACGCACAAACATGACCACTACAATGTTTGAAGGAAATCGATGACACAGGACAATGACATAGGACAGTGCCACCTGTTGTTAGATTAGTGCGGAGTTGTTTTTAGCATGATGATATAAATATAGACTCTGATTGAGCAGAATTCCCATAACGTAAATCAAATCCTGGAAGTAGAAAATAGCAACTGGAATACAGTAGTCCTCAGAGCAAGACAGGCATATTGTGACAACTGCTATAAATAATTGCGATATGTTATTTTGACACGTGATTTAGATAATTATTAAGTAACGTTTGTGATTACCTGTAAATTGAATTTATAGTCTGAGGGCAATCAAACAAAGCAGCATAACATAAATCTGGATCGCAGACTAATCACACCAGATCGCAGTAGATTTCTTGGTGGTGTTAACAGCTACAGCAGTTTTTTGTAAGCGTCTCGTTCTTTCTGGCCTTATCCCATTTTTCCCAAACCAAACAACGCCAGCTGGCTGGCTGGGTGTGCATATGTGCATGTATTGCCTTTGATAGAAGGTTATCTTAGCACCAGAATTATGACAACTATTTTTTATGTTGAAGATATAATAATTAGCTGTAAATCATTTGCCAAGCATGGCTTTTTCATAATTGCATTTCTTATTATATTTGTAATTAAATAATGAGAAGACTACCAGGGTTCGAATTTAGCGGGGACTCGGTGGCCCGCTGGCCCCAGATTCACTGTTGGGTCCCCACAAATTCCAACTGTGGGAGCCCGGCTGGCTCCTAGTCCTAGAATTTGGCAGAATTTTACGTTATAAATACTACGATATCATTGCATCACAAAGGCAAAAAACATATGCAATTTTATTTTCTACGAGGCACTGCTGCTACCGACCTATCCAACTTCATTTCTCCACCTTAGCGAACACGAACGAACATTTGAAAGTTCCATCCGTCGTTATCCAAACACACGTTGTATTAGACAAGAAAAAAAAACACCATTTTAATATCGGTCCGTTTCTGCGGAGCGTTAATCTTAGTCACTGCTGTATTCGCCAGGGGGATGTTCGTGCGCTACTGGTTGATAAATTATAAACTAGCCCGGCCAAGACAAAAATTGCGGGAAAGCGTCTTTGATTTTTTTCGATCATAATGGTCAATATTCTCAAGTATATGACTGGCGGGGAAAAATTTTTTAAAAGGCAGACAGCAAAAGAAGACAACAAAACTTAATAAAACAGTTTTAAAGGTAAAGTCTACGATGCTGAGAAAAGAAAGTGGGTTTTCCTTGATTTGGGGCTGGATGGCCGACAGAGGCTGGTTCATGACGCTATAAAAGACGTTATGCGCTGGAGCGTATGCGTAAAATATCCTAAATTAGCAAATCAGTCAGGACGGTTCGCGGCGGAAAGTTGCTGTGACAACATCAAAATTATTGCGTTCAAACGGCATGAAAGCAGCAACAGCCGCATCAAGTGTAGAGAGAAACACTTAGTCTTAGACTTTGCCGGCTTAGGCTTAGGCTTAGCTGACGTAGCGAAGCCAGGTAAGACTTGATCATATATAACTAAGTGCATTTGCAGCCATGCCACATTTTACGGATTACCCTACCCGTATTCTAAGCAGATGCTAGGGATTTTTGGAGACATATGGCTGAATTAAGTTTTTTAATACATAATTTCTCAAAACATTTACAAAAAAACGCTATGCATATATAACTGGCGACACCTAGCGGATAACGCCTAATGCATATTTAGTAGTCTGATAGATCGGCACTAGATCAGAATGTTAATGTTATATTAATTATAAGATTTCAACCCCAAACAGCACGTCTGCACAGAGCTTATACTTTTAAAAAGAATGACAGTTATTAATTTCCATATCTGCTGCAGACAGACCTTTTTTTAGCAAGGAATTATAACCTCAATCTAGTTGTGTACGTTCCAGTTTCATACAACACCTAGGCTAAAATATATTTAATTCAGTTCAGAAATGCTTTGACTGAAATTATTTCAAAAACATAATGTTAATATGCTTGCAACTAAATAAATTGTTGATTTTTTTCTTTATGCCTAGGGACATCAAAAGCAGAACAAGCACTGTAAAGCATTGATGCTACAAATGCTGCAAGTCTGAAGAAGTTGTTTGTTACAGCGCATGCTCTTGCGAAGAACAGGCATACACATCATTTTTGTGGATGTGTGATATGCAAGAAATGTCAAGTCTTGATCTTGGCCATAGCTACAGATCTGCTTCTACACATAAGATAATTATTAATTAAGCCACATTCCCCGCACATGCATTGTGTACAAATTAAACAATTTTGTTGAACAAAGTTACATTATGGCTTTTTCATGCAATTATTTCTTGGCCGCCACTTTTGGTCAAGGGCCCCTAGATTTTGGAAAGTGGGGGCCCTGCTGGCCCCCACTAATTTTAGGCTAAATTCTAACCCTGACTACATTAATTACTTTTTATAATTCTATGTGCCTTCCCCTCCCTCCCTCCCTCCCTCTCACTCTCCCTCCCTCTCCCTCTTCCCCCTCTCTCTCTCTCTTTCTCTCTCTCTCGCTGCACCTCCATCTCCCCAGTTGATGCTGCTTTGACTGGGATAAAAAGTTTACATGCGATATGCCAAGTACAACACACTAACCTTGCATTGTGTGGTTACATCCACACAGTCACACACTTTGAAGTGTCCACTTACCTACAAAACATGGTGTGGTTACATCCACACAGTCACACACTTTGAAGTGTCCACTTACCTACAAAACATGGTGTGGTTACATCCACACAGTCACACACTTTGAAGTGTCCACTTACCTACAAAACAGAAGATGGGAAATTGTACAAAACCACAGCAGCACAAATTAATTACAACAGGCAGAAGTAAATAAGCTAGTGAAGGATTATGTGCTTCCAAATTCATTTAATCTAGATTTACTTACTCTAATTTGCATACACAATGCTAGTACAGGTGTAGACCACAGAACACGTATTCTTTGATTCTTAGTGCGTGGAGTGAGGGTAAATGGAAGAAGAGACTTATACAGTGTACAAAGGGCATGATGGGATATCATGTGTACTTGTCTAACGTGGTTCCAGGTTTGGGTTCTAGTGCAAATGCACCTAGCCACCTACTCTAAAAATATTGCATTTGCACTTATATGCAAATGTTGTTAACCGCAATGAACTGACAAACTTGTATATTATATTAACTTCACATATAAAAGTTGATGGATTAAATTTAACTAGCTGCCCAGAGTCATGCGCACAACACTGCACACAAGGTCAAACTACTGATCACTGGAGCTTTCACGGCTGTCTACTGAATGCAAAGTCACCAACTAACTAGCTTGCATGAAATAAAGCCAATAAGTTACACACAGACAATATTAGATAAGACAAGAATATACCCTTTATTACGGATCTTGGTGGTCTCTATATGTACACCAACTAAGATAAAACACAACGGCATTAGCCATGGACATATGGCTGTTTGAAACATAACAACATGGTACATAAAAGGAATAAACCGGAATTGTTTATGTGATAATGTAGATGCCACTGATTGTTAATCCTAGAACATATGCACCACATCAGTTTAGTTTCTATTCACAAAGAACACATAAAAAATTATTCAAATGCATTTGTAAATGCATAGCCAAATGCATTTGCATTATTTTTTAACATTTGCACTTGCACTGGAATAATTTTAAACGTTTGCATTTACACTTAAATGAGCTAGCTCGTATTTGAACCCCGATGTCTGGCGCTCATGACCAGGCAGGAAGACAATAGTGAAGAAGCAATAAGTAACCAAGGTATTATCAAACTAAACAATATCTATATTTCAAATCTGAAAATATTAGCATGACATTTATGTATTCTGAATGTGCAGTCCCGTAAACAAAACATGTTCACTTTGGAGTTGCTTAACAGAAAACACTCATGTTTTCATATCTGGCATAATCACTAGCTGGCAGCACTAGATGTGCCTGTTGCATTACAACTTCCAGCAGGTGGAGTCCTAGTCTGGTCATATTAATGACATGTGTTAGCACAACAGCGTGGGTTTCACAGCCAACTGAAGAACATCAGAATACTGTATGCTTAAGTGTTATAAAGCATGCCAATTCAAAGGTACTAAATGTAACATGCAGGGTTTTTGTTAAGTGTGGCATGAACCCCAATGCCAGAGACCATGAACCCTTAGCAGGGACCATGAATCTCATAGCAGAGACCATGAACCTCCTAATGTTTACACATTTTAAGGGTTACATAATATTGCATGCTTTATTTACTGAGACATAGTCATGTTTTCACCTTCTAAGTAAAATGATAAATTGACACTGAGGTGCAGTTCACCTTTATTCATGGAACTTTGGTATGTAAATGTTAAAAGAACTCTGGGTATGCCAATGTTCATGGAACTCTTGGTATGCCGATGTTCATGGAACTCTTGGTATGCCAATGTTCATGGAACTCTTGGTATGCCAATGTTCATGGAACTCTTGGTATGCCAATGTTCATGGAACTCTTGGTATGCCAATGTTCATGGAACTCTTGGTATGCCAATGTTCATGGTCTGTTCCATAAACAGCCTGGATAGAGTGTACAGGCCAGCTGTTTCACAACTACGAACAATTAAGTGTCCAGTCATCAGTTAACATTAATCAATTGTACTACTGGTGAAGTTCTGTCAGTGCAGAAACACATTTTGAGGAATCTTTCCCAAACATAATTTCAGGTGGGATATCTTCCCCTGAAATTTGCCATGAGTTGGTGTCATGACATAATATATGTGTCAAATGTTATCAAAATATGACGGCGCCAATAATATTTCTGGTTGATTTTATATGAAATTGTGTACACATGCTAAACTTCAGACGACATGTACGGGGGGTTACAGGCATCAAATTTAAAAACAAACTTATTCATTATACATATCTTGTATGATAGCAACTTTTTAAAACCAGACAATATGAAAAATTACAATTGTTTACTTTCTGCCTCCCCCCAATCAATCACTCCAATGGCAGTCAGTCTACGTGATTCCTTTCTATAAAATCTGTATAAGTCAAACATTCCCTTGATTAGTTTCCAAATGTAATAGGTTGACATTAGGTAGGCCCCACATGACTCATCTGACATCCTCATAACCATTAATCTGATTCTCCTAGGAGCAGTCTTGGTAACAGGAGACCACTTTCCCAAATGCTCAATATTTATGCCCCATGTTCTGTTATCTGCTAGTCTTGTCTGCCATCAAAGTGAAAACCTGGGCAATTTCTAAGGGACTGGCGTACCATTGCTGATGTCTCCGACAGCAATGGCACACATTATGACATAGTGCAATCATACGCCAAACTGTGAGTATCCAGGGCAACAGCAGGAATAAAGATAAGAATGGGGGCCAACAAATGTGGAAGTTTAGTTAACATCAATTACCATCCATATGCTTTTACAACAGCTTTGCAACCAGTAACTTGTTCTCCTAGTGTAAAACAAATAAAAATAAAAGAGTTTGTGGCTGTGTTGGTTTGTTTGTTCTCTCATATCTCTGTCAGTTTTGCATGTATGGGGCATAAATTTAGTGGGCGTGCCCGGCGGAACAAGGGAATAGTTTGTGCATTTAAAAATTTTCAAAAATCCCCCGGAGATAGGAACCTTCGCATGAAGGGCAGTGCAAAGTTATATACAATTATTTAACCACGATACAGTGCATGTATGTTTTCTACAATTGTCCTGAGTTACGTAATCTATGTTAAACGTCCAGATAAGTTCTGTCGTATGGTGAACACTTAGTGAAACCAGCCCATGCTAAGTGCGCACATGCGTCACATTAAAACATTGGCAAAGTGTGTGTGTTGAGAAGACGCAGAGCTCAAAATTATTGATATCCACAGACGCGGCTGTAAGTAGAAAATACCTATAGATGCCTTTTCTCCCTGTGCACTGCCAGGTGACTCCGCTACTAAATAATAATAACAGACATGTTCAATATTCAGTTACAAAGGCA
Organism: Lamellibrachia columna; assembly: GCA_963662155.1. Taxonomy (NCBI): domain Eukaryota; kingdom Metazoa; phylum Annelida; class Polychaeta; order Sabellida; family Siboglinidae; genus Lamellibrachia; species Lamellibrachia columna. Next base: position 7,819,444 of record OY759270.1, read on the forward strand.
AAAACCAGCAAAACGCTGTGTGAAGTAGCAGGGAATGGCGATCTGTCCCCTTCTTCTCACAAAGTATGGAGAAAAGACATGACTCCAGAAGTCTTCCATTGATGAAGTTTAATTTTCACGCCTTCAGCCAAAATTGGTTTCAACTCATTCAGAAGTTGGGGTCAGGTCACTAGTTATTTTCCCATGTTTTGTAATGCTGATCACAAATTTATTTTTAATTCTGAAAACCAACTATGCTAATATTTATTCTTTAAATCAACCTGGACAAATTACGTCAAATTACGTAATTTTTCTCCCCAGAAAATCAACATACAAGATGCTCTCCATCAAATGGCGCCAAAAACAACAACATCATGTCTTCATGCGCAAGGGATCGTACAGTCACTGGCACACGCATATGTTGTCAGCCAGTCATTAGAAATTTTATTCTGGGCATAGCGGAAGTGCTGTAGTTCTCAGATATGGCCAGATCCCTGATCAAAAACAATTTTTTAAAAATTGTTAAAAGGGGGACCATCTCAGAATCACTGGCACTTGATTCATATGCTATGAACCCAGAAGAAAAACAGTGATTCAACCCCGGTTGTGAAACATTTGACATTCCTCACATTACATCTGCAGCATGATAGCAGACACTCACAGACAGAGGGCATGTAAGTGTGAGAGTGAGGGCAGATCATCACTCAAGGAAGCACTCAACCAGTTCTTCTTGTCAATTCCAGTGCATAATAACTCAACCACAAAACAGGTTACATTTACTTAGGCAGACAGAATACAGACAGTTGCTGAGCTGTGCCTGTGCTGAAGACCAGAGTCAGCTGTCCCAGCCACCCATACATCACATGTTAACTAGATAGCTTTACGGGTCATAAAACAATTGTCAACATTTACCTATTGGTACTAACTCTCAGTTGCACCCCTCCATGAATAAATACTTTAAAATGTTGATAACTTTCCAGACTGAAAAACATTGATGTAACAGTGATACGACACTTTGATGTAACAGTGATACGACACATTGATGTAACAGTGATACGACACATTGATGTAACAGTGATACGACACTTTGATGTAACAGTGATACGACACATTGATGTAACAGTGATACGACACATTGATTTAACAGTGATACGACACTTTGATGTAACAGTGATACGACACATTGATGTAACAGTGATATGACACATTGATGTAACAGTGATATGACACATTGATGTAACAGTGATATGACACATTGATGTAACAGTGAATCGACACATTGATGTAACAGTGATACGACACATTGATGTAACAGTGATACGACACTTTGATGTAACAGTGATACGACACATTGATGTAACAGTGATACGACACATTGATGTAACAGTGATACGACACATTGATGTAACAGTGATATGACACATTGATGTAACAGTGATACGACACATTGATGTAACAGTGATACGACACATTGATGTAACAGTGATATGACACATTGATGTAACAGTGATACGACACATTGATGTAACAGTGATACGACACATTGATGTAACAGTGATACGACACATTGATGTAACAGTGATACGACACATTGATGTAACAGTGATACGACACATTGATGTAACAGTGATACGACACATTGATGTAACAGTGATATGACACATTGATGTAACAGTGATACGACACATTGATGTAACAGTGATACGACACATTGATGTAACAGTGATACGACACTTTGATGTAACAGTGATATGACACATTGATGTAACAGTGATACGACACATTGATGTAACAGTGATACGACACATTGATGTAACAGTGATACGACACTTTGATGTAACAGTGATATGACACATTGATGTAACAGTGATACGACACATTGATGTAACAGTGATACGACACATTGATGTAACAGTGATATGACACATTGATGTAACAGTGATATGACACATTGATGTAACAGTGATATGACACATTGATGTAACAGTGATATGACACATTGAACATACAGAACATACAACAATAAAAGCTTTTATCTCCAATAATTATGTTAAAGTTTTGTGTTTTTCTAACAACTCCATGGTGTCATATTGATATGTTTTACTAACAACTCCATGGTGTCATATTGATATGTTTTTCTAACAACTCCATGGTGTCATATTGATATGTTTTACTAACAACTCCATGGTGTCATATTGATATGTTTTACTAACAACTCCATGGTGTCATATTGATATGTTTTACTAACAACTCCATGGTGTCATATTGATATGTTTTTCTAACAACTCCATGGTGTCATATTGATATGTTTTTCTAACAACTCCATGGTGTCATATTGATATGTTTTTCTAACAACTCCATGGTGTCATATTGATATGTTTTTCTAACAACTCCATGGTGTCATATTGATATGTTGTTCTAACAACTCCATGGTGTCATATTGATGTTTTACTAACAACTCCATGGTGTCATATTGATATGTTTTACTAACAACTCCATGGTGTCATATTGATATGTTTTTCTAACAACTCCATGGTGTCATATTGATATGTTTTACTAACAACTCCATGGTGTCATATTGATATGTTTTTCTAACAACTCCATGGTGTCATATTGATATGTTTTACTAACAACTCCATGGTGTCATATTGATATGTTTTTCTAACAACTCCATGGTGTCATATTGATATGTTTTTCTAACAACTCCATGGTGTCATATTGATATGTTGTTCTAACAACTCCATGGTGTCATATTGATATGTTTTTCTAACAACTCCATGGTGTCATATTGATATGTTGTTCTAACAACTCCATGGTGTCATATTGATATGTTGTTCTAACAACTCCATGGTGTCATATTGATATGTTTTACTAACAACTCCATGGTGTCATATTGATATGTTTTACTAACAACTCCATGGTGTCATATTGATATGTTTTACTAACAACTCCATGGTGTCATATTGATATGTTTTTCTAACAACTCCATGGTGTCATATTGATATGTTTTACTAACAACTCCATGGTGTCATATTGATATGTTGTTCTAACAACTCCATGGTGTCATATTGATATGTTTTTCTAACAACTCCATGGTGTCATATTGATATGTTGTTCTAACAACTCCATGGTGTCATATTGATATGTTTTACTAACAACTCCATGGTGTCATATTGATATGTTTTACTAACAACTCCATGGTGTCATATTGATATGTTTTACTAACAACTCCATGGTGTCATATTGATATGTTTTTCTAACAACTCCATGGTGTCATATTGATATGTTTTACTAACAACTCCATGGTGTCATATTGATATGTTGTTCTAACAACTCCATGGTGTCATATTGATATGTTTTTCTAACAACTCCATGGTGTCATATTGATATGTTGTTCTAACAACTCCATGGTGTCATATTGATATGTTGTTCTAACAACTCCATGGTGTCATATTGATATGTTTTACTAACAACTCCATGGTGTCATATTGATATGTTTTACTAACAACTCCATGGTGTCATATTGATATGTTTTACTAACAACTCCATGGTGTCATATTGATATGTTTTTCTAACAACTCCATGGTGTCATATTGATATGTTTTACTAACAACTCCATGGTGTCATATTGATATGTTGTTCTAACAACTCCATGGTGTCATATTGATATGTTTTTCTAACAACTCCATGGTGTCATATTGATATGTTGTTCTAACAACTCCATGGTGTCATATTGATATGTTTTTCTAACAACTCCATGGTGTCATATTGATATGTTGTTCTAACAACTCCATGGTGTCATATTGATATGTTGTTCTAACAACTCCATGGTGTCATATTGATATGTTTTTCTAACAACTCCATGGTGTCATATTGATATGTTGTTCTAACAACTCCATGGTGTCATATTGATATGTTTTTCTAACAACTCCATGGTGTCATATTGATATGTTGTTCTAACAACCCCATGGTGTCATATTGATATGTTGTTCTAACAACTCCATGGTGTCATATTGATATGTTTTTCTAACAACTCCATGGTGTCATATTGATATGTTGTTCTAACAACTCCATGGTGTCATATTGATATGTTTTTCTAACAACTCCATGGTGTCATATTGATATGTTGTTCTAACAACTCCATGGTGTCATATTGATATGTTTTCCATGAAGAATTAATGTGAATGGAAAGTTGTGAATATCCAAGAAGTCGGACTGTATTGTGGCACTGCGCGGTGAATGGTTATACAATTTAAAACGATAATAGATCCATAAAAGTTGCACTGCATGACGCAAAGGCAGACATATTTTGCACACGACACGACATTAAAAATTTAGTACGAGACTCCCCCCTTGCTATGCTGTGTACGAACAGGTAAATGTCGACAACAGTGAATGGACCCTTACACTCCTTCATATGGCACATTCTCGTGGAGAGGAATCAGCTATAAGCAACATAAAACTGACAATGAACCCTAATATAATACTACAATTCTAATTATCAAATCCAAACATTTGTATTACCCAAAGAGATCCTCGCTTAGCTTAACATGACAGCTTCTTCGACCACACGAGAACTACCTAATAGACTGGGAAGGAGCAGAAGTGGTCGAAGACACATGAAAGAGGTGGTCCAACAGAAAGAGTAGACTCATGAAAGACGTGGTCCAACAGAAAGAGAAGACACATGAAAGATGTGGTCCAACAGAAAGAGAAGACTCGTGAAAGAGGTGGTCCAACAGAAAGAGAAGACTCGTGAAAGAGGTGGTCCAACAGAAAGAGAAGACTCGTGAAAGAGGTGGTCAAACAGAAAGAGAAGACTCGTGAAAGAGGTGGTCCAACAGAAAGAGAAGACTCGTGAAAGAGGTGGTCCAACAGAAAGAGAAGACTCGTGAAAGAGGTGGTCCAACAGAAAGAGAAGACTCGTGAAAGAGGTAGTCCAACGGAAAGAGAAGACTCGTGAAAGAGGTGGTCCAACAGAAAGAGAAGACTCGTGAAAGAGATGGTCCAACGGAAAGAGAAGACTCATGAAAGAGGTGGTCCAACAAAAAGAGAAGACTCGTGAAAGAGGTGGTCCAACAGAAAGAGAAGACACATGAAAGAGGTGGTCCAACAAAAAGAGAAGACTCGTGAAAGAGGTGGTCCAACAGAAAGAGAAGACACATGAAAGAGGTGGTCCAACAAAAAGAGAAGACTCGTGAAAGAGGTGGTCCAACAGAAAGAGAAGATTCGTGAAAGAGATGGTCCAACAGAAAGAGGAGACTCATGAAAAAAGTTTTATATGGATACGGAAGACAGAAGAAGCGATCATCAGAGATGAGGGAAACTATGAACTTCCATCTATGATGATGTCATCCTACCAGGACGTCATTCTCATTCATACTGAGGAAGTTGCCATGTTAAGATAGGCAAAAGTCTCTACAGGTACGATGAACTGGGGGCTTTTTTAACAGTGGGGCTTCTTTGAACAACATCAAGATTAAGTTTCAATGAATAATTTTTAATCTTCTTTGTTTTAAAACAAAATAAAACTGACATGCATATCTTGAATCATTTTGCTTTCGAAAAAGTACTATTTTTGTGCTGAAGTGATATGTTGTGTTGCATTACACAATGTTGTTGTATGCAAAAGTTTCAACTAATATGGGTAAATTAAATATCCAGAAAATTTTTCAATATGAATAAAATTATTTTTCTTTTGTGTTTTAAGATTAATGGTTTGATGGCTACCACTGAACATTATGCTTTATTATATTAATTTTTTTTATAGTTGTGATGACAGTTGGTGTGTTTGATGTGGTGTGTTCTCGTTAGATTTCCATAAAAACATATAACATTATTATTGATTCTATTAGGCTTTTGTGGCTATCAGTGTTAAACAAAGTATTCCTTGTTTTTACAAATAATTCATTACATAAAGTAAGTACAAAATGTTGTCTTCTTTAAATGATGCAGCCTCGTTTACATAACTTTGAAAACTATTAAAAGAAAACTGACATATAACTAACAGGCAACAGGCAGTATATTGTAATGCAAGCCACAGTTGTGAATTTAGATACATATCTGTGCTACATTTCAATGAAGTATATGAAGATATGTAAAAAGCAGGACATTGCAAATAGATTTAATAATTTTTTTACAAATGTTGGACCCAATCTGGCAAAACAAATTACTCTACCTAAAAAGGATGTATCTATTTTTTATTACTTGGGAAAAGAACTTGATAAAAGTATGTTTCTAAGTCCTGTTGATGACCAAGACATTATTAGAACTGTTCAACATTTTAAGAGCAAAATGTCAACAGATTGTAATGATTTAAACATGAGCATGATTAAGAACATTATTGCTCATATTATAAAACCTTTGAAGCACATATGTTATGTTTCTTTTAACACTGGAATATTTCCAAATCAAATTAAAATAGCTAGTTATTCCTATTTTTAAGTCTGGTGAAAAGGGTGTGTTTACAAATTACAGACATATTTCTTTGTTGCCCCAATTCTCAATAATCCTGGAGAAATTATACACTGATAGGTTAGATAGTTTTCTATTTAAATACAGCATTCTCAGCCCTAGTCAGTATGGATTTAGATCAAACATGTCAACATCACATGCCTTAATAGAATTGGTTGAAGAAATTACTGCTTCTCTTGATAATAATAAATATGCCATTGGCATATTTGTTGACCTTAAGAAGGCATTTGATACCATCAACCATAATATATTGGCAAAAATGGCATTCATGGTGATGCATATAAATGGATTATGAGTTACTTGGAAAACAGAAGTCAATTTGTTCACTATGAAAATTGTGACTGAGAATTACTCAAAATATGTTGTGGTGTGCCACAAGGATCTGTTTTAGGTTCGAAGTTGTTTATTCTGTACAAAAATTATATTTGTAATGTTTCAAAAACTTCTAAGTTTATCTTATTTGCAGATGACACCAACATGTTCTACAGTAATAGTGATATAGCTGATCTTGTCCCGTTGACAAATATTGAATTAGAAAAGTTACCTGTATGGTTTGCATCAAACAGGCTTTCTCTCAATATATCAAAGACAAATTATATGCTTTTTGGTAATCGTATTTTAAAGACACACGTCTCTATACATATAAGTAAGGAAGAAATTAGCAAGGTTGAATTTACAAAATGTTTAGGTGTTTTGATTGATAATAAATTAACGTGAAAAAAACACATTTCTGTGATACAATATAAACTCTCTAAGAGTTGTGCCATAATGTATAGAGCCAGCTTTGTCATTGACAAATGTGGAATGCTTATTTTATACCATTCTCTCTTTCTGCCATACATCATGTACTGCATCGAAGTATGGGGCAATACATCATGTACTGCATCGAAGTATGGGGCAATACATCATGTACTGCATCGAAGTATGGGGCAATATATATGCTACTAATCTAAATTGTTTAGTATTGTTACAAAAAAACAGGTTGTGCGTTTAATTTGTAGAGCTAAGATGTTAGACCACACTTCTTGTCTATTCTCCGAGTTACGTATCCTGAAAGTACAAAATATTGCGGAAATACGAACTGCACTTATTATGTACAAGGCAAATAACAATTTGCTAACAGTGAATATACAAAAGTTGTTTACATTGTACAAGTCAGTCTATGTAACCAGACAAAGTCCCAATTTTAAACAAAATTATGCTCGTACCAATTTAAAGAGAATGTGTATTTCAGTTAAAGGTGTAATACTATGGAACTCTCTTGACAGCTCTTTAATATGTTGTAGAAACGTCATTTTTGAAAAAATACACTGCTAACATTTTGGTTAGCTATGTAGTATAAATATAACAGCTTGGCTGTATAAATATTGATTTATTGTAGCTACAAAAAATTATTGTTTTGTTTATGCTGGTCTTTACATGTTATTCTTGAACTACGCTACTGTGACTATCTAGTCTAAACACTAATATTTCATTATTCATATTGAAATATAATTAGTTAAGTTGTAATCATGCATGGTGCATACTGTAATTATTTGCTTCTTGTTATATTTATGGTAATTGGGCAAGTGTTACAAGTGACACACTTCTTCTTGCCCTTGTCAACATCAAGACTGTCGTTTATGTTTTATGTTTGGCTATTTTTTGTGTTGTGTTATTGTTGTTGTTGAAATAAAGACCTGATATATATATATATATATATATATATATATATATATATATATATATATATATATATATATATATATATATATGTATATATATATATATATATATATATATATATATATATATATATATATATATATATATATATATATACATATATATATATATATACATATATGGAAGTAAAGATTAATAAAGGTGTTTCTTGCGTGACAAAAAAAGAACAAAAAAGGGTATCATATATTTATGCAAAGCTAATTATAACAGATAAAGTTGACATAAAAGTGCACATAAATGTAATACATGTTTTACATATATAGGTCCATATGAATATAAGAAAATAAATAGTTAACATACATAAGTGAATAAATAAAATATATGTTTCATGAATCAGTGCACAAGAGATTAAACCCCATTAATAAGGTACAGGGCAGCATCTAATACCCTCATACAAACAGTTCACAATTTTTACTTTCTCGGTTTAACCTACGATGAACATCTATACTAAAAAAATCACACTGAACAAATTTCAAATAAATGCTCTAAAAATGCATATAACAGGACCACACTAAATGTTTTAGGCTTTGCAAATAATATTTGTAATGAAAAGTATTTTAAGAATTTATTCTTTTTTGTTCTTCTAAAGATGCAAAATTCTTAAACACTTTAAAATGATAATAATAACATGAAATATAAAAATCATTTAACAAGATTTGCCATCCAAGCCAAAGGCCCAGATGACAAGTGGACAACGAAGCCATTGGCTTATCGAGAGTCCATCAATGTTCATCTACTTATAACCCGCCCTCCTGAGATATGTGTCAACCTTGTTTTTAAACATATTCACGCTGCTAGCAGTTACACAATCTGTAGACAATTTGTTCCATTCATTTATTGTCCTCTGTGAGAACGAGTGCTTCCTGATGTCCAATCTACATTGATCCTTTACTAATTTTACCTCATGTCCTCTAGTTCTGCTATCCTTCTTGAGTGAGAAAAACATATTTCTATCAATATTTTCATACCCATTCAATATCTTAAAAACTTCAATCTGATCTCCTCTTAACCTCCTTGTCTCTAGAGTTGTTAAACCACATTCTGTCAGGCGTTCTTCATAACTAAGGTCTCTCAGTTTTGGAATAATTTTAGTTGCTCTCCTTTGTATGTGTTCAACTGTATCTATATCCTTCTTACGATATGGTCTCCACGCTTGTATACAGTATTCTAAATGAGGTCTACCTATTGCTTTATACAGAGGTATAATTAGCTTTTTATCCTTGTAAGTTATGTTTCTCCTAAACAACCCAATAATTTGATTACCCTTTGAAGCTGCAATACCACACTGCTCTAAAACTTTCATATCAGCACTTATTGTAACTCCTAAGTCCTTTTCTTTTACAGTAGTAACAAGATTTAACAAGATCTGCCATCCAAGCCAAAGGCCCAGATGGCAAGTGGACAAGGAAGCCATTGGCTTATCGAGAGTCCGACAATGTTCATTTACTTATAACCCGCCCTCCTGAGATATGTGTCAACCTTGTTTTTAAACATATTCACGATGCTAGCAGTTACACAATCTGTAGACAATTTGTTCCATTCATTTATTGTCCTCTGTGAGAACGAGTGCTTCCTGATGTCCAATCTACATTGATCCTTTAGTAATTTTACCTCATGTCCTCTAGTTCTGCTATCCTTCTTGAGTGAGAAAAACTATTTCTATCAATATTTTCATACCCATTCAATATCTTAAAAACTTCAATCTGATCTCCTCTTAACCTCCTTGTCTCTAGAGTTGTTAAACCACATTCTTTCAGGCCTTCTTCATAACTAAGGTCTTTAAGTTCTGGAATCATTTTAGTTGCTCTCCTTTGTATGCGTTCAAGCGTATCTATATCCTTCTTACGATATGGTCTCCATGCTTGTATACAGTATTCTAAATGAGGTCTAACTATTGCTTTATAAAGAGGTATAATTAACTTTTTTCCCTTGTATGTTATGTTTCTTCTAATCAATCCAAGAATTTGATTACCCTTTGAAGCTGCAATACCACACTGCTCTAAAACTTTCATATCAGCACTTATTGTAACTCCTAAGTCCTTTTCTTTTACAGTAGTAACAAGATTTAACAAGATCTGCCATCCAAGCCAAAGGCCCAGATGGCAAGTGGACAAGGAAGCCATTGGCTTATCGAGAGTCCAACAATGTTCATTTACTTATAACCCGCCCTCCTGAGATATGTGTCAACCTTGTTTTTAAACATATTCACGCTGCTAGCAGTTACACAATCTGTAGACAATTTGTTCCATTCATTTATTGTCCTCTGTGAGAACGAGTGCTTCCTGATGTCCAATCTACATTGATCCTTTACTAATTTTACCTCATGTCCTCTAGTTCTGCTATCCTTCTTGAGTGAGAAAAACTATTTCTATCAATATTTTCATACCCATTCAATATCTTAAAAACTTCAATCTGATCTCCTCTTAACCTCCTTGTCTCTAGAGTTGTTAAACCACATTCTTTCAGGCGTTCTTCATAACTAAGGTCTCTAAGTTCTGGAATCATTTTAGTTGCTCTCCTTTGTATGCGTTCAAGCGTATCTATATCCTTCTTACGATATGGTCTCCATGCTTGTATACAGTATTCTAAATGAGGTCTAACTATTGCTTTATAAAGAGGTATAATTAACTTTTTTCCCTTGTATGTTATGTTTCTTCTAATCAATCCAAGAATTTGATTACCCTTTGAAGCTGCAATACCACACTGTTCTGAAACTTTCATATCAGCGCTTATTGTAACTCCTAAGTCCTTTTCTTTTACAGTAGTACCCAGAACAGTATCTCCCATTTTATAGTTTACATTCAAGTTCCCATGTCCTGTATGTAGGCATTTACATTTCCCAAAATTGAACAACATCTGCCATTTCTCAGACCATTTCACTAATCTGTCTAGATCGTTTTGTAAATGTTGTTTATCACTATCAGTATTAACCTTTCTAAACAGTGTTGTGTCATCCGCAAATTTCAGTACGTTACTTGTTATATGTTACCCAGAACAGTATCTCCCATTTTATAGTTTACATCCAAGTTCCCATGTCCTGTATGTAGGCATTTACATTTCCCAAAATTGAACAACATCTGCCATTTCTCAGACCATCTGTCTAGATCGTTTTGTAAATGTTGCTTATTACCATCAGTGTTTAAACACTTTTGTGTCATCTGCAAATTTGAGTATGTTACTTGTTATGTGGTTGTCCAAGTCATTGATATATATATATATATATATATATATATATATATATATATATATATATATATATATATATATATATATATATATATATATATATATATATATTAAGAATAATAAAGGTCCTAATACTGATCCTTGTGGTACCCCACTCAAAACTGATTTCCAGTTTGAAACTTCTCCATCTACTACAACACGCTGTCTTCTGTCAGTCAGCCATCCCCCATACCATGGGCTTTTAATTTAAGTAGTAATCTTTGATGTGGCACTTTGTCAAAAGCTTTCTGAAAATCTAAGTAGATAATATCTACTGGCGATCCCTCGTCAATCCACTTAGTGATTTCTTCCAAAAAACATAACATATTTGTTAAGCAAGACCTCGGTTTTAGGAATCCATGTTGAGATGAATTTAATAATTTATGCCTAACAAGGAAGTCCACCATATGGTCTTTAATTAACCTTTCTAATAATTTACAAATCACTGACGTTAAACTCACTGGTCCGTAATTCTCTGACTTATTTCTCGAACCCTTTTTAAATAATGGTATGATGTTTACTTCTTTCCATTCAAACGGAACAACTCCCTCTTTTAATGATAAGTTGAACACTCTTGCAAGTGGTATACTGATTTGATTTACTGTTTCCATTAGTTGTTTTGGAGGAATTCCATCCACTCCTGATGATTTATTATATTTCATTGGCTTTATTTTTTAGCAACCATTTCTGGAGTTACAATTAACGGTCCTAAATAGACAGATTTAGCCTCCTGAAATTTAGCATCATACACAATTATGTCAACTAATTTGGCACTGGTGAAAACCAAGCTATCTGCAAAAACAATTAGTTCCTTTGACAGGCAGTTGAAAACCTACAGTTCCTTACTAGGTATCTGGTAATGACAGATGCTGCCCTAAATGTTCAGAAAGCAAGGTCAGGTGTTTATTTGCATTATATCCATTTTGTGCATTTCATGTAATAGATGGGAAAACTTGTATTTCATCATCAGTCCATAACATGTTGTATAATATGGTTTTCTGCAAACTTCTTTAGATCAACCACTACCAACTTTATGGTAGCAAAAAACGGGTTTAGCAAATAAATGCCTCATTTATTTGACTGGTATGAAACTGCTGTAAATATATCACAGCTAATGTTTGTGTTAGTCTGGCATGGGCAGGCAAACATGTCAGTCATATGGAAGACATTCACATTTACAAACGTAACCCGATCACAGATAAGAATAACTGCCTAATGCTTAGGCTTCCATCAACAACGACCATGTCATAAACTGGCAAGCCCAGTATTCCTGCAATGTATCATCACACAGGAGCATTAGTGAGCTGAAGTTGGTGCTGCTTTGGTGGGCCAGGCATCAGTAGCTAGATGTGACTGTCAGCCACAAGGTGAGGATGTGAAGAGTGGTAGTATAGTAGTGTTAGTGGATGTGTACACATCTGACAACGACAATTACACCTGTGAGAAGTGCTTCAACAAGAACTACTCCCAACTGCCCAGGTAATACACAGAGTCTTTTTCACAAGTGCACTTGGAATATTTTCTAACTGCAGAAGAGTAAAATAGTGGAGTCCATGATAAAGTTCCTGAGATTGGTTTACCAGTGGTGGTATGTAATGATATATAATTACTTTGTTACAATACTTAAATAGATTAATTTGTAATGTACTTGTAACAAAGTACATTTTTTCATGGATTATTTTTACTTGTACTTTTCTACTTTCTACTTTGATATTTTTTTATTACTTTTTAGTGCAGTTGGACTGATTTTTACACCCTGGCAAGCGTTTATTGGTGACCATATTTTTTTAGAATCAGCTGCTGTTGAAGTAAAAAAATAGAGCATTTTGAGACATTATGTCAGATTTGTTATTTGATAGTGAAACTGCCATACATTGGTGGCCCGATACTTTTTTTATTGAAAGTACTTTAAGGAAATCACAACACACACAAACTCTTATGTTTTATGGTTCATTGATTTTCAGAAATGTTATGGTAATATCGCAAAGAATTACAATGCGGCTGTTTAATCAGGGGTGACGGCTCATCAAAGAACCATTCAAGAATAATATATACAGAATGGATGGAACAAATTATCTATAAAATAATGCTTAGAAACAAAACTGACAAATACCTGATAATGTGAGATACATATAAATGAAGTGTAATAAGTCACTGGTTTCCTTGTTCACATGGGCACATGGAACTTGTTGCTTTGGATGGCTTTATACACCTTGTTTAGATCTATATATTCTGAATAAGCTTATATATAACTAAACAAAATACTCTATAATGAAAATAAATTAGTAACAAATAACAATATGCATCTTAATAGCATAGTTATAATTTACTGTACTTGGACTACTTACAACTATCGAAATTGTCCTATTGCATTAGTCCTGATGCTTTGGAATATCCATGTTCAGTGACCAGACTCAGTATTAGTTACTCACTCTCTCCCTGTTCCCTCACACAGACACACACGCAAGACAAAGACTGACTTACTCCCTCCCTGTGCCCTCACATAGACACACATGCAAGACAAAGACTGACTTACTCCCTTCCTGTGCCCCCACACAGACACACACGCAAGACAAAGACTGACTTACTCCCTCCCTGTGCCCTCACACAGACACACACGCAAGACAAAGACTGACTTACTCCCTCCCTGTGCCCTCACACAGACACACACGCAAGACAAAGACTGACTTACTCCCTCCCTGTGCCCTCACACAGACACACACGCAAGACAAAGACTGACTTACTCCCTCCCTGTGCCCTCACACAGACACACACGCAAGACAAAGACTGACTTACTCCCTCCCTGTGCCCTAACACAGACACACACGCAAGACAAAGACTGACTTACTCCCTTCCTGTGCCCTCACACACATACAAGACAGAGACTGACTTACTCCCTCCCTGTGCCATCAGACACACACAAGGCAGAGACTGGCTTACTCCCTCCCTGTGCCATCAGACACACACAAGACAGAGACTGACTTACTCCCTCCCTGTGCCATCAGACACACACAAGACAGAGACTGACTTACTCCCTCCCTGTGCCATCAGACACACACAAGACAGAGACTGACTTACTCCCTCCCTGTGCCATCAGACACACACAAGACAGAAACTGACTTACTCCCTCCCTGTGCCATCAGACACACACAAGACAGAGACTGACTTACTCCCTCTCTGTGCCATCAGACGCACACAAGACAGAGACTGACTTACTCCCTCCCTGTGCCATCAGACACACACAAGACAGAGACTGACTTACTCCCTCCCTGTGCCATCAGACACACACAAGACAGAGACTGACTTACTCCCTCCCTGTGCCATCAGATACACACAAGACAGAGACTGACTTACTCCCTCCCTGTGCCATCAGACACACACAAGGCAGAGACTGACTTACTCCCTCCCTGTGCCATCAGACACACACAAGGCAGAGACTGACTTACTCCCTTCCATTTGCTCTTTTAATGACTTCGTTGGTGCTGAATTAATTCCATTTGATGTTTAGAAGTCTGCGCAAACATCTGGCCTGGAAACTTACTAGTTTCTGTTCAATTTTGAACGTTTCAGAGTAAGAGTTGTTGAAAATAGTTATTTTGGTGTTTGTACTTATACCCTTTGATCTCCAAATTTTCGAAGCCTATCCTAAAGAAGTCAAGTTGGCATCGAAGGGAACAGGTCTGTCGGGGGGTGCAGTGTAAAGTTGAACAAACAGTCCTACAGACTGGATACTGCATTAAGTAAGAGCGTACCTTTATTTTTTAGATAATTCAGCATTTGACTTCAAAGTAAAACCCCCCATGTCATTCACGGCTACATTTTGTGGTTGTATGTTTTCATGTTATGCACTGCACATGCATGTGCAAGTAAACCCAATCATCACTGCAGACAACACTAGTTGTGATATTCACGCCTGCCTTCACAATGGTAATTAACTGTCTCCACACTTTATATACCAGACAATTATTTATTAAATCAATTAGTCTTTGTGCGCATCAATCTAAGTCTAAAATGGCACGGTTAAGACTGCCTGTGGCTGACTGGCAAGTATAATCACAGCTCCAAAGATGGTTTACATAATATATTAACATGGCACTTGGGACCAATTGGATCAGCAATAAAGAATCATCTTGCCACACGCAGGAAACCATAAAGGCCACAAAATTGGTGATGCTTAAGAATAACTACGGCCACTTCAAATGACCAATGGCAATATAGAATATGTGATTGGATTACGCGGACGTGGACGCGGTGCAGCTCGGCTGGCACATGTAGTCAGAGCTAGTACAGGCCGAGTGGCACACGGTGGTTTGCTGTCTACACGCGCAGTCATGGTAAGTTGTTGTAGCATATTCCTCAGCTGCCATCTTCATATAAATAAAATAAATAAATTAGGCATTGGGTATATCTTGGTAAACACCTGCTCAAAGGTGTAAGATAAGTGAAGATAAATTGAGTTAAATTAAGATAAGTTAAAACCTATTAAATGAGTTAACATAAACCAAGATTAGCTAAAACCAGTTAATAAGTTAGCATTATTAACTGGTTATATAGATGCTAAGTAATGCCCTAGCTAAAGCAATAGTGTGAATATTTACCGTTAAGCCTGCACAGGAAATATCACCGTGGCCCAAACTGGCCAATGAAAGGTGTTTTGTTCGTGCTACTCACACCGATACGATGTATTTCAATTTATCAGATGCAAATGTATAACAAGATTTAACAAATATAACTATTCATAGTAATCGCTAGAGGAAAGTAAACCTTGGACCAGTGATTTTTATACATATTAAAGCGAAACAAAAGTCATGGTTCTTGGCCAATGCAAATATAAGAGTTATTAAAACATAACCATTTGTAGCCACACTTAAGAATATCACAGCAGTGGTTTACTTGTTGAACACACAACATTTTAATTTCATGGGCCGGACCATAATGTTAGATTATGTCACGAGTGTGGTATTCTGGCAATATTCACTTGCCAAATGAAAATATATTTGTATACACCTATTCCTATACTTGCAAATAGGATATGGCCATGCTATTTGCATCCAAACTCTACTAATGTAACATATCTTGGCCTTTGTTTACTAAACTAGTCTTCTTTTTGGCAAAATAACACATTTGTTTAAGACTTTGCATTGGTTCTGTGTATGCCAGCCTCCCTGAATATATCACTTTAGTCTAGATTACCCCGATTTCATAGAGCTGCGTATGCGCTTATCGGTTGCGCCCGTCAGCCCTTGATCATTTGGAGAAATGACTGGAATCTCCAACTTTTACAACCCATTCTGAGTAAACCACTGGCGTGATAGTAAACCACTGGCGTGATAGTAAACCAGTGGCGTGATAGTAAACCACTGGCGTGATAGTAAACCACTCGCGTGATAGTAAACCACTGGCGTGATAGTAAACCACTGGCGTGATAGTAAACCACTCGCGTGATAGTAAACCACTCGCGTGATAGTAAACCAGTGGCGTGATAGTAAACCACTCGCGTGATAGTAAACCAGTGGCGTGATAGTAAACCACTGGCGTGATAGTAAACCAGTGGCGTGATAGTAAACCACTCGCGTGATAGTAAACCACTCGCGTGATAGTAAACCACTCGCGTGATAGTCTTGATTTTAGTTGCAGGTGGTTAGTTTTTATTGTATCTTTGAGATGCATAGCCCTAAAACCACGACTTTTGTTTCGCTTTAATGTAGGATACATATCCCAGTGATGTTTAAACAGGTAATCATGCGTTTTTTTCCAAAATGGTGTATTATATTACACTAGCTAAGTTGCGCGGCATTGCACAGGACAAAAAGGCAGCCACTGCCAGAGCTTATGACTTCTTGCACTCACCAGTCAAGTTTTTGTAGTGCAATGTCTATGGCAATGACAACTTATGACTCCTTGCACTCCCCAGTCAAGTTGTGGTAGTGCAATGTCTATGGCAATGACAACTTATGACTCCTTGCACTCCCCAGTCAAGTTTTGGTAGTGCAATGTCTATGGCAATGACAACTTATGACCCCTTGCACTCCCCAGTCAAGTTGTGGTAGTGCAATGTCTATGGCAATGACAACTTATGACCCCTTGCACTCCCCAGTCAAGTTGTGGTAGTGCAATGTCTATGGCAATGACAACTTATGACTCCTTGCACTCCCCAGTCAAGTTTTGGTAGTGCAATGTCTATGGCAATGACAACTTATGACCCCTTGCACTCCCCAGTCAAGTTGTGGTAGTGCAATGTCTATGGAAATGACAACTTATGACCCCTTGCACTCCCCAGTCAAGTTGTGGTAGTGCAATGTCTATGGCAATGACAACTTATGACTCCTTGCACTCCCCAGTCAAGTTGTGGTAGTGCAATGTCTATGGCAATGACAACTTATGACTCCTTGCACTCCCCAGTCAAGTTGTGGTAGTGCAATGTCTATGGCAATGACAACTTATGACCCCTTGCACTCCCCAGTCAAGTTTTGGTAGTGCAATGTCTATGGAAATGACAACTTTGTGCCTCCAAAATCATGTACAAAATTATGTACAACCGCCAGTTTCAAGAAGAGTTTATACAGTATGAAGGAATGTATGTGGATGTTTGACGTTTGACGTACGTCACGCATTGCATTATTAACAAATGTATGAACTATTGTTCTGAGTTATGTAATCTACGTCAAACATCCATATAGGTTCCTTCATATCTCCACCCCCAGGGAATTCTGCATTTGTGTTATGTATAAATCACCCTCATGGGCTGCTGGGCATGTCTTCAAAATGTCAGCCCCACACATACAGAACTAACGGAGATATGAGGGAACAGACAGTCAGACAGTCAGTCACAAACTACTTCATATTATAGATGTATCAGAAATGGGCTACCAGTATAGGCATTCATCTAATGAAAAAAAAAAACATGGACAATAAATAAACAGAACTGAGTTGGCAATTAGGTCTCAGCAATTTCCTCTGACTTTTAAGAATAATAATATTATATGAAATATATAACTTGTTACATGTTTAGGTCAACTAACATTGAGACAGTCAAAGCGAGTCATGTTTTGCTAATGACTTGGCTTTGACAATGACTTGGTTTTGACAATGAATTGGATTTGACAATGACTTGGTTTTGATAATGAATTAGCTTTGACAATGACTTGGTTGTCAGTGATATTTTAACCTAAACATAAACTGAGCAGATGAGGTGGTGGGGTTATTAAGAATAATGATAAGAAATATAAAAATTATTATACTGTATACATGTATAGGAGATGGCCAAAGCCAAGCCATCGGCAAAGCATGACTTCTTTTCTTTTATTTTTATCAGTACCTGACATCCTTATTAAATGTCCCTGCCAGAAACAGATGAAAACTGCATCATTTGGCAATAATTTAAAGAAGCATTTTGACAGGTCCTTACAAGATACTCCCAGCATGCACTACAAATGCCACATACATTAGAGAATGTTATTCCCAAGGGGAATTCATGAGGTTATTAGGTACTATGGGTAGCATGAACATTGTTTCAGCCTATTTATCATAGGCTGGAACAGTCCTGAGGCAGAAAACTCAGAGGTTTATACTAATGTCTTCACACAGCAAGTCCAGGTATGTGTATTAATATGAAAACATATCTTAGTCCCTAAAATGAGATTTTCTGTCATAAATCTATATATATATGTATGTATGTATGTATGTATGTATGTATGTATGTATGTATGTATGTATGTATATATATATATATAAAGGTATAGCATGGTATCCAGTCCTTGGGACCGCTCAAAGCACTTTACACTTCACTCTCCGGCAGACCTATTCATTCCAACCCCATCTTGACTTCTCCGGCAAACATTAAGCCATGATGCAATTACTGTGCAAAGACTATTCATTCAAACATCCACCTGTATCTGTAGCCAGATACTCATTTATACAGCTGAGTGAACTGAGGCAACGTGGGGTGAACAAAATTGCCAAAGCTTCAAAACGGCAGCAAGAGGATTTGAACCCGGGTTCTCTTGATTGAGAGTCCAATGTTCTAACCACAATGCCACTGCATCCCACGTATATATATATATATATATAATATATATATATATATATATAATATATATATATATATATATATATAAATATATATATATATATATTATATATATATATACGTGGAATGCAGTGGCATTGTGGTTAGAACATTGGACTCTCAATCAAGAGATATTATATTATATATATATATACATACATATATATATATATACATATATATATTTATATAATGTATGTATATATATATTATATATATACATATATATATACATATATATATATATATATATATATATATATACATACATACATGTATATATATATATATGTGTATATGTACATATATGTATGTATACATATATATATATATATATACATATATATATATATGTGCAAAACAGTTGAAGCAGTACAGGCAAAGGGTGAATTAGTGCCATCAAGTGGTGTGTTAATAATTGGCAGAAACATTTGATGATAGTGAACCTCTACTGACTTGATGCAGTATCGCCTGCTGCTAATACACTGACATCACCTGTTACTTAGCAGATCAAAGTCTGCTCATATGTGTAACTTGTATAATTAAAAGCTGATTAAGCTAAATTGCAGGGATTTGTGCATGCATGCATGTGACCCTGTGAGCGTGTGTGGTGATGTAGGTGTGTGTGGCGTAGTGTAGTGTAAATTGGTGATGGTGAGGTGTAGTAGCGTGTAATGTGATGTGGTGTGGTGTAGTATGGGAGTGGTGTGATGTAGTGTGGTGTGGTGTAGTGTGATGTAGTGTGATGTAGTGCTGTGTGGTGTAGTGTGGTATAGTGTGGTGTGGTGTAGTGTGGGGTGGCGTTGTATAGTGTGGTGTAGTGTGATGTAATGTGGTGTGTTGCATTGTGTTGTGTTGTGGTGTGGTGTGGTATGGTGTGGTGTGTGGCATGATATGGTGTGATGTTTAACAACACTAAAGAAAAGCCGATTAAGAGCATATCAAATAGAAGTTTTTGAGATAATGAATGGTTATAAAAAAATTGAGAGAAGTATGTTTTTCTTAAAGAAGATAAAAGAACTAGGACATGAATTAACATTAGTGAAAGAACAGTGTTGACTATAGACATCAGAAAGTAGTCATTCTACCGGAGGATGATAAATAAAAGAACTAGGACATGAAGTAACATTAGTGAAAGAACAGTGTAGACTATAGACATCAGAAAGTAGTCATTCTACCGGAGGATGATAAATAAAAGAACTAGGACATGAAGTAACATTAGTGAAAGGACAGTGTTGACTATAGACATCAGAAAGTAGTCATTCTACCGGAGGATGATAAATAAAAGAACTAGGACATGAATTAACATTAGTGAAAGAACAGTGTAGACTATAGACATCAGAAAGTAGTCATTCTACTGGAGGATGATAAATAAAAGAACTAGGACATGAAGTAACATTAGTGAAAGAACAGTGTAGACTATAGACATCAGAAAGTAGTCATTCTACCGGAGGATGATAAATAAAAGAACTAGGACATGAATTAACATTAGTGAAAGAACAGTGTTGACTATAGACATCAGAAAGTAGTCATTCTACTGGAGGATGATAAATAAAAGAACTAGGACATGAATTAACATTAGTGAAAGAACAGTGTTGACTATAGACATCAGAAAGTAGTCATTCTACCGGAGGATGATAAATAAAAGAACTAGGACATGAATTAACATTAGTGAAAGAACAGTGTAGACTATAGACATCAGAAAGTAGTCATTCTACTGGAGGATGATAAATAAAAGAACTAGGACATGAATTAACATTAGTGAAAGAACAGTGTTGACTATAGACATCAGAAAGTAGTCATTCTACCGGAGGATGATAAATAAAAGAACTAGGACATGAAGTAACATTAGTGAAAGGACAGTGTTGACTATAGACATCAGAAAGTAGTCATTCTACTGGAGGATGATAAATAAAAGAACTAGGACATGAAGTAACATTAGTGAAAGGACAGTGTAGACTATAGACATCAGAAAGTAGTCATTCTACCGGAGGATGATAAATAAAAGAACTAGGACATGAAGTAACATTAATGAAAGAACAGTGTAGACTACAGACATCAGAAAGTAGTCATTCTACCGGAGGATGATAAATAAAAGAACTAGGACATGAAGTAACATTAGTGAAAGGACAGTGTAGACTATAGACATCAGAAAGTAGTCATTCTACCGGAGGATGATAAATAAAAGAACTAGGACATGAAGTAACATTAGTGAAAGGACAGTGTAGACTATAGACATCAGAAAGTAGTCATTCTACTGGAGGAGGATAAATAAAAGAACTAGGACATGAAGTAACATTAATGAAAGAACAGTGTAGACTATAGACATCAGAAAGTAGTCATTCTACTGGAGGATGATAAATAAACGAACTAGGACATGAAGTAGCATTAGTGAAAGGACAGTGTAGACTATAGACATCAGAAAGTAGTCATTCTACCGGAGGATGATAAATAAAAGAACTAGGACATGAAGTAATATTAGTGAAAGGACAGTGTAGACTATAGACATCAGAAAGTAGTCATTCTACCGGAGGATGATAAATAAAAGAACTAGGACATGAAGTAACATTAGTGAAAGGACAGTGTAGACTATAGACATCAGAAAGTAGTCATTCTACCGGAGGATGATAAATAAAAGAACTAGGACATGAAGTAACATTAGTGAAAGGACAGTGTAGACTATAGACATCAGAAAGTAGTCATTCTACCGGAGGATGATAAATAAATGGAACAAATCATCTGCTGATTGCGCAAATGCTAGCAGCGTGAATATGTTTAAAAACAAAATTGACATATATAGTTAAATAATTGTTGGACTCTTGATAAGCCAATGGCTTCCTTGTTAACTTGCCGTCTGCTTTTTCCTGCTTTGGGTGACAATCTTGTTAAATCTTGTTAAATCGATAGCTAACCTTTTTCTTGTTAAATCTTGTTAAATCGATAGCTAACCTTTTAGGTTCCAAGCATCAAATGGTCTAGGATGTCCTTCTCATGTTTCCGTCTTAACCTGTACACCATTTATAAAAGCTGGAAATATACATTAATTTTCAGGTGATCATTGGTTAGGACCATTTGATAATATACTGTACTGAGTAATGTTTTGGTAATAATAATTTATTTGTCAGGTAAAATTTTATTTTCAGAAATAGTGTATGTGACGGATGTTGTAACCAAGATTTGAGTATTAATAATTTTTACCTTACTATATTTATGCAAGTGCAAGTTTTCTTTTGTGGATTGTGCACTGTGCACTCCCCAGTGGTCTTATGGATACGTCCTAGAATTGTGGCTGGTCTAATATCCTTGCTATGGCA
This sequence comes from Lamellibrachia columna, assembly GCA_963662155.1. NCBI lineage: Eukaryota > Metazoa > Annelida > Polychaeta > Sabellida > Siboglinidae > Lamellibrachia > Lamellibrachia columna. The sequence goes on from OY759270.1 coordinate 7,842,229, forward strand.
TGATATGAAGGAAACAGAAACAAAGATTTGTTCACTATCACATGTTAGAAGCCTCTCAGTTCTGGAATCAGTTTAGCAGCTCTCCAAGTACCGGTAGTATTGAATCATACAATGATATATTGATTTAATATTGCTAGGTCTAGCAAGGCAACAGCAGCAGGAAAGCCAAGTCCACAACAGGATAATGAGTTGACCAAGCGTATGTCCACTGCGTGAACTGATGCAAAGCTAACAACATGTGGAGGAGATCCAACACCTTTCCCACTACCAGACCTCGCATGGCATGGGTAATGCAAGTAAATGGCACCACTGGATGTTCATATCTGGGGAGCTTAGAAACAGCTCAGATATATTCTCAAGGTTGTATATGAAATGTGCAGTTATGATGTAACATTATAACTTTATTATCAAAAGTTTGCTTTGACATTGAATTTATGGTCAATAAACTGTTGTTAGTAGTGTGTATATTTAATTGCAAAATAAATGTTGTAGCAAGAATTCTTCTAAAATGTTGTCCATTTTCCGTCTTTCTATCTGCTGTTCATCTACAACAATGTTAAACTAATTAAATCATAATATCACAGCATATCTAAACACATGTCACCCTCCAAGTTGAAAGGACGCCAGTGTACATATCTAAACACATGTCACCCTCCAAGTTGAAAGGACACCAGTGTACATATCTAAACACATGTCACCCTCCAAGTTGAAAGGACACCAGTGTACATATCTAAACACATGTCACCCTCCAAGTTGAAAGGACACCAGTGTACATATACAGGTCACCTTATACTTTATAGGCCTGTCTACTGTACGCTGCTCATGTCAGTTTGTTTCCAAAACCATCAGGGCTGCACTAGGAATGCCTTTGCTTGTTTTTGTAAAACACAAATAGAGACACTTTCTGACTTCACTGCACAGCAGGATATTAAATTGACTGAATGGACTAATGCTTTTTCATCCAAACCAGATATATCTAATTTCCTTACCATATGTCAATTACTAAGCAAGTCAGCAGTTAAGTTAAGTACCGTTAATTACAACATTTCAATGAATTTTTCCAATCATATCCTCTTGGGAGGTAGCAGAATTTGCTGAGCCACACTGACACATCTGCAGTGGCTGAAACAGAGTCCATAGCAGGTTGCACATTTACCCCCTGTGTGGGATGTTTTACTTTCCCTGGCATAGACACCAGATAGAAGGGATCAACGGCTTTTAGTCTCTTCTGAAAGACATGGACAAAGTGGAGTGAATGAAACTGCACAAGTGATTCAAATGCAGAACCTCCTTGTACGACCTGAACATTATACGTACTAAAGCTCCATCAACTAACCCAGAACAGTCATCTTGCAATACTGTGTGTACAGTAATGTTTCTATCAGTACAATGATAAGAGTTTATCTCCCATTTAAGGCACTGACAGGCTTCACTCTATTCACAACTTATAGTGACAGACAGGACCACTTCATATCTGCTGTCTGCCTCATGCCTGGAAATTGTGATTTTATTACGGAAATTGGTCATAGCCTACACAGGTTTCATGAGTCAGTTACGACCTTTCTATAACCAATGCCCATTAAGTTATACCTGCACTGAGTCTGCTTAAGTCAACTTGCAACAGTTATAAATCAAGCCCTTGAACCATCTCATGTTTACATAGACAAAACAACACAATGTCATGTTCATAACATGTACATCTATGGCTAAGAATGACACCACGGTCCTGGGTCAGACACAAGGCAAACCCTGCAACAGGCTATGCAGTGGCAGAAAAGTGTCAATCTAAGAACTAACAAATTATCATCATAAAGATCACATTTCAAACATGATCTACTAATATTGTTGTTGTCAATAGCAACCAGGAAATTATACTTAATTTAAGGTTTTTTCTATAAAAACTACAACACTTATCTTGGTGTTTATTATGATAAAATATGTCATATACAAGGATCTATCTGCAAACAAAACATGGAGCTGCCACATAATGATAGGTACAGGGTTTGTTTCTAAATTCCATTATAAATTGTGGCTGTCATTCAACTTTATTGTTTCTTTCTAGCGCTGTAGCTCAGATTAAACAAGTGTCACTGATGTACTTCTTCTTTCTGGTGTTTCTCAAAATGACATACACTGACAATTTTAGAGCATTTACAAAAACAAATTTTATTATGAAATATCACCAAAGAAATCTAAAACTCTAAAGTTTTATTAATCTGGAAAATTACTGGGTATTTCAACAATTGATTCTATTTAATGTTCACTTCCATAATATTAGTATATTCTTACTTTGTATCACTGAAGCAATTGTATGCTATATATAACAAGTGATCACACTAAATGTTTTTCTGTGGATCACTTAAGTTGCAAAACCACTACTAGTAGTTTGTGGGAGTGAAACTTTCAAATCAAACACGTGTATGCTAATTACGAGCTAACGAGACCACATGAAACTGTAAACTGGCAGAATCTTCCTAAAAGTGAACATGAGAAAACGAAATGTAAGCAGTAGTTGAAAACATCATCAGCACATATTTATATGCTTCCTAGGAACAAATATCACAAATAAGCATAACTACCTTCAATTGCATTACAATTGAAATGTCAATTCAAATTCCAGAATTGGTGTTTTGTTTTTAAAAGTAATTGGAACTGGGGAAATGTAACTGGTATTTTCAATAACTTTTTTCAATTACATCATGTAATTTTTTAACTAAAATTATTTGCTATGAGTAATCAATAAAATATAATATGTTGCACATATCATATTTGCTTGCCATTATGTACCATAAGATGCAGAAATTAAACAAAGCTGCTCTAAAACAGATGTTATTTATTGGCATTGAGTCTGTCTATGGTTGCTCCGTTCACATACATTTATTTTGATTTGGAAATTTATAATTGGAATGTATAGTTTGTAAATGGAATTGGCATGTGTAATTGAAACTGGAATTTATATAGTGTAATTGATCTCACGCCTAACTACCTTTGCCATAATGCCAACAAAGTGTGACCATTCTACTTCCTCATTGCACTGAGTGGACTGGTGGTCTTAATGACCCGTCCAGCTGTTGACCACTGCTGGTTTACTGCAGCTTCCTGTTTGTTCTCAACATAAAGATGGGAAGGGGCTATCAAACAACAGCATTAACTGTGCACAAATCATTGCTGTGATAATGCAACGGCAGCTGATAGTAATGTCCACATCTGTATTCTAGTCCACCTCAATGTCGTTTTATCGAGTTATTTTCCATGGCTGCTGTTCAGCAATAAAATAACAATTTCTATTCAAACAAGATTTGTTCCATTCACCACTTCAGAGAAAGTCAGCCGTGATTGTTTCTACTCATTTAATCCTCAAAAATAAAATAAATACACGTTAACACAATCCTTTAAAACATGTAATCTTCAAAATCCACAAAGCTAGGATATTGCCAATTGGTTGAAAATTTCAATTTTTTTATATAATGTGCTAATGTGTGAAATTAATACTACTCTTTCAGATGGTTGTGTTTTTAAGCGAATCTAGACATTCCTTCCATCTGTATTTTCACAAAATAGTTTGTTGCTAGGAGAATTTGGACATTAAAATGGTGCAGTTTCGAGTTTTAATGATTATTTCAACATTGGCTGGGGGGCATTGGTGAGGAAGAACGTGACAAAAAAGGATGATTATATGGTCGAAAATTACAATTTTTTTACCAGTGTGACCGAGTATGCACCAACCAAGAATTGTCCAATGTTCGATTAAGACAGCAGGGGACATATAATACTCATGTAATCATGTAATCCTCAGTAACACACTCTATGATACAACAAGTATGTATATGAAAGACATACACTAGTAACTATGTTGGAGATCTATGCCAAGTCACACACTTCAATAATACAAGTCAGACTGCTAAATTGGTGGCATATTTAGAATCTACAGTTTAAATAAAATTTCACAGCTGAGAATGTTAATCAAAGCGTAGGTACTAAATTTGTAGTAACATTTATTTGTTTTGTATTTCTTGAAATAAACTTTGTCACATCACTGCTCTGACTCTCTAAACTTTAAAAATTACATGTGATGCATCAGTCGACACATGTAGTGTTATACTAGGCACCAGAGGCGACAAGGTTATTTGTTTCACGTAGCCTCTATACATCATTATATGTAATGCTACGACATATCATTATAATATGTAATGCCAGGTCATTATACCACAAAGCATCAAAACACCATTTCAACAGCACTATTTATTTAAATTCAGTGGCAAATTAACTTTTTCATAAAATCCAGTTCTCACAAATTGGATTGATGCCACTTTTCAAGGTACATCACGTTTCTAACCTTTTTATTTTAAATTGGTGACAATCAGCAACATATTGATTTCTACTCAAATTCTACACAAACGAAAATTGTATTGCATTTACGTTGGTTTACCCTGATCAAGAAGATTTATTAAGTATTTGCTGTGGGTCCACTTTACATGATTTAAAGTGTACTCAATCTGAAAATGCACCACGGATAAGGCTAATTTTTTTCTTGAAATAACTGGAGAACGAACTAAAATAGAGACTTAAATTAATCATGACAAATTGTGGATGAAACTTCATTAAGCCTAAGAAAACCTTTTAGTCGTGTATCAGTCTTCAGTCTTCAGTTCACTTACTGACACAGGAGGTGGCGGTGCGCATGCTGAACTATTATTTTAGAACAAAACCTGCTGAAAGGGATGAATGGAAGGGAGCCTTATTATTTGCGGTGGGGGGGGTAAATTCTAGACTCTTAAAACTCTGGGATAGAATGAGTATGCACGTGTATTGACGCATTCTTGTATTTATATATATTTTGGCTAAGCTTGCTTTTCAAAGAGTTTGCCACATGTGAAAATGGACAAGAGTCAACAATTGCGTGGTTTTGCATAGTAGACTAACAGGCAATGGCAACATCTTGAGGCAGGCAGGAAATTACCCGAACTGGAATTGAGTGGCAAGACCAGGTCAGTGTAATCAGGGGGCCATTTATTCTGATTCAAAGCATAGCAGTATCAATATTATTAATCAAAGATGCATTATGTTCAGTGAGAGAACATTGAGCATCTCTTTTAACTTTACTTAGATGTACTAGCGAAAGCAGTCAGACATGCACTGGTGAAAGCAGTCAGTCAGTCAGTCCTGAAATAATAGCAAAGAAAATTAAGAAGATGAAAGCTAATAAATTACCTGGAGTTGTTGGGACACCACCAAAATTGCTTAAGGAAATTGTTGAGCAAATTCGTGCCCCACTTGCAAAAGTGCTTAACTTGTCACTAGAAGAAGGAATGGCTCATTCAGAATGGAAAGAAGCAAACATTACGCCACTATTTAAGAAGGGATCGAGGAACAAGCCAGAAAATTACAGACCAGTGAGTTTAACATCAGTTGTATGTAAATTACTCGAAATATTAATTAGAGACCACATGGTGGAATTCCTTGTAAAACATGAATTAAAAAACACATCTCAACATGGGTTCCTAAAAGCAAGGTCATGTCTAACCAATCTCTTCTGTTTTTTGGAAGAATTCACAAAGTGGGTAGATGATGGGTCACCAGTGGATGTTGTCTACTTAAATTTTTAGAAAGCTTTCGATAAAGTGCCACATCAAAGATTGTTACTAAAACTAACAGCCCATGGTATAGGCAATGATGTAATCAACTTGATAGAAAAGTGGTTTACACACAGAAGACAGAGAGTAATACTAGATGGTGAGATTTCAAACTGGAAATTTGTTTTGAGTGGGGTACCACAGGGATCAGTATTAGGCCCTATACTGTTTTTAATATATATATATATATATATATATATATATATATATATATATATATATATATATATATATATATATATATATATAAATGATTTGGAAGATGACATATCTAGCAAAGTACCAAAATTTGCAGATGACACAAAAGTATTCGGAAAGGTTACTAATGATACAGACAAAACAAAGTTTACAGGATGATCTAGATAAATTAGTTAAATGGTTGGGAAAATGGTAAGAACCACAAGGTAGAACCACACAAGAAAAGAATTTAGGAGTAACATTTAGTGCTAACATGAAAGTTTCAGAGCAATGTGGGATTGCTGCTTCAAAAGCAAATCAAATTCTAGTGCTAATTAGGAGAACTATAACAAATAAGGAGAAACAGCTAATTGTACCCCTGTACAAAGCAATAGTTAGACCACATTTAGAATATTGTATACAAGCATGGAGGCTGTATCGTAAGAAGGACATAGACAAGCTAGAAAGAATACAATGAAGAGCAACTAAAATGATTCCAGAATTGAGACCTTAATTATGAATGTGGTTTGGCAACACTAGAGACCAGGAGACTAAGAGGTAGTGAACGGTTATGAGGATGTTGACAGGAATATGTTCTTCAAACTTAAAGAAGGCAGTAGAACTAGAGGACACAAAGCAGCATTAGTTAAGGAGCAGTGTAGGTTGGACATGAGAAAGTACCCTTTCTCACAGAGGGTGATAAATGAATAGAACAAACTGCCAAACAATTGTGTTAATGCTAGTAGTGTGAATATATTTAAAAATAAAATTGACAGATATCTGATAAGGGCGGACTATATATAGATGATAAAATTGTTGGACTCTCTGATAAGCCAATGGCTTTCTTGTCGACTTGCCATCTGGAACTTGTTGTTTTGGATGGCAATCCTGTTCAATCTTGTTAAATGTAACAACCATGCACATGTGCATAGCTACTTACTGTTATGTAAGCAGCGTAACTGACTTAAATCTTCCCTGCTCTTTGTTGGTACAAGAATCATTCAGAGGGGTAGTTGACCATTTGTGTTGGAGTGGCACAAAGCCCAGTCTCGCCTCTCCTATTGTCTTAAAATGCAGCAATTTGTTTGATGGTTTATAATGATCAGGTCAGTGAACAATATTTACCAAAGGAACAGTGATAGTGTATGTATGTATGTATATATGTATGTATGTATGTATGTATGTATGTATGTATGTATGTATGTATGTATGTATGTATGTATGTATGTATGTATGCATGCATGCATATATGTATGTATTGTTCCCATTTTGATAATTATTCAAAATAAGGAACAGCCAACAGGCAGATGGTAGAATAGGCTCTGAACAGGAGGATGGGAGAATAGATATAACCTATAATACTTTCTCCAATGAACAAAAGCATGACCACACAGCGATTCCAACTTTCACATAGATTTAATATAATAATTAACAACTCAACATATGGTAAAATAACACTAAATATTCACTTTTAAATTAGTCGCTGCTGTATGTATACATTTAAGTTACAGTGCAATATGCGCACATGCTACCGAGCATCTACCCTGACTGAGGGCCTCCCACACAACCACCCATTCAAAACCCACTTGGAAGAAGATCACGATCCTTCTATTTGTTCCCTTTTATACAGAGTGACCACTTTACATCATGTGATGATCATCAGATGTCAGGCAGCAACCATGTGGGTTCAATCCACCCCCCAGGCATCGGATAGCAACCATGTGGGGTCAATGCACTGGCCAGGCTTTAGATAGCAACCATTTGGGGTCAAAGCACTCACTAGGCATCAGATAGCAAACATGGGGGGGTCAATGCACCCGCAGGCATAAGATAGCATAGCAACCATGTTGGATTAATGCACCCACCAGGCATCAGACATCACCAATGTGAATGAATGAATGGAAAAAATTATATACAGATTGTGTAACTGCTAGCAGCATATGTTTAAAAACAAGGATGACACATATCTCAGGAGGGTGGATTGCACATAGATGTAAAATGTTGGACTCTCAATAAGCCAATGGCTTCCTTGTCCACTTGCCATGTGGGCCTTTGCCTTGGATGGCAATCTTGCTAAATCTTAATAAATGTGGGGTCAATGCAACCACCAAGGATCAGGCATCAACCATGTGGAGTCAATGCAACCACCAGGGATCAGGCATCAACATGTGGAGTCAATGCAACCACAAGGGATCAGGCATCAACCATGTGGAGTCAATGCAACCACCAGGGATCAGGCATCAACCATGTGGAGTCAATGCAACCACCAGGGATCAGGCATCAACCATGTGCAATCAGGTCAGTGCAACCACCAGGGATCAGGCATCAACCATGTGGAGTCAATGCAACCACCAGGGATCAGGCATCAACCATGTGCGATCAGGTCAGTGCAACCACCAGGGATCAGGCATCAACCATGTGGAGTCAATGCAACCACCAGGGATCAGGCATCAACCATGTGGAGTCAATGCAACCACCAGGGATCAGGCATCAACCATGTGGGGTCAATGCACCCACCAGGGATCAGGCATCAACCATATGGGGTCAATGCACCCACCAGCGATCAGGCATCAACCATGTGGGGTCAATGCACCCACCAGGGATCAGGCATCAACCATGTGGGGTCAATGCAACCACCAGGGACCAGGCATCAACCATGTGGGGTCAATGCAACCACCAGGGATCAGGCATCAACCATGTGGGGTCAATGCAACCACCAGGGATCAGGCATCAACCATGTGGGGTCAATGCAACCACCAGGGATCAGGCATCAACCATGTGGGGTCAACGTACTGGCTCGTTAACAAACAATTCTGTTTATCATTTGTGGTGTTATGACTAAAGATTTTATTAAGCTTTCATGCTGCCCAAGTGACTTAGAGGTGTTGGCCTAGTCTACATTATAGTTGCTGTACACAATGATTAATAGGATTTTGTTAATATCAGGCAATTGCCTTTAACAACAGTTAATTCTCAAAGTGACAGTCACCTATATATGAAAATCAGTCCAGCTGCACTAAAAAGGAAAACAAATATTGCCGTGGAGGGTAGAAATGCACACTTATATAGGGTGTATAAATGTACTTCACTACAAGAAAAAGTAATCCATGAAAAATGTACTTTGTTACAAGTACATTTTAAAATAACCTACTTAAGTATTGTAACAAAGTAAGTATATTTTGTTACATACCCCCACTGTCCCTTGGTGATTGTCTTCATGTTTATTTAATTGTTTTTGTGTCTGTTTTGGCAGGTCATTGATGGCAAGCAACAAATACAAATGAATGATTAAACATGTTTTATGGTTTATTTAATTGTTTTTGTGTCTGTTTTGGCAGGTCACTGATGGCAAGCAACAAATGCAAATGAATGATTAAACGTGTTTCATGACAAGTACGAATCGTGAATAGCTGCTGCTGCATACAGAAAGGAATCTGTTGGAGTACAACTGTTTATAGCAAGAAAGAAGCCACGACCTACTGGTGAATGCCATTGGCCTTGTGATGGCAGGTATGCAGCAGTGATGTTATACTGCATACTCCGTGCCACTCAATCCAATCTGGCTGCTAATGCACAGAGGAAGTACTCAATGGACCAACACAGCAACATCCGCATCACAGGCATCCAGCACGCATCAGCGTGTACATCATCTACGGCCATGGAGGTGGAATAAAAGACAACTACACAACAAGATTTGTACCATACAAATGTGTGTTTATACTCTAAGAAGACACATTGGTAATAATCACCTGTGAATGTGCGACTTATATAACTTCACAAAAGTGGAACAATAACGTGTAAACATGGCAAAACGGCACAAGGTCATCATCATCACCATGGTGATTATCCTTGTGACAATGGTATGCGCTCGCGACATACCTACGCCCAGTAATGTGACAAATATTTCACAAGAAGATATGTCATCGATCGTACCATGTGGTATCTTCTTCTTCATCATCTACGGCCCTCTCTATGGCCTGGTGTGTGCATTTGGTCTTATAGGAAATTCCCTCTCATTTGCTGTGCTACACAAGTACACGTGTGGGAATGTCGGAACATACCTTCTGAAGGCGTTAGCACTAATGGACAATCTGTTCCTCGCCACAGCTGCTGGTGTTCAGATGTACCTGGCCATGGCAATGTACTTTGACTTGCGGACCCAGCTCGAGCCAATCTATCCGGCATTTCAGACCTACGCCTGGCCCTTGGCCCACATCGTGCAAATGTGCACAGTGTGGATGATGGTACTCGTCGCTGGCAACCGCTACTTCGCAGTCTGTCGCCCATTGGATGCGCCCCGGCTTTGCACAAGGCACAATGTTCAGCTGGAGATCATGATCATGGCAAGTGCGGTGTGTGTCTTCAATATCCCGCGCTTCTTCGAGTACCGCTACGTGACCCACAACGTGACAACCGTTGATGAGAACAACATCACCTCATGGGATGAGAGGTCGGAGAATGTCGGGCTCACATCTCTACACCTGTACAACATCTTGTATGAGAACGTCTCTTACTGTCTCTTTGTCTTCCTCTTGCCGCTCCTCATCCTCATCTTCTTCAATGTCCACCTCATGCACGACCTTAAGGTGGCGCAGCGCAGCCGAAAGGCAATGACATCCCGGTCAAGCAATGACGAGAACAACATCACACTGGTCATGATCATTATCATCATTGTATTCATTGTGTGCCAGACTCCGGCCACCATCAACCAGATACTGTACTACATCATCGACGATGCACACACGACAACCTGCACACCCTACAAACAGTATTACCACGTGAGCAACCTGCTAATCACTATGAACTCATCACTCAACTTTGTCATCTACTGCCTCTTCAGACGCCAGTTCCAACACCAACTCTGCCAGTTGTTTGGCAGGTGCTGCGGTCGGCCCCAGCCAACCCGGAATTACTACAGCCAAACAGACAGCCTCCCAATGCATGTCCGTGGCAGCTATCAGCAAGACTCGGTCATCAAAAACGCCGTGTTGCTGCGAAGGGACAATTCAAGCAGCAGCAACAGCGCGAACAATTGCAACTTTCTATAGCCACGATCATAGGCAAGAGAAATCACTGTTCGAGGCTTTACCAGAACTTTGTCAGAACTTCAGCGCTGGTGATTCACCATTGTTGAAAGCTCATTATGACTGCTGGAGCAGTATAACCACAAAGCTTTGAGTGCAAGGCTAATTAATTGTTTCTGTGTAATGCACCGTGTGTTTTGTGCATGGAATTATGTATGCTATGATTGTCGTAGAAATGAAAATGTTTGAAAAAAGGGACAAAATGTGCAATCGACCCTGAAAACAACATTTTATGGAAAGCATGTAATTACTAAAAATGGAAAAAACAAATAAAAAGTATTGTGTAAGGTGGAGTTATATAAGTTAGGTTGACAAAATTATGTAGAGTACATAACAAATTCTAAACACAAAAGTCACCAAATGTGCATCTTTAAACAGCAAAATGTGCAAAGATGCAGTAAATGGCAATGGAGATTTGCTGAAGCCCATTATGCAATGATCAGAAATAAAACTATACTCACAGATGGAAACATATGTATATATTTAAAGGATGATGTAATCATTAACTTAAATACTAGGTCAGCATTTGTTAGGATTATTAAGGGACAATTACCACTGTGAGAGGTGACATCATCAGGAAGTAAAGTGTTTCAGGCAAATGAGCTCGTTGACACTGCTAAAAGTAATAGAAAGATCGTCAGACGATTCTCATCAGTCTTAGTAAAATGTATACAGGTGCAGTAGCATTTGAAAGACAGTAGTTAAACCAGCAAGACGATGCAAGATGAGATGTTATGGCCATCACACACAGTGAAAGGCAAAAGAGAGGCAGACAAAGACAAAATTGGGTGGATGACATCAAACAGTTGATAGGTCTCAATTTTAATGAAACGAATGTGGCAGCAATGGACTGGAAAAGGTGGAGAGAGATTGTCAGACCATCATCACAGGTGACCCAATGGCCACCCACGGCTAGGGGACAGGTGAGGTAAGGTGAGTTACACCAGGAAATCTTGGAACTTTATCTATATATTAATACACTAACTTTGGGGTCAGTCTGGCTGCATCTCATCCCTGGTGCCAACATCCGCTCACCTCTTTCTATTTTCCTTTGCTTACGTGCACCAGTGGCCTCTGATCTGCCAATTGGCGATGATAAAAATTCACTCATAAATTTACTCATAATGCGCATTCGTCACTATCCTAGGGACTCTTTGTGTGGGTAATGGCGGATGGATCATAAATGTGGTCAACAAAAGCCACAGAGTGGTTCAACACTCAAATAGCTCATTGTATCCGTCTTTGTTTGACAAGTAGAATAACTCTAAATAACTACCTTCATGGTTATTTAATGAGTGAACTATGTTTCCGAGTACTTTCAAATCGGATACATTGATAAAGTAATGTTTTCTTTATTACTTCATTAGATCTTTCATTCGGTGGCAACGTACCAACATTTCCAAATCAGTCAGGCCAAAATAGAGCGGTATCTTCTTTGGGTGGGTTTTTCTGAGTTACGTGATCTTGTCGAATTACTCACAGCACGTGTGTCAATGGAGCATCAATGTGTGTCAATGGAGCATCAATGTGTGTTAATGAAGCATCACTGTGCTGTGAAATGTTGAAGATAATCAAATCGTAGGACAAAGTTTGCAGGAATTCTAAGAAATGCTATAATGGCAGCCAATTTGAAAATCAAATATGATATCACCCCTCTTGCTACATGGACAAGTGTAAGCTAGTATATATAATTATACTGATGGCCTGTGTTCTGTGTTCTGTGTTCACTGGTGGCTGATGGGTTTAGTGACAAGATGTGATTCTTGGCGTAGTGTTCTCACTGTCTCCCCAATGTAATGTAGTACCCAGAGGTGCCATGAGGAGAGAAATCAAGTAAGCAATAATAAACCTGCCCTGAACAGAGACATCTGGCCAGGAGTTCTCACCAATCCATCTCCAGCTGTGCTACATGATGTTCACCATGTGACAGATGTGAAGGCCAAACAATCCTATTACACATCACGCTCCTGCCTTCATCTTCTGAATTACTGGCATTTTGTGGGAACGTTCTTTGAAGTGTGTCTTTGGGCATGTCGAGTTCCTAGACACGTCGACCAGGACAGGAAGTGGGACAAATACAAATGATTCAGCCTACATCTACACACGGTGTGGGATAAACTGACTAATCCATGTTTCAACAGGTCAATCTGCCCAAGGTACTGTAGTACTACTACCAGCCCTGGCTAGAGAGGATGTCTGCCAGAGGTACTGTAGTACTATTACCAGCCCTGGCTAGTGAGGATATCTGTCAGGGGTACTGTAGTACTACTACCACCCATGGCTAGCGAGGATATCTGTCAGGGGTACTGTAGTACTACTACCACCCCTGGCTAGCGAGGATATCTGTCAGGGGTACTGTAGTACTACTACCACCCATGGCTAGTGAGGATGTCTGCCAGGGGTACTGTAGTACTACTACCACCCCTGGCTAGCGAGGATATCTGTCAGGGGTACTGTAGTACTACTACCAGTGCTGGCTAGCGAGGATGTCTGCCAGAGGTACTGTAGTACTACTACCACCCATAGTACTACTACCACCCATGGCTAGCGAGGATGTCTGCCAGAGGTACTGTAGTACTACTACCAGCCCTTGCTAGCGAGGATGTCTGCCAGAGGTACTGTAGTACTACTACCACCCCAGGCTAGCGAGGATGTCTGCCAGAGGTACTGTAGTACTACTACCACCCCTGGCTAGCGAGGATGTCTGCCAGAGGTACTGTAGTACTACTACCACCCATGGCTAGCGAGGATGTCTGCCAGAGGTACTGTAGTACTACTACCAGCCCTGGCTAGCGAGGATGTCTGCCAGAGGTACTGTAGTACTACTACCAGCCCTTGCTAGCGAGGATGTCTGCCAGAGGTACTGTAGTACTACTACCACCCATGGCTAGTGAGGATGAAGAAGACTGAAGCATGCGACTGAAAAACAGGACTGACAAGGTAAACAGGACTGACAAGGTAAACAGGACTGACAAGGTAAACAGCAGACAACTATTAAACCTGCACTGTCTCCACTTGCTTGGAGATGGAATCAACAGACAGCTGGCTGACACAGGTTGGCAACAACATAGGTGTTCTTTGATTCTAGAGTAATATCAATTTGTTACATGTCTCTTACTAATCTATATCAAATATTGCAACAAATGCTGACACAGTAAGATTGCTACTTAACACAGTAAGACGTCTGTGTTAACACACAAGTGTAGGCAGTAGGCACACAGCAATCAACATGCATTGGGAGAAGGCTGGCTGCAGAAGCAATTCCCTTATCTCTGTTGCTTCATCATCAATTATCTTATCTCAGAAATATACATGGAGAGATTAATTGAGGGAAGAGGAACCCACACAGCAGCAGGGAATAAACAAACAGGTGTAAATCACACTGGAGCAACTTCACCAAGGGAAGGTAGTCAGGCTGGAAGCACGTTTATTCACGGATTATCAAGTAGAAAATATAATAACAGCTTACCAGATTTTGTTACATTAGAAATACAGTAGAACCCCTCAAAAGCAGCCACCACTTGGAAACGGCCACCCGTTGGAAATGACCACCCCTTGGAAACGACCACCCCTTGAAAACAGCCACCCCTTGGAAATGACCACCCCTTGGAAATGGCCACCCCTTGGAAACGACCACCCCTTGGAAACGACCACCCCTTGGAAATGGCCACCCCTTGGAAATGGCCACTGTATTACAGTCTGTTTTTCTCACGTCTGTATATCAGACCAAATTTTTTTATTTGACCACCCCTTTAATCAGGCCACTTTATCTCAGTCACTTGGGTGGTCGCGTTAGAGGAGTTCTACAGTACTGTTAATATATCATATTGAAAACAACTTCCTTTCAATTACGGAATCAGAACATATTTATTTGGGCCAAAAAACATCTGGAACTTATTTTTTGTTTCAGTATGTAATACTTACATAGTCATATATATATATATATGTATATATATATATATATATATATATATATATATATATATATATATATATATATATATATATATATATATATATAGTCATGTTGTGAAAATCATAATATATAAAAGTATTTTAGAATGTTCATATACGTAGCAACTAGTGTACTCGGCTGAATTGAGAAACTGCAGACATGGACATTAGGGGGTCAGTTACTAGTACTACTTTTGTTTACTTTTTGGTAACCCACTGAAAATGACAATCAGTGACTTTAAAAAAGTACTTCCTCCAACTACTACTAGGCACCACCACTAACAATGTAGTCATGTAGGGCATCAAGAAACACACCAATAAACGCCCTACATCTGGTTGAGTGGAATAAGGCTATAAATGCAGCTATATCAATGCTGAAATGAAAAAGTGTACACCCCCATTTTTTATCAAAGATCTTCAATGATCAATCTTCGGATGTAATTTCCTCTCTGTTCATATGTGTACAGCATATCTACCAATTTGATTGTTTCCCTCACTACTGCCAACTTCATGAAAGTCTAATGTTTGATTCACAAGTAGTTTTAAACAGATAGTAACCATGAACGGTTTACCAAAATGTGTATGTGTTGAACTGGGAGCGCCATGCTTTGCAAAGGGTGCTATTTGCATTGTTTACGAGACAGCTGTGGCACCATCTAGGGTGTGACAGTTGGATAAATTTAAATGTTTGCAATCAGTGTACACCAGGTGGCACCACCTTTCAGCTGTTACAAACTTTCCTAAGCATACTGTACACTTAATACGTCAAATACAGCGAGTTGTTTTTATTTGTGGTCAAATAAATTGCTTTATAGCACATTAACATAAAATTCAGTCACAAAACATATATTGTTAGTTACATGAATCTTTGACTGGTGGAACACCTTACTATTTTAAAATGTATCGGAAATACCCATTATTCCCTCTGGTGTAATTATGTACTTGTTTTTATCTAGTGAATTAGTGTACCACTTGATCACCAGATGGACCTACATGTATCTTGATTTACAGTAGTGATGTCTGGGCACTGTCTGACCTGGCTGTGATTGGCTGAGCTGGGGAGAATACTGATGGCCATCATTGGCTGATTTGGGGCTAATCAGTTAAATAATTAGGTTGTGGTTCACAGATATAAAGCTAGTGTATCTAACCATACAAAAAGGCCTACAACTCACATCTAGGACAGAGGTTTAATCATGTGACAACTCTAGCCTTCTTATAGCCCTTTTTATACGTAATACGCACCCATGCGTATTTACCGCGTATTACAGAATACACACCTATGCGTAGTTCACCATATTCACCCATTGTCGTATTCATCTGTTATGATTTTTTCATTTTATGCGTTTTATGATATACCATGTAATAGCCACGAGGTATGGCTAGCTTCCTGTAATGGCGGCATACAGTAATAGTTTATCTTGCATTTTGTAGCCTTGATTATCCAGGCTGCGCGCTGTGGTGCCACCATTTGTTGCACAATTCTTCGCCTGGATGCAGAGTGGGGTTCTCATTGTGACGGAAATTATATAAGCGCCCAGATTCTGAGTGCATACATAAGTAGGTAATTAAGATCTTTTCCGGGCATTTGGCTAATTTATAAAATAAGATTGAACTTTTATCAGTTGATAAGATGCAATTCAAATTAACTTTACACTTTGATTATATTGATGTTTTCAAATGTGCAACTAGTGTGCATTTTAAAATGTCGGACGCCGGTGGATCGGACTGTGAATATAGTGGGTTACTGGCATGAAAAGTGGAGTTTATTGGCGATTTAGACAGTGAAATGTGTGACAGTGGATAGATTTTGCTGTGTGTCAGAATAACTTGTGAAGTTGTGGAAGTTCAGTGCCAGGCAATCTATTTGGTGGTGATGATGACTACGGGAACAACTTTGAAATTGTAAAATAGCTGACGCTACAGGGTCGGGCCATAAATATACTGTCTAACCTTTTACAATGCCACGTGTGAGATCAACTTCTGAAAGATCAGTGCCAGTCATCCTATTTGGTGGTGATGACGACGATGTGAACAACTTCAAATTGATGTCGTATTATAAATGTAGATATTTTATTTGTCTTGTGCTCACCTTTTACATGTTTATCCAACAGAAAATTATTAAAAACATGTTGAAGTGTTGGATGATGTTTTGTTTGTGGAAGATTATAAAAAAAATATTTCAAACATTCAAAATGTTTTTATTAGGTAAGTTAAGGCTACTTCAAATATACATCTTAGCTTTCTTTTAGTATATGATAGATGTATAAACCATTTAATCTAGCTAGAACAATATAAATTTATGTAACATTAAACATAGATGAAGAATTTTTTAAATATGATTCGTTTCCCAGATTGTGTCACGAACATGAGTAGAAAATTTGGCTGACTGTTCGGTATAAAAAGTGTTTCTTAACAGAAGCTCTGGACGGTTTTTATAAACAAAATAACTGTTTTACTTTGTAATTACCAATGCTTAAACCTAGATGGCCCTTGCTCTATTCTTGATCTGGATATATCTCCTAGTTAAGTTTGAACATTATGCAGCTGTTCCTATGCAGCTAATTGTCTAGGCTATAAAAGACAATTCATATCAACTGTGGAAATTTGATGAACAAAATCAAGATTGATAATTTTATTTCACTTGCACTTTAAAGAGAGGCTTCATGGCCACATCATAAGTTTGTGAGGCAAATTTGTTCATGTCATATTTTGCCTAAAACTAAATTAGCCCATAAAATAAATTTCTGTAAACTTGTCACTGCAAGACTGTAAACATGATTTTATTTTGAATTGTGCTTTCAGCAAATTATTGTACACTCCTGTACTAAAAGTCTGTACATGTAATACTAAACTAGTCAAACGATGTGTGATAGCAATTTTGTTCATTATTCTCAATAAAGAGCAAAAAATGTATCAGTGGCAAAATTAATTTCTCAGGATTCCACTTACCAATATATTGCAGAAAAGGCAGGCAGGTTGTGTAAGACATCTCAAAATGAATATGTACATACCTGAAAAATACAAAAACAACTTTAAATTTTCAGTTTAGATACTGAATTTTTCATTCAGTAGAAAATGTAACAATGATTCCAAAGCAGACTTGAGGTCAATTACACTGTAATAGGAACTGAAACAACAATTAGTCGAAACCTACCTACTGTATTCAACCTATTTAGCGTACATGCCATAATAAGCGTACACCCCCAATTGTTTCAAGATTCAGTGATGACAGAAGACTGAGAAAACTGAAAGTTTCACCTATATCAGCTCTGGTGTATTTTTGATGACACGTGAATGTATAAATGGCTGGTAACACCAACCCACTGAATATCTTGACAGTCACTTCCGTTGAGTTTTGATATAATATGTCCTGTCTGAATTTTCACAGTCCCACACAGTTGACTATAACTGTCTCAGATGTCTGTATGACAGCTAGTCTTTTACAAAGTTTTAGAATAGATACTGCACATCTGTCATGCTGAACGTTTGCCACTGCTAACTTTTCTACAATGTTTCACTCATACTTAGTTTTAAATACATGGTAACCACAAATAGTTCTCAACGAATGCCATTTGCAGTGTTTTGTTGTTGTGCCATCAGGTGGATTAAAAAAACAGTGCTGCCTTGTTGCTGAATTTTTTTATCATTTGTTTGTTACAGATTTTGGTTAAAAAAATGTCTGCATCTTAAATTTTGTTTACTTAATAGAATGAATATGGTACTTTATATTTGCAAAAATGCTCTCTGCTTGCACACATGCATGCATGAACATGCATGCAAATACACATGCATGCACGCACGCACGCACGCACGCACGCACGCATAGTAGTATTCACTAGTCCTGTGTGGGGCCATAAATAAGTGGCACCACCAACTGGAATTATTGTAATTCAAATGTGAAGTACACTGTGGTCACTAGATGGAACCACCAACATGAAGATACCATTCAAGACATCTATCATATTTCACATAAATGATGCCTCATTGTAACAGATTTTTCCCATTATGTTTGTATTATGTGTGACTGGTAGGAGACTAAAAATGAAAACAAACATATACATTCCAACTAGGAAGCTTTGCTGGTTTCCATTTAAATCAACTTAAAGAGAAAGAAAGCATGTCTGCTACCGTATTCTAACTGAAACTGGCATGTTTAATTAAGATTGACAGCATAAAAAACTGAAGTTCATCAAAACATGCAAATATATTATTTAAATATTAGCTCCTTTATTACTAAGAAAACCTTAAGTGGTTCTTACATGCAGCTCAATCAAAATAAAAAAACTTAAAATCCAATGTTTGTAGCCCTTCTAATGCCATATACAGCTGTGTTGGGAAATCTGAATAATGAAGCCACCTCCTGAATCATAGGTGACAAGGTAGCAGTGAAATAAGCCATGTTCCAAGGATTCAAACAAAGGAAGTGAGACTAATCAGCATTCCCACTGGGTGCACACATTTCAAATGGAGACACTCGTCAAGTCAACAAATTCCTCCTAAATACTGCTGGTGTAATGGTTCAGGGAAACACTGTCTTTCTATGTTCCCAACAGTCTACACAAATGACGATGCAAGATCATTCGTAATGCCAAGCAACACAGGAAAACCATTTTGACGATCAAGACAGTGGCTTGAACCAGTTGTAAACTGTTGTGCTGATCGAGTTGGTACTGAAAATAACTTCCTCATTCATCCTGTAATAAAAGAAAGGCCAGTCAAATACGTCGAGAAAAGGATCAAACTTCATCTACTGATTCAGGAAGAATTTCTCACATGCCACAGTCATCAATATCTGTCTCAATGGGTCGGTTAAAGGAAAAGTTAAGTGATTTTCAATGGCTAACTCGTAGCTATAAGTGATGTTTCATATATAACTAGATGCCTCAATTCTCTTAACTTATCAATCTCAAATTATGTATAGATTAACAAAATTATACTTCATGTTTTAATATTTATTGCTGTAGGATATTTACCATTAGAAACTATATAAACAGGAATTACATCATCTTTTTCATTGTGAAACTCACATTTATTAGCATTAACTATTTTATAGCATTTCAATAATGTACACGTTACTACTATTTCAATAATGTACACGTTACTACTATTTCAATAATGTACACGTTACTACTATTTCAATAATGTACACGTTACTACTATTTCAATAATGTACACGTTACTACTATTTCAATAATGTACACATTACTACTATTTCAATAATGTACCCGTTACTACTATTTCATCTCCTTACATATTCGAAAATATACAATTTGGCGATGAAACAAAACAAGCCAAGTTTTACAACATATAAAAACAGCTGTACTGAATATTTTGGCAAATAACTCAGCCACTGAAAATTTTTGTAAATTCTCTTTAAAAGGCCTCTACATAATATCATCAGTGTCAAACTGTGGGCAGTGTACACCACTCATGCATGGTCTGCTGGGTTTGCAGCAGCAACTCTGCTTGTTCTGATACTGTTACCACTGACTGGGATTTCACAGTGAACAACACTTCCATAGACTGCACTACATCACTCTTCTTCAACAGTCTCCTGTCATCCAGAATGTTTACATTACACCAGCCAGTCAGTGAAATTGTCACCATAGAGCTTATTAGACTGATAAAAAGTACTTCATCAAAACTGGTGGTTATTGGTCATTGAAGCTATTATTACGCTGAGATGAAAGCACTTATCTCTATGGTGCATTTCCACAGTACAGTGTACTCAGCAGACAGTGGGCACATCAAGCGTGTATTTTCAAAGGTTACTGTACTATTTTGTTCTTTATCAGTTTGATGTCATGCGGTTTGTTAAATAAGATATAACATTTTTACATTAAAAAAAAATTTCCTTTGTCTTATTTATTCAGATATTTCTCCTCTGAAAATGCAATTTTCCCAAAGCTTTCTCGAGAATTACAGAATATAAACAAACAAATGATACTCCATGAATCATACCAAGATTCACTTAAAACTGTTGATTGGTATATTTATCCATCAAATGCAGAAAAGGTATGCTTTAATCATCATACTAAAAGTACCTTTCTCTAATGAACATTTAGAAATGTGCCACATGGATGTATATTTATGTGCAAGAAGTATTAAATTTACAAAATAAAAGCATTTAGGTGGCATAGTCAGGTGAATATTTGCTAAATTTGTTTCCATTTGTAACACAATTGCGTTCACTTCATCTGCAGTACACGATCTCCACCCAGTTTTTCTCATTGTTCAACGACAGCAAGGTCATTCAAGTTTCAAGTGCAAGTAATTAACCTTTCATGTTATGTAACAAACTGCCGGGCGTGTTTCACATTGAAAATTTTTCTTTTAATCTCAGTCATGTTTGTCCGTCGAGTCGACGAGGACCACTCTAGTCATCTGGGGGTTGTCGGGGCTGGATCTGGTGAGTCCACAGATGGCTGACAAGGCCAATCCGTGCACGGAAGGTACGTTGGCAGTTGGGACAGGGGATGAGGGGGACGTCATCTTGAGGCTTGCTGGCTCGGGCTTTCTTGGCTTGCCTCCTTTGCTCTGCTGCAGCGGTCCTGTTGGCCTTGCATATCTTGGAGCCTTTGTGCACGGAGGAACGCCACTTGACCCGGTCCATGGCGGTTTGTTCCCAGGTGTCGGGGGTGATGGCAAACACTATCAGGGATGTTTTAAGAGTGTCTTTGAAGCGCTTCTTCTGGCCTCCATGGGACCGCTTTCCTTGCTGTAGTTCGCCATAGAAGAGCCTATTTAGGAGCCGATGGTCTGGCATGCAGGCTACATTAGGATGGTATAGATGCTGGGCGGGTCTGCTTGGGCAAGTACCTCAGTGTCTGCAATCCTGTCCTGTCACTTGATGTTGAGGAGTTTCCTGAGGCACGTTGTGTGGAAGTGGTTCAGCTTCTTGGCATGGCGTTGGTACACTGTCCATGTTTCACATGCGTAGAGCAGCGTGGGGAGCACCATTGCCCTGTACACCTTCAGCTTGGTCTGTAGACTAATGCCTCTTCTGTTCCAGACATTGGCATGTAGTCTGCCGAAGGTTGCACTGGCCCTTGCAATTCTGACGTTCACCTTGTCATCAATGGTGACATTTTGAGACAGTGTGCTGCCAAGATAGATGAACCTGTTCACTGCACTGAGTCTCTGACCATTGACTGTAATGTTGGGCTCAACATAGGGTTTCCCTGGGGCCGGCTGGTGCAGTACTTCAGTCTTCTTTTTGCTGATGGTGAGACCGAAGTTTGTGCAGGCTATGGAAAATTTGTCTACGCTCACAGTAGGTTGAGGCCAAGTCCTAAGTTTGCTAGGAAACCAGTTTGTTTTGCACTTCTAATTGTGGATGTGTTTGTCCTCATACCGTTGCCCAGTATTGTGAAAGGGCACATGGTGATTAATGGTGAGAGTGTGGCAGGCCCTGGCAATATGACTGTGCCATTATACTTGGGAAGCAGAAAGTATCTAGAACAAATGATGAACAACCCAAGGAAGGTATATAAACCAGGATAGACATGGAAAGAGGAGTTCTAAGAATGCAAGGAAGTCAGGCTTATAGCCAACAATATGAAATATGGGTACCATAGCTTTTTGAAAGTGCCAATTTTCAACCTGGGGCACTTGTGAAAAAAAAAAATTCTCGTTAAATGCCTGGTGAATGAGTGCTAAATATTATAATGACTTTGTGTAAATTTCAACATTTTATTGTTTCTGAAATCTGCAGTTTTAGTTTAGCGACATAGGCTTGATTATCCAGGTTACATCATGTGGCACCACTATGTGATGCCACCACTACCGCCATGAAGAAAACAGAGAGTTATATCTGCCCGGAATTACCCATCAGTTATGGGTAACATTTTATAAGCACATAAAACAAAATCAAAATAAAATGGAATTAATATTTAACACTGTGTTTGTTTTATTTTCGGTAAAACTCTTAAAACAAACCTGCTCAGACTAAAGCTGCTGTGAATGAGTAGGTACGGTACTTGGCTCTCGAAATGCCATTCTCCTGGTCGTGGGTTTGAATCATGTAAGAGTTTTTTTTTTATCAATTTATTTTAGGGAAAATTTAATGCTGCATAAAGCTGTGTTATATTTAGTAACTTTATTCTGTTATCCAAAACAAATGTATAACTTTAATTATACACATAAATATAGTGGCGACATGAATTAATCCAATATGTAACAATCAAATCATGTGCTTTTAGCTACATTATTTCACTGATGCGATGTTTGCATTAAGATAGACGGTGGAGAAGAGGATGGAGATGCAAGGGAGAATGGCAGTGGGATTTGTGGACTTGGAGAAAGCCTTTGATACAATCCCAAGAGAGATGGTGACAGCAACAGTAAGATGGATGAGAGTGCCAGAAGCAGAAGGCAGGATGGTGGAAGTAATGAATGAGAGAACAAAAGGAAGAGTGGTGGTTGTGTCTGGGTTGTTGGAAGAGTTTCCAGTTAACATCAGTTTGAGGCAAGGAAGTGACCTTAACCCTTTACTGTTTATCATGGTGGTGGAAATAACCAGCAGGAAGATCAGCACGAAGGATGTTCTCAGGAATATGATGTATGCAGACGATCTGGCCATAATAGCAGAGAGCAAACAAGACCGACAGCAAGTGTTGTAGGAATGGAAGGGGTGTTCAAGAAGCACGGACTCAGAATGAACCTGGAGAAGACAGAAGTGATGTGGGTTGGACACCAGAGAGGGGTTGAACATCAAGTTGGATGGTAAGGAGATCAAGCAAGTGGATGGCTTTGTGTACCTTGGAGGAATGGTTACGGAGGATGGGCATTCAGAAGTAGAGGTGCGATGTCGGACACAAGCGGGAACGAATGCTTGGAGAAAGGTAGAGGGAGTCATGTTAGACAGAAATTTTTTGAAAAAGCTGAAAGGGAAAGTCCTGAGAGCGTGTTACACCGGCATGCCTGTATGGTCTGGAGACAGTGGCGTTGACAGAACAACAACAACAGAAGCTGCAAGTTTGTGAGAACAACTGAGTTCAATGAATAACAAAAACAAAGAGGGTGGACAGAAGAAGGATGAATGACCTGAGGAAAGAGGTTGGGATGCAATGCAGCCTAACAGGAAGATTGGTGAGAAACCTGTTGAGATGGGCAGGCTCTTGGTAAGGATGGATGCAGGCAAACTAGCAAAGAGAGCAGAGGTGAAAAAACATCAAGGACGCAGGAAAAGGGGAAGGCCACAGCTGATATGGGAGGGCTGCATGAAGAGGGATATGAGAAGATCGGAAGAGGATGAAAGATCGAGAGAGGGGGCTGCTGATAGAAAACTATGGAAAGAAAGAACAGAGAGTGGCTCGACAATACTGTAACTGTACCTGACCCTCACCCCTCACCCCTGTACAGTACGGGGGGAACAAGGAGGAAGAACTCAACAATTTCATGAGTTCACAAAGGGACTGGAGTTGGCTGAGCAAGACCTAACAACACTGATATGTGAATATGCTGCCACTATCTGCATCATGGATATCTAACTTATGGAGGATGCCAGTAGATATCAACACAAAGTTGCCTATACATGTATAAACAACCAGATTTCTACACATTTTATGTTTGGAGGTATGCAGTAAATTATTCCCTGAACATAAACAAGATTTCAGTCTGGGTCTCCATTGTAGATTTTGGGAACTAAAAACACACGACACTAAAAACTGCTGTGGAAGGCTTGAGTGAGGCAAGTCCTGATCACTCATATCAAGGGAAACCCTCAAAAGGAGTATACCATATCAAGATCTCCAATACTTTAGTCTTCTGTCATAAACAAGTAGTAAAATAATGAACTATCCTTCTCATGTTTGTGAGATAACATCTATTAACCTTGGCCAGACTTGGGGGTCAATTACTTTGTAATTGGAATTGGTGCTTTGTTTAAAAAAAAAAATTGGAATTGGAGACAATGTAATTGATATTTCCAATTACATTTTCAATTACATCATGTAACTTTTAATTTTTTTGGGAACAACAAAGAAAACCATTCCTTTTTGAAGTACTCTTTGAACTGGAATGAGTGTCTTATAATTGGAATTGTTATTTTTGAGGTGGAATTGCAATTACAATTGGTATGCTGTAATAGGTGTGTAATTGGAACTAGAATTTATAATTATAATGTAATTGACCACAAGTGTGACCTTGGTTTCTTGGTAGCCAGTGTTTCAAACACTTGGGTATATTTACCAGGTACAGAAACATTGACAGACTTTACACTACTGACTGTTTTAAATACTTCAAGTGTTACAATGATGCTATTTTGTCAACACAAGTGTTACAATGATACTATTTTGTCAACAAGTGTTACAATGATGTTATTTTGTCAAAACAAATGCCTGTGACAGGAAACAGGGTAATAACTAGTGCTACCACAGTTGCAGGTCTGGACACGAAGCCTCGGGTCCCAATAGGTCCCACTGGTCTCGGGTCTACATCCTTCCAGACCCTGAACCGTCACAGCCCATGTTATAAGTGATACAGCTACACATTCACAGGATTCTAAACTCAACTGTGTCTAATATCCATTGTCTTGACTTTAGGGTAGTTTCTTGTCTTGAAATAAAAACTTGTTCAGTTATGTAGTTGCTTGTGATTAACCTACTTTAGCTCTCTGTTGGTGCATTTAAGAAGTTTAGGAGCTTCCTGTGTCCCCTCTTTCAAGAGTAGACAACTCCCAATGTCCCACACTAGAGCCGCGGCAGACCTGTACCGTGACTAAATGGTCACCAAAAACCATGGCAGCACTAGTAATAACTAAATATAAGCCATATAAATATATGGACCTCCAGTTCTATGAATGAATCACTGGCCATCATCCAAGGTGAACATGGACGAATTCAATTTGTCCAAGTGCTGTATCATGCAAATCTTCAATGTTGGTGATATCTAAACAAGGTCACCCCAAGCGCTCTGGAGGCTGATTCAATTAAGAAGCTACAAGACGGATGGCAACAGATGTATTATGGTATTGGAATTTGGAGCAGAGTAGTCGCAAGATCTACAATGACAACGGTTTGTCACAGAAATGACAGTGATTTAACAAGATTTAACAAGATTTGCCATCCAAGCCAAAGGCCCAGATGGCAAGTGGACAAGGAAGCCATTGGCTTATCGAGAGTCCAACAATGTTCATCTACTTATAACCCGCCCTCCTGAGATATGTGTCAACCTTGTTTTTAAACATATTCACGATGCTAGCAGTTACACAATCTGTAGACAATTTGTTCCATTCATTTATTGTCCTCTGTGAGAACGAGTGCTTCCTGATGTCCAATCTACATTGATCCTTTACTAATTTTACCTCATGTCCTCTAGTTCTGCTATCCTTCTTGAGTGAGAAAAACATATTTCTATCAATATTTTCATACCCATTCAATATCTTAAAAACTTCAATCTGATCTCCTCTTAACCTCCTTGTCTCTAGAGTTGTTAAACCACATTCTTTCAGGCGTTCTTCATAACTAAGGTCTCTAAGTTCTGGAATCATTTTAGTTGCTCTCCTTTGTATGCGTTCAAGCGTATCTATATCCTTCTTATGATATGGTCTCCATGCTTGTATACAGTATTCTAAATGAGGTCTAACTATTGCTTTATAAAGAGGTATAATTAACTTTTTTCCCTTGTATGTTATGTTTCTTCTAATCAATCCAAGAATTTGATTACCCTTTGAAGCTGCAATACCACACTGCTCTGAAACTTTCATATCAGCGCTTATTGTAACTCCTAAGTCCTTTTCTTTTACAGTAGTACCCAGAACAGTATCTCCCATTTTATAGTTTACATTCAAGTTCCTATGTCCTGTATGTAGGCATTTACATTTCCCAAAATTGAACAGCATCTGCCATTTCTCAGACCATTTCACTAATCTGTCTAGATCGTTTTGTAAATGTTGTTTATCACCATCAGTATTAACCTTTCTAAACAGTTTTGTGTCATCCGCAAATTTCAGTACGTTACTTGTTATACTGTCGTCCAAGTCATTGATATAAATTAAGAATAATATAGGTCCTAATACTGATCCTTGAGGTACCCCACTCAAAACCGATTTCCAATTTGAAACTTCTCTATCTACTACAACTCGTTGTCTTCTGTCAGTCAGCCATTGTTCTATCCAGTCAGTTATGCTATCCCCGATACCATGGGTTTTTAATTTAAGTAGTAATCTTTGATGTGGCACTTTGTCAAAAGCTTTCTGAAAATCTAAGTAGATAATATCTACTGGTGATCCCACGTCTATCCACTTAGTGATTTCTTCCAAAAAACATAACATATTTGTTAAGCATGACCTCGCTTTAAGGAATCCATGTTGAGATGAATTTAATAATTTATGCTTAACGAGGAAGTCCACCATATGGTCTTTAATTAACCTTTCTAATAATTTACAAATCACTGACGTTAAACTCACTGGTCTGTAATTCTCTGACTTATTTCTCGAACCTTTTTTAAACAATGGTATGATGTTTGCTTCTTTCCACTCAAACGGAACAACTCCCTCTTTTAATGACAAGTTGAATACTCTTGCAAGTGGTATACTGATTTGTTCTACTGTTTCCATTAGTAATTTTGGAGGAATCCTATCCACTCCCGGTGATTTGTTATCCTTCATTGCCTTTATTTTCTTAGCTACCAATTCTGGAGTTACAACTAATGGACCTAAATAGTCAGATTTAGCCCCTTGAAATTTAGCATCAGCAACTGGTAATGAACTAATATCTTCTTTGGTAAACACTGAACTGAAGTAACCATTTAGGTCTTCCGCCATTAAAAACCCCTGTGATATTATATTTCCAGCACTGTCTTCTAGAGGTCCAACCTTGTCTTGTACGTTTTGTTTACTCCTGACATATGCATAAAAACTCTTGCTGTAATTTTTTATGTTACATGCTAGTTTTTGCTCATAGCTTCTTTTAAATTGTCTGATTTCAGTTGTAGCTGCATTAAGTGCCTCTTTGTATTTTGCATAGTCTTCTTCCTTTCTGGTACGCCTATAAACCCTCCACATAGTTTGTTTTAGCATTATTTTTCTAATTGCCTCTTTTGACAAGTGTTTCTTTCTACACCGTTTTCCTTGCTTTTGGAAGGGAACAAATTTATCGATGATACTCTCAATTTCATATTTTAGAATATTCCAACATTCAATTGCGGTCTTATTCATCGGCATGTTATTCCAATCTAGCTTTGCTAAGTATTTTCTCATATCTTTGTAGTTACCTTTGTGGAAGTTTCTCTTGTACGTCTTCTTATTTTTACTTTCTGATTTTACATTGATGTCAAAATGTATTTGATTATGGTCACTATTACCCAATGGTTCAAATATTTTTACATTGTCCACTAATTCTTTTTGTGATGACAAAACTATATCTAATACATTTTCTCCCCTGGTTGGTTCTAGTACGTGCTGAGTAAGAAAGCTATCCTGGATTAAACATAGAAATTGTTGATCCTCAATCCCTGTGCTCTCTAGAGAATTCCATTGTATGTGTCCATGGTTAAAATCTCCCATTATGATACATTCCCCTTTACTAACTTCCTTTATAGCGTTTTTTATTTTTGTGTTGTCCTCTTCGTTTATGTTTGGACTTCGGTAAACTAATCCAATAGTTAATTTTGAATTTCCTGAAACAATTTTGCACCAAACAGCTTCATCGCAATCTGCTTCCCTTTCTAGTTTTATTTCATAAGCCTGAATAGATTCTTTAACATATAAAATAACTCCCCCGCCCCTTCTTCCTATTCGATCTTTCCTAAACATTACGTATCCTGTCAGTCCTAATTCAGCATCTGTTATATCTATGTTGGCCCATGATTCAGTTATACCAATTATGTGAGGGTGAATATCTTCTACCATAATGTTTAATTCGTTTTTCTTATTTACTATGCTCCTTGCATTTAAACATACGCATCTATAACCTTTTTCAGAGATGTTTTTCGGATGATTTAATATTGGTTTATCTGTGCTAGTGGCCTCTTGTTCTGCTTGAGACACCTCTAGGTAACCCCCCTGCACTTCTAGTTTAAAGAATGTTTACTTCCAAAAATATTTGTCATTGTACCCAAGTCACTATCTTACTGCTGCTGAAAGTTTGTCCGCGAATACTGCCACCCCCTTTCCACTTAAATGAAGCCCATCCTTCATGTACATATCAGCCCTCCCAACAAAACTTCCCCATAAATCCACAAATCCAACTTCCTCTTCCCTACATAGCTTCTGGACTAACATGTTAATTGCCATCCCCCGACAATTTCGATATTTGTGACCCCTCCTGCCCATTACAGGTAAAATCCCTGACAGTATTACCTGCTCAACCCGCGTCTGTTTTAGTGTTCTGACCAACTGCCTATATTTCCTAACTATGGCAGTTGTACCCTCCCTCTCTACGTTATTTGTCCCTACGTGTACTAAAACAGATCCACCCTTACCCGAGCCTACAATGTTTTTTACCCTCTCAGTTATCGCCTCTATTTTGGCTCCAGGCAAGCAGACCACCACATCATCTCCCTTGTTTAAGACTCTGTCGGTCTTCCTAACTATCGAATCCCCCACAAACACCCTCGCTCTCTTCCTCACCCCCTCTATCACTGCTGCAGAATAACTCTTCCTTTCGATCCCCTCCATCACATTCTGTCCTGACCCCTTCCCTCCTGTCTCCTTCGCTCCTGTCTCCCCCACTTCCCACTCCTTTGCTCTTGTCTCTCCCACTCCCCTCTCCTTCACTCCGGTTGTTTTCCCTCCCGTCTCCCCCACTCCCTTCTCCTTCCCTCCTGTCTCCCCTACTCCCCTCTCCTTCACTCTGGTTGTTTTCCCTCCCGTCTCCCCCACTCCCTTCTCCTTCCCTCCTGTCTCCGCTACTCCCCTCTCCTTCACTCCGGTTGTCTTCCCTCCCGTCTCCCCCACTCCCTTCTCCTTCCCTCCTGTCTCCCCTACTCCCCTCTCCTTCACTCCGGTTGTCTTCCCTCCCGTTCCTTTCCTTCCCGTCTCCTTACGTCCTGTCTCCCTACGACCTGTCACCTTCCCTCCTCTCAGCTTCTTCCCAGGCTGAGGTGAGCTCTCCCTAGCATCTCTTGTGTCTTCCCCCACTTTATCATCTACTGTTCCCCCACCGGAACTACTGGCACAACCCCCCTGTTCCCTTCCCACCATTGCCACAACGAGCAGCCTCAGCTCTTCCAACTCCACCTCTAGTTCCTTCATCTTCGTACATCCCCTACACTCAAAACTAAAACTATCTGCCTGGACCTCAGCCCAGGACTTCTCGCACCCAGACTTGACGAAGTCCACCCAGTTACTGCAACTGCCACAAATTAAGTGCCTTGTGGTCTTTAACTGCCGTTTGCACGGCGCCATCATACAATTTAGTTTTAATTAGTTTGCTACGTTAGCCTTGAATAAGGCAGTTTTTGTGATCAAAAGAACACTTTAGGTTAATATACTTGCTAACTGTGTCTTCTATTAACCTCGCATGAGAAAAAAAAACCTGCCACCTAGCGAATACGGAGAACACTGTGTAACAAAACAACGAAGTCAGTGTGTACTAATTTACGCTAAAATCCTGCTGTTAATTCCTTTTTACCGAAAACGTTTACTACCACGATGTCAGATATTACCTTATGTATGTAATTTAAGTAAATAAATCACTTTATCTTATATATATATTAGCCAATGTAAACGATAGCTCGATGCACGGGTTGAATTCACGACCTGTAAACAAACTCCCTTTTATCACTCGTTGAGTTTGAATCCGGGAAAAAATACTACCTCTGTTAACAAAAACGGTTTCTTAATATATGTCTACAAGAAGTTGGTGAACAATATATGTATAATACTAATACTTATTCTAACCAATATTCAATGTTACTGACTATTCACTATGCTATCTCAATTTTCGAATTGTAAACAACCCTATTAACACTCGCTGAATTCCCCGACAGAATCCGAAACTAACTTACTCTAAAATACTCCCTCTGACTAATAATTTACAAAACCTGTTTCCTAATATATGTCTACAATACGTTTGTGTATAATATATATGCAATAGTAATACTTATTCTATTTGATATTCCGCGTATTTCTGTAAATGATCTACACCAAATTCAAGTCGCTGCACCAAGTCCATTTAGCCGGAAGTAGTGCATAGACCGAAGAAATATATAATATGAAGACTACATAGATATATCTACTTACAGGTTTCACATTATTGACTAACTTAATTAGGGTCTATTCACAATTACTGACATTTACCTATGCCTGTAAGGAGATATGGGAGGTAAAAGCCTGTGTACTAAATTTTTTACGTTGGCGAAATATCGCTTTACGTCATGCAGTGCTGCGCAGTGAACTGTTATGGAACTACTATTGTCTTAAATTGCATAGCCATTCATCGAGCAACATTGTTACATCGCTATGTTTATCAACCTGGAAAATGAAAAATTATTAATATCTTAAAGTACTAATTCAGTACTAATTCTGAGAATTAGTACTTTGTATGAATAGGTAAATGTAGACAACTGTGAATGACCCCTTAGAGCTTTCAGATTACTGACTAATTTAGCAGCTACAACTGTGAATGACCCCTTAGAGCTTTCAGATTACTGACTAACTTAGCAGCTACAACTGTGAATGACCCCTTAGAGCTTTCAGATTACTGACTAACTTAGCAGCTACAACTGTGAATGACCCCTTAGAGCTTTCAGATTACTGACTAACTTAGCAGCTACAACTGAGAATGACCCCTTAGAGCTTTCAGATTACTGACTAACTTAGCAGCTACAACTGTGAATGACCCCTTAGAGCTTTCAGATTACTGACTAACTTAGCAGCTACAACTGTGAATGACCCCTTAGAGCTTTCAGATTACTGACTAACTTAGCAGCTACATTGACTACAAAATTGATAAACAATCTGAAAGGCGTGTTTCTTTTAACGAGTAAAACAGAAATAGATAGAAGTGTCCTTCAATAACACACGTTGACTGCCCACTCCTGGAAGCAGTTCCACACAAGAACATTGAAACCATGTCTAATATTGCTTCATTTTACCACACACGGATGGTTGTTAACTGTGGCTTGCTCAAAGCTTTCACGTTCTGCTCAATAAAAACGCAACATAGATGCAATCACCACCGAACTAAAATCCCAATAAATCTGACCATGACGTGTTTGTTGCTACGGCAATTGTGTATACAAATTCTGTTGACAGGCCTCGTACAGAGACCTGTGGGAAGTGAAGAAATGAAGAAATCTGTGTGGAAGACAAAATTGTATTTTTAATATAACTATACTGGGCTCGTGACAAAGAAGTGGGTGAGGGGGGAGGAGAAAGTAATGCTTAATCCCCGGGCATCCCACGGGCATCCCCGGGCATCCCCCAAGTAGGGGAGACTTGGATTAGTTGTAACTGACGTACTGCAGACAATACTACTAACGCAAATTATTTTGTAAGATAGCATGTTCATCAATAGCATGCCAGATGCTATATCACTGACCATTGACAACATGAAAAAATGGTCCATTTTAAAGAAAACCGGTAATTTGTTAAGGTGGCTGAGGCAGCTATTATATGCTTGTTTTAACTGAGTAGTTTCCGTAGAAGTTTCTAAAATAAACTAACCATTTCTTAACAAATTATAATTGAGATACTAAATAATATTCCAGATTAATTAAACTTTAGAGTTTTTAATTTATTTGTTGATGTTTCATGACTTTAAAAACAGCTAGTAGAACTTGTCAAGCATCAGGGTAAATTTAACACTTTTGAAGACCTTCTAAAATGTATCATTGTGCAAATGTATATAGCATTAAGCATTTATGCACTTGCTATCTGCGTGAGATATTTGCGGTTTCGTTGGCATTAAAAAGGTTTTGATCGAATAACAATTCGAACAGCAATCCTGAACGATGCTGTTTTTGTTACAACTAGCCCCGGTGTCTCCTACAAAAGATTGAGTGATGGAACACCATTATGGTTTTGTTACAACTAGCCCCGATGTCTCCTACAAAAGACTGAGTGATGGAACACCATTATGAACATGACTGCTCGTCAATCACCTTAGTCCTACCTTCTTCAAAGTATTGATGGGATGGTTTCAAGCATGCTAATGTAAACTATGACTTGCAACAATTCTATAGAATCTAAAACTTCAGTGAGTTGCTGTTATTGCAAGCAAAATGTCATCTGTAGGCTTATTACATTTTGACATGTAAACATGCATAGAAAGTCATGCGTCCAGGTAAACAACTCATAAGTTGGAGATGAATAGGCAACCAGTAAAATAATGCACACTTTCAATAATATCAATACATTAGATGCTTCTTTTTTGCTGACACATCAAATGTGGCATTATTAGCATTACAAACACATGTTTATAAAGATCATTGCATACAAATTCTTCTAGTATTATTCAACAATTTGATGCACCCAAAGTTGGCAAGGACAGTATGGTAGGGGTAAATTATAATCAATATAATGATAATATGTTTTCTAAAACAAAAACAAATTCTAATTTTAAGAATTAAAATATGTATTTTATATTAATACATTCACCAGTCCAATACTATGCTTAATGATTCTGGTGTGTTTTGCAGGTTCCTGAGGATATGTTATTATTATTATTAATATGAAGACATTACCAAGTACCTTGCTAACACCATCTTGATTTCTGTCAAGTTCAGCCATAAGTTTTTCCTGCATAAAATATATTTAGTGTTGCATATGTGGATCGCAAGATAATGCCTAACCGTGGTTGTGACACATATAGCAACCACGAGTCATGGTCATCTAGTTTTACTTTGAAAGTAAAAGTAGACTTTCTATATAAAAAACTGTTCAAAGCTTTGGTTTACACGATGGCTAATGAGTAACATTCCAGAACTACATGCTTATTAGACACCAGACATAAAGATGCAGACGTCGGCAAAGATTCAAAATGCTTGATAGCCTAGCAGCCTGGCTAGGAAAGAGCACCACAGGACTAGACACCTGTAAACCTAAGCGTGGCAAATGGAGTGTAAAGCCCCGCAGCACACTAGCCGATTTTTGGTTGGAGGACTGCAGATTTTCCATTGGGGTTGAATTTGTCAGGCCATCAGCTCGCAGCACACTAGCCGATATTTTGTCACCAATATTTTTTCACGACTAGCACGCCTGGCGAATTTGGAATTAAACAAATATAGCGGCACTCACACCACAAGTGGCGGCGATGCGGAGAAGAAGACAGAAGCTAGCTTTGTTCGTCTTGATTATGCTATGGAGGATCGGGAAATGCAAAAAAGCAACAACAAAAATTCTTCTGCCTATTGAAATCATCTAAAAATCCACAGTTACACTGCCAACATGTTCTACCAGCAAACTTGCCAATGTGCCTGCTCAAATATAGTTATGTCAGATATGATTTTTTTAATTACACATATATAAAATGACATTCATGTGTAGCACACCAGGAAGTCTAAATGAGGCATGATCCCTGTTGTCGTCGTGGCCCTGGCACCGGGGGCAACCATGTTTACATTGTGAGCGGGATAGGCATACCAGTTAGAATCCCGGACTCGAAATCGAGAGAACCCAGTTTCAAATCACACTACGGTCGTTTCGAACCTTTGGCAAGTTTGATCACCCCAAGTCGCCACAGTTTGCTTAGCTGTATAAATGAGTACCTGGCAATACAGACAGTGGTGGATGTGTGAATGAACAGTTTTCATGCATTAATTGCAGCATGGCTGAATGCTTCTCAGAGAAGTTGAAATGGCCTTGGAATGAACAGGTTTGCCAGAGGGTGAAGTGTAAAGCGCCTTGAGCAGTCCTAAGGACTGGATACCACGCTATGTAAGAGCTGCAATCACACTTCCTATTGGTCACTAATCGCACAAGCCCCGACAATTTGTCAGAGTCTGCAGCCCACTAGGTGACAAGGCCCGCCAGGACGTTTAGCACTGTCAGATATTATCCAACAAACCCCAATCTTGTCGGAATTCGCTGCACACTAGCCAACAACTAAAGATTATTTGTCCCCCGACGAAAAATCGGCTAGTGTGCTGGGGGCTTAACAAGCATGTACACCTGCAATAGCCTAATGTTGACACTGTTTCTAGGAATAAATTCTTTATCAAAGAACTATACAAGGAATATTAAAAAAACACTATGACAGTGCAATTGAGTACAAGTAAAATTCTTGTTCTATCTGAGCAAAATTAAAACTTGGAAATAGAATAATGCTGAAGTAATTGGTGAACAGATGTAAGAATGGTTTTAACATTGGGCACTACACACGCACGCATGCACGCACGCATGGGACAAAGACAATAATGGTAGGCTGGAGACCACAGCCATTTCCCCCACACACACTCAGCTTGAACAAGCAAGACACTCCATCAATACACAGGTGATCAGTGCTGACACTGTGGTTGCAGCCTTCCTACTTTATGAATCATTAAGAGACAGTTGGCCATCCCCTTTCATCTAGTGGCCTCATCAGAGTACCTGGTCACCCCAGATTACTGAGTTACCTCCACAGGATGCCCCTGGTCTCAGTCAGTGACCACAGCCAACCTAAACATAGCCACATGCTTCAGCATTCTTGGATAGAGCAGCTAGTCAGCCTGTGGTCAATTGGTCAATATGCCTGAATGGTCAAAGAAACACATCCATCACAGAAGCATAACTAGCTCTAGAGGCCATTCTAGATATTGTTGATGCACCAGACTTCCTGACTTCTTATAGGTCATCGTTGAGGGTAGTTGGTAGTGTTGTTCAAGATCCTCCTCACCAGCCAGCCAGCCAGCCAGCCAGCCAGCCAGCCAGCCAGCCAGCCAGCCAGCCAGCCAGCCAGCCAGCCAGCCAGCCAGCCAGCCAGCCAGCCAGCCAGCCAGCCAGCCAGCCAGCCAGCCAGCCAGCCAGCCAGCCAGCCAGCCAGCCAGCCAGCCAGCCAGCCAGCCAGCCAGCCAGCCAGCCAGCCAGCCAGCCAGCCAGCCAGCCAGCCAGCCAGCCAGCCAGCCAGCCAGCCAGCCAGCCAGCCAGCCAGCCAGCCAGCCAGCCAGCCAGCCAGCCAGCCAGCCAGCCAGCCAGCCAGCCAGCCAGCCAGCCAGCCAGCCAGCCAGCCAGCCAGACACCAGTTTAAAGTTTTTCCATGTCATGTTTAAAAACATGTTGCAAACAGTGTTTTTTGATCAGTGATCATGGCCAGTTTTGTTGCTGTGAAATACAATTTTCTAGTGCATGGTCTACATTGTTTAAAATTTAGGGAGAACATTTTCTTTTCTTGTGGATTCAGATTCCTATTCATGGCAATCTGAATAAAATGGATATAACAAAAGGACAATTCAGGAAAATCCATGGAAGAATTGCTAGTAAACAAAAACATAAGTAAAGTTAGACAATCTGTTTGCAAAGTAAACTATCTTTGTGTTTAATTCCGCTGTAATGCTAGCACGCACAGAACTCAGAACTCGACTGCATTAATCATCTTTGTGGGTGTTTATGGACCTATGTATGTGTTTGAATTTCTGTAAATAATAAAAAATAGCCATTGATCAGTGATCAGTTTGGTTAAAACAAAGACCACAGCCGCCATAAGTTTTCAACACTGGTAATGATGTTGGAGCTTTCCTCTTTATCTCTCAAGTCTCTGGTGACGCTGGCACCGATACCCTACACCAATTTTTTCCCCTTCTTCTTCATCACTGGTCCTGTTTCGCTGCCTTGTCCATTACCTGTCTCCACTCTCCCATCCCTCAGCTCATTCTCCCCTCCCCTCCCACTCCCTCCAAATCTCTCGTCACGCAGTCCTCCCATCTCAGTCTCGGTCTTCCTCTTCTCCTTCTACCCTCCACTCTAAGCCCACCTGCTCTCTTCATCAACCGTTCCCCATTCTCTCCATGTGTCCAACCCACTTTAACCGGCTCCTCACCAGTGAGTCTGATGAGTGGTGAATTCCCCCTTGTCAGCTGAACCACAACATAACTGTCTCACTGTGTTGTCTGTGGCACCTCCCAACACTACATCTCCACATAGGAACAGCACCGGCATAGTGATCATGGTCAACACGAAACACAGACATCTCCCCACGCACACCTGTCACCTCTGAGTCAGTTGTCAAAGGCTATCAACCACATAACAATCCCACCAAGGCTATAAATCATGAGTCATTAGTAGTAACTGCAGGAAAGAATGTCATCAAACGATTAACAATGATTATTGCGATACTGGCTGATTACTGCGTTGCTGGCTGATTATTGCGTGGCTGATTGATTATTGCTTTGCTGGCTGATTATGGCTTTGCTGGCTGATTATTGTGCTGTCCAACACCAAACTGAAAATATACAGATCCAACGTCCGTTCAGTACTACTATACACTTTGGAAAATGGAGGACAAACAATAAGAAAGAGAACTGACTGAGGGGTTTTGAAGGAAGGTGCCTCAGAAGAATCCTGGGAATACGTTGGGAACAGCAAGTAATAAACAAAGAAATCGCAGAATGCACCAACATCAACAACATCGTAGACTGGGTAAAACAGAGAAGATGGAGGTTTGGCCATGTTCTCTGCATGGACATGAATAGCCTTCTACATGCTGCTCTCACATGGACACCACCTGGAACTAGAGGCAGACCACTGGGGAACTGGAGAAGGACTGTTGAAGAAGAAATGAAGCGGGCTGTGAAGACCTGGATTGAACTTGGCTGGCTCGCCCAAGATCGTGCTAGTTGGAGAAGATTTGTTGGCGTGTCATGCTCCAGAAAATGGGAGTGAGTGAGTGAGTGAGTGAGTGAGTGAGTGAGTGAGTGAGTGAGTGAATGTAATTTCTAGATTTTACATTTCATGTTATGTTAACAGTCCATTCCCTACCTCAAAGCTACAACATCCTTTAAAAGATTAACCCAAATGGAACAAATTTGCTGAAGTCAAGATTGTAATCAGTTCATTGTGCTACGATTACAAACATGAGAGCTCTCTCATTCATCGTGACCTGCAGCTTCCAAAACGTCAGTTATTTTAGGTAAACTCAACCACAGACCAATTACCCTGCCGGTTCAATCATCAACCGTCTGAACTGTGTCTTAAACCGATCTACCAAAAATTGTCTGTGTGCGATTACTCTTATGATGCGGAAGGTTATCTGGGTGCAACACCACTGGGTTTTCACAAATACGTCATTGTAACTCACACAATTTGAGTTTTGTCCCTGTGATATAATTAGGTTTGACTTTGCTACATGTCATGCTTGACTTCAGCACCTCAATCCGATTATCACTTCCTACTTACTACCGATGTAAGAAGATTTTTTTACAATGCAGGTTAAAAAACTAGTAGGGGGAATCACAGCAACAGAGGCCTAATTTATCCATCCATTGTTCCTGAAAGTGGCTGCGGGTTGGATACAGACAGATTGGTAATTGGTGGAAAGTGGTCCAAACTGACCTTAATAGTGAGGTGACCTTAATACTGAAGCACTGAGCATCATGGGAACTGGGAAATTGCTATACAGATGGATGTCATTTTAACAGCAAAGCACAATAACTCAGTTATTGCGGTATCCAGACATTTGGTCACAAGACATTTGGTCACACGATATTTGGTCACACGACATTTGGTCACATAATATTTGGTCACATAATATTTGGTCACATAATGCAAGGTGCAACATTTGGTGACAGGTTTACTTCAACATGAGACTAAACCCTTTTAAAAAACTGTTCTGCCAACATAAACCGAGTATGTTCTTGTTAAGTCAGTGGCTTCATCTGGCTTCATTTGCTGTGTGCCAGTAGTAATGCTGTTAGAAAATTGATTTTTCTTTGTTTAGCAAACACTGACTGTTCCTTATAAACGAGTAGCTTCAGCCAGTGCTTGCTACATAAGTTCTCTGATATTCTCCTGTTCTTGACAGTCAGATGAACAGTGGCAGTGAACTGTAATAACTAATAGTATTAGAAATGAACAGTGGCAGTGAACTGTAATAACTAGTAGTATTTGAAATGACCAGTGGCAGTGAACTGTAATAACTAGTAGTATTAGAAATGAACAGTGGCAGTGAACTGTAATAACTAGTAGTATTAGAAATGAACAGTGGCAGTAAACTGTAATTACTAATAGTATTAGAAATTAACAGTGGCAGTGAACTGTAATAACTAATAGTATTAGAAATGAACAGTGGCAGTGAACTGTAATAACTAGTAGTATTTGAAATGACCAGTGGCAGTGAACTGTAATAACTAATAGTATTAGAAATGAACAGTGGCAGTGAACTGTAATAACTAGTAGTATTTGAAATGACCAGTGGCAGTGAACTGTAATAACTAATAGTATTAGAAATGAACAGTGGCAGTGAACTGTAATAACTAGTAGTATTTGAAATGACCAGTGGCAGTGAACTGTAATAACTAATAGTATTAGAAATGAACAGTGGCAGTGAACTGTAATAACTAGTAGTATTTGAAATGACCAGTGGCAGTGAACTGTAATAACTAGTAGTATTAGAAATGAACAGTGGCAGTGAACTGTAATAACTAGTAGTATTAGAAATGAACAGTGGCAGTAAACTGTAATTACTAATAGTATTAGAAATTAACAGTGGCAGTGAAGTGTAATAACTAGTAGTATTAGAAATGAACAGTGGCAGTGAACTGTAATAACTAGTAGTATTAGAAATGAAGTGGCAGTGAACTGTAATAACTAGTAGTATTAGAAATGAAGTGGCAGTGAACTGTAATAACTAGTAGTATTAGAAATGAAGTGGCAGTGAAGTGTAATAACTAGTAGTATTAGAAATGAACAGTGGCAGTAAACTGTAATAACTAGTAGTATTAGAAATGAAGTAGCAGTGAAGTGTAATAACTAGTAGTATTAGAAATGAAGTGGCAGTGAACTGTAATAACTAGTAGTATTAGAAATGAACAGTGGCATTGAACTCTGATAATTAATTGTCTTAGAAATGAAATGAACTCTGAATCATCTGATAGTGCAAATGTTCATGTTTACACCCGCACTGAATTAAAGAATACATTATTTTAGTAAAAAAAAGGTTTTGTTGTGATTACTAAAAAACTGATCAAATGTCGCGCCTTGCATTATGTGATCAAATGTCTTGTGACCAAATGTCTTGTGTCTATATGTTGTAGATCTGTCCCTGCACCTACAAGACTGCACCATATTGTTCAAAGTGTTAATTAAGATGACTGGGGTCTTGCTTCATTTATTGTTTTCCGAAGTTTACCGGTACTTTGTAAACACGCCAGTGCTATTAACACTGACAGGTGGGCGACTCGCCCCAGAGCAGATCGTGGCTGCTCGGTCGTGACTAACTGACCGGACACTGGAAATTCACAACTTAGTGAAAAACAATTATCGATATGACACCAATTGTTAGAAAAACACAAAACTTTAACATAATTATTGGAGATTAATGTTTGCAAAAACATTCTGACTGTTATTAATGTACATCTTACACTTGCACTGTCACATGACACTGTCACATGACACTGTCACATGACACTGTCACATGACACTGTCACATGACACTGTCACATGACACTGTCACATGACACTGTCACATGACACTGTCACATGACACTGTTACATTGATGTTTTTCAATCTGGAAAACTATCAATATTTTAAAGTATTAATTCAACCCAATGTGTGTGGTAAATGAATAAGTTCTTTACATAAACACTATAAATGCTGGTTGACAGGCAGACAACAGCTCAGTCTGGTGGTGGAGACATGCTGACAATACAAGCAGTGAAGTGGACTACCACATTGTGTGCAACTTACAACCAACTAAATGATCGGAAGCTTTATAGATGCAAAATCACTCAGCTTCTGATGTATCTCCATGACAACTGACTACACAGGTGTGACCTTTACCTGGAGACGGCGGCTGTGAACACACCCGTCCACCAAACTGACAATCCTGTAGTGGTGACAGGGACTGAACAATATCTCAAATATACAGTGTAAATGCCAAATTATAACTGACACACAGTATTAATGGAATTGAATGCACCAAAGACATCATATATGGTGTAGACAACAGTCATAAACCTACAGCAAAACACAACATCAAAACTGCAAGAATCTCTGAAAACCTATATCTGTATGGCATCCATGGAAAGCTCCAAAAGGAATCTTCAGCGTAATTAATGGATATGGAAACATTACAGTAGCTTCTGGAAACCAAACTAGAGACTAATCAGGAAGGAAACACATGCCAACAGTTTCAACAGTTTGTGGCCGTGTTTGTTTGTTTGTTTTTTTCCATCATTTCTCCATCAGTTTCGCACATATGGGGGTTGAAATTTTGTAGGCATGCTTGGGAGCCCACAGGGATGATTCATATATAAAAATTTAATTGAAATTCCCTGTGAGGCAGGGATCTTACAAGACGAAACTGATTTGGATATTTTACATAGATTATGTAACTTTGAACAATAGTAGTTGATAGGTACATACAATTGTTTGCTAAGCTATGCGTATTTTCTATGACTGTTCTGAGTTACATGATTTAGGCAAAGCATTCATGTAAGTTAATTTGTACGAACACTTTGTGAAACCGGCTGTGGTACATGATTTTTGAGTCATGACATTGTACCCATTGACACTGCCCTACCAAAACATGAATGGGTAGTGCCAGGAATCATAAGTTCGTGCAGTGGCTGCTTTTCCACCGTGGCAATGCCAGATAACTCGGCTAGTATACAAATAAACACACTGTCATCCATGAATGAACAGGACAGGCATGTACTAATATATAAAAGGGACATATCACAATGTGACAAAGTATTGTACTTGCCAGAAAGCACTAGTGCACATTTGTCTACGAAGCTTACTTTTATCAACACAACCTAAAAGTATCAACAAGAGAACTCAATAAACATAACATCAGAGGCAATCAGTCCAGTTTATGCACCTTTTCATGACAGCTGGAAACATTTTATCTTCCAAACAAGATTCCTACATTATCAACATCACCATGATACCATGGGGAAATCAGAAAAGCAGTTGCAGACATCATCTTAATGACAGAAGTATGAAGTTTTATTGCTGGCCACTGATACAAACACCAAGACCCAACAAACGCACTGCATAAGATATTGGACCAAGTAGCCAAAAACACTCTGCGAAGCTCTTTGTATTTAATTCCGCTGTAATGCTAGCACACACAGAGCTCAGAACTCGACTGCAGGCTTTTTACATTAATCATCTATGTGGGTGTTTATGGACTTATGTATGTGTTTGAATTTTTCTGTAAATAATAAAAAATAGCCATTGATCAGTGATCAGTTTGGTTAAAAGAAAGACCACAACCGCAGAAAGTTTGCAACACTGGTAATGATGTTGATGCTTTCCTCTTTATCTCTCAAGTCTCTGGTGACGCTGGCACCGATACCCTTCACCGATTTTGTTCCCTTCTTCTTCACCAATGATCCCGTTTCACTGTTGTCTCCACCACCCACCCGTCTACCCCATCCGTCTTCCCCATTCGTCTCCCCATCCGTCTCCCCCATCCGTCTCCCCCATCCCTCGCTCTCGTTCTCCACTCCCCTCCCACTCCCTCCAAATCTCTCGTCACGCAGTCCTTCCATCTCAGTCTCGGTCTTCCTCTTCTCCTTCTACCCTCCACCCTAAGCCCACCCGCTCTCTTCATCAACCGTTCCCCTTTCATTCTTTCCATGTGTCCAATCCACTTTAACCGGCTCCTCACCAGTTGTAAACCCCAAATATTTACCAAGAGCACCTTTGACTGGACCAACACAAGAATGATTTACAGAAATATAGAATGTGATAATTGGCAGATGTAGAAATGAGCAACACATGTGCAATAGGCACTGCTCACAACATATGTGCAATAGGCACTGCTCACAACATGTGCAATAGGCACTGCTCACAACATGTCGTAGACAGACATAGTCTGAATATATATTCGCATTTGTGAGTTCGCTGTACATAATTGCATACAGTACTTGTGTCACAAATGGACATAAACTTAATTTTAAATTGTAAGTAATAGATGTCCCCAATTTGTCAAATTATGTTAAATCAAATACGAATGCTCATACGTAAAGTTTAGATGGGAAATCGAGCCGTTTTTGTTATACAATGTACTTTTCAATGTTACACAACACATTTGTGATTTTACAATTATTTAAAATAGTTTATATTATTTATTCGATTTTATAAAACTTTATAAAGCACCCCAGAACAATTATTTTTATGGGGCGCTATACAAGAAATCTATTATTAACACAAACAGCATTAAATCACAAACAAAATACTTCATGAATAAAAGTGAATAAATTAACAATGCAACCAGCAACAACAAATTATATGGGCATGATTACCAAAAAATGTAATATAATATATATATTATTTTTTTAAATCATGCCCATATATGTATGTATGTATGTATGTATGTATGTATGTATGTATGTATGTATATATATATATATATAAATTAATTGAATTTAATTAATAAACTTTTCCAGAAAGGCTAATTTAATTTAATTTAATTAACTTTGCCAAAAGGGGTTAATTTTATTTAATTGACATATTCCCAATTAACTCTCAATTAAGTGCTCATTTAACAGTTGATTTTACTGGATAGTTCACAGCCATGTTGTCCATGTGTTTTCAGAAGGTCTGCAGACACTATTCCAGTCACTGATTGATTGATTGATTGATAATTTTATTTTCACTCAGTAACTTTACGCTATGCGATTGCCATGCCATTCACGCATCATTTACACATCAATCATACAACAGATATTTACATTTACATAGGATTAAAAAATAAAAGAATACAAATTTATTAGAAGATGGTGGCTAAATGTGGCTTCAGCAAATCTTTTTCTATTTTTGGGGGCTGGCAACTTGCAGCCAAGTGGACCTATGGGGCCATTAGATCTATGCATATATAAGTGTGTCTTGTGTACATATAACCATTAATGGGGAAATGTAGAGAATATTTAAATGCTAGTGTGTAAAGGGGAAACCTAATGATTTAGTGTGTACTGAGATGGTTCATATTGTACAACATGTACTTCAACTGAACCATTAATGCAAGTTATTACGTAGGGGTTCATCAAACCACGCAGAATCAATAGACTCTCTGTCTCTGTCTCTGTTAGTATCACTTCCCTTACGGACTGTGTCTATGTGGCTGCCAGTCAAAGATCAGTTAGGATGATACTGTTATATCATGGTCTATGTTTATCCCATAATGCAGCAATACAGATTTTATTTGGTAACCACCGGATAATCACAACTGCTATAGATGTAAATATTTGGATAATCTTCAAAACTTATGATTAGTAAATCTAATATGTGGCATTTATTTGATAATGTATCTCCCTCTAGCCTATGTTTCCTGTTTTTGTATATACAATGCCTGCTGCAGTAACGTAGACACCACAGCGGCACAGACCAATCTAGCAATCTTCCTGCAGTATAATCTCCCTGGTTACAATATCTGTAACTACCCTGGAGGATTGGCCCTGTAGTTGAAAGAACTCTGGAAGGTGTTCACAGAAGATATTATTTGAAATGCACACAACTTACTGTTATTTAAGTTAACTTAGCAACAAATAATATACATACAATTCTGAATGTTTGTCATAATTTTTTTCTATTAATTGTTTTTCCATTTATTGCAAAATCAACCTTACATTAATAATATGATGTCGATTTTGTTCTAAATAATTATACTAATAATTCACTATAA
Organism: Lamellibrachia columna; assembly: GCA_963662155.1. Taxonomy (NCBI): domain Eukaryota; kingdom Metazoa; phylum Annelida; class Polychaeta; order Sabellida; family Siboglinidae; genus Lamellibrachia; species Lamellibrachia columna. The sequence goes on from OY759270.1 coordinate 7,886,792, forward strand.
TAATTTATTTATTTCCAACAGTACATATATGCAGTGTACATAGATCCATTGCTAATGCAGAACATTTCTATATAATGCTCGTATAAATCATGTATATTTAAAAGATGAATAGGTACAATAATTATGTGCTACAGTCTTATGGTGGAAACGGAGAGAATAGAAGTGTAAAACTTATGTGCACTATCCCTATGGAGCAACAATTAATAATAATTAGTTACATTATTATTATGACTACTATTATTATTATTATATTAGTGTAAGTTTTATTAAAGGTTAGCTATGTCAAAAGTTAATGATGTATACATTACTTCACAGATACAGTTACGGGTGCACTGTTTAACTATTAAAATGAAATTTACATTTAATACAAATATGTTTCCTGCGATAAAGCAATTAACTTTTGGTTTAGTTTTTTTACTTAATTAACACCACAGTCGCGGCCTTGCCCTGTCAAATGCCTGGAGATGTTTAGCCTGTATGTAACTGTAAGAAACACTCCTTTGCCCTGATGTGACAGAACATCTGTGCATAGCTCAGGTAAGAACACATGAAGCACTTAACAAACACCCATGTCCATCACATCAATCAACCACAAGGCCAACAGCCAGTCAGCATTCAAATGTAAGGCCAATGTTACTGGTATCAATTTTGCTGGCATCTATGAAGTTGACCTCCAGCATTGAAGAGGCTGAGAGTAACTTAACACTTTTACAGTTGACTGCCTTAGGGGCTGTTCACAATTGGTAACACTTCCCTATTCTCACAAGGCATACTAATTATTAAACCTCCCTCCCTGAATTAGTACCTTAAAATACTGACGACATTGAAAAACATTGATAAATCAATTGATTGACTAGAGGCGCACAATATACCACCCCTTAGACTAGAGAGAGGCGCAAAATATACAACCCCTTAGACTAGAGGCACACAATATACAAGTTAAATATTATTGGTAATGCAGACTGCAGAGACAATATATACATATAGTATAACAATGACGGGTGTTAGTAAATGGAAGCAAGTAAAGGGATGGGTATTTACAGAAGTAATGTAAAAAGACCTCATTGACCAAGTTGGCTAGCAATGTTTTAGCCAACAAACCAACCACAATTCAACAAGAGGGTGCCATTATGGATGACATTATTTGGTGTTACATGAGAGAGGTGACATTAGTGGGTGTCACATGGGTTAGAGAGAGGTGACATTAGTGGGTGTCACATGGGTTAGAGAGAGGTGACATTAGTGGGTGTCACATGGGTTAGAGAGAGGTGACATTAGTGGGTGTCACATGACATTAGTGCACTGAAAAAAGCAATGATTATGCCATGAAGGTACGGAAAGCACCGAGAAAAGAAAACTGAGGTACACAGATGTTGCATAGATGCAGTGAAGGCAGTATGTGGGGAGTGCAGTGATGGACAGAATGAAGGGTATAGGGCATGTGGGCATGTATGCGTGTATGCATGTATGCATGTATGTGTGTATTTGGTGTATGTGTGCATGCATGCATGCATGACTAGCTTCTGTCTCACGAGACAATGCTTGTCTTAGCTGCTTCATCATCACGTTGGAAAATTGCCAACATCACACCTCGCACACATCGTCTCCTGGTTAGTTTGCTCAGTCTGTTTGCACAAGGTCAATACCATAGTCATTCAGATCTCTTTTAATTACAACCTTGTATCTCAACTTATGTGTGTTTGCCTTCTGCAAACTCCCTATAGATCTTCAGGAGGTGGTCCCTAATCATCCGCTGTGCCTGCCCAAGCCATCATATCAATCTCTATTTGAGAACGCTGCTCAGTAGCGTTGAACTGCAGCATTGCAGAATCTCGAGGTTGGCGACTTTGTCCTGCCATTTCATGCCAGAGATCATACACACAGGCAGCATAGATGGAAGCTGCTTCCATTCCTGTTTGTCATACATTGTGAGCTCGGAAATTGCAGCAGATATATTACAGAAGATTGGACCACTGATGGCGATGAAACAAATGATTGGGACTGTTGTGCAGTGGTCCACACCAGCAAGCATGTGCGGCAGTCACACACTGTCAACAATGACAAGAAACCCAAGTTCAAATACAAGCGCTCACAATGCGTGGTAACAGATGTACCTGTCAATGCCCTGTCACACCAACAAGTAATAGTTACACTGCTATACTATAACCACATTCATTATGATCATAATGGGAGGCTGGCACACATAGATGTCCTACATTATGCCCACACCCATACCCACACGCACGCACATACGCATGCACACGCACGCACACACACACACACACACACACTTTAGTAGCCGGTACTACAAGTTGACGTTAAATTGTGGGAATTAGCAGATGACGATCCAGCTAAATGTCCAGTAAGTTGGCTATGTCAACTCCAAAACAGTGGGAGGCAGTCACCAATGTGGCTGTCAATCAAGCTCAAGTGGGTGGGGCTTGGCATGGAGTCGCTCACCTGAGCCGCTCACTGTGGCATTAATAGGGAGACATACCATCACGGAGGATGTGCACCTCCCTCATAGTTTCAGCACAATGCACCACTGTGGATTGTAGTAGGACACTTCCTGTTCTTCAACAGGGCATCACAGATGTGTCTTGTGAACATGATACACAGACTTGGGTGGGAGGAAACAGAGACTGAACTGGTCATAGTGTGATGTTTTCAAAGGTGAGTGAAAGGGTTTGTGGATTGGAGATGTTTAATTGTGGATGTTTATAACTGTCAATAGATGTGTTTAAGTAATATAATTGCCAGCCACCCAGGCAGCTAGGCTGGCTGCCTGGCTGGCTGGCTGCCTGCCTGCCTTCCTCCTGCCTGCCTGCCTTCCTGCCTGCCTGCCTGCCTTCCTGCCTGCCTGCCTGCCTGCCTTCCTGCCTGCCTGCCTGCCTTCCTGCCTGCCTGCCTGCCTGCCTGCCTGCATGCCTGCCTGCCTGCCTGCATGCCTGCCTGCCTGCCTGCCTGCCTGCCTGCCTGCCTGCCTGCCTGCCTGCCTGCCTGCCTGGCTTGTTGGCTGGCTGGCTGGCTGGCTGGCTGGCTGGCTGCCAGTGTGGCTGGCTGCCTGACTGTCTGACTGGCTGCCTGGGTAGCTGCCTGGTTGCTTGCCCAGCCGCTTGCCTGCATGGCTGCCTGCCTGGCTAGCTGACTGCCTGGCTGGATGGCTGCCTGGTTGACTGGCTGACTGGCTACTTGCTTGGCTAGCTGCCGGACTGGCTGCCTGTACAGGACAGACAGAATGACGAACAGAACATCTAGACAAACAACCACATTACATATATGACACAACATAGTTGGGCAGCCAGTCGAGGTGGAATTAGCTTACTAACCAGTCTGCTTTGTAAAAAAGTGTAGAAAACATGAACATTGGTCTTCATGCATCAACCCACATCTTCAGCTATCACATCCCACCTGTGTGAACAGTCACACAGGCATGATTTCATTTGCTCTGTCATCAGTGTCAAAAAAGTACTATTCATCAGTACATGTACACTATAGCTCCATGGGGCATGCGCAGAACAGAAGTTCAACTAAATGTTTAAGAAGTACAATACAACACAGGGGTGTGTGTGAGTGTTAGTGGCAGTGAACTAAATGTTTAAGAAGTACAATACAACACAGGGGTGTGTGTGAGTGTTAGTGGCAGTGAACTAAATGTTTAAGAAGTACAATACAACACAGGGGTGTGTGTCGACATTAGTGCCAGTGAACTAAATGTTTAAGAAGTACTATACAACACAGGGGTGTGTGTCAGTGTTAGTGGCAGTGAACTAAATGTTTAAGAAGTACTATACAACACAGGGGTGTGTGTCGACGTTAGTGGCAGTGAACTAAATGTTTAAGAAGTACAATACAACACAGGGGTGTGTGTCGGCATTAGTGCCAGTGAACTAAATGTTTAAGAAGTACATGTTAAAATTAAAATAAATCAAGAACGGTAAAGGTATGTTTTTATAAAGTGCAGTATCCAGTCCTAAGGACCAGTCAAAGCCGTATATTTTTCATTCTCTGGCAGACCTGTTCCTTCCAAAACAAACACAACTGGAAAGAAAGAAGATATCTTTAAATCCTATCAGTAGCCTAATTATCAGAAATGAGTGAGAAACTGGAAACAAATGTACACTGTTGAAGAACAGGAATGCAATTAAAGGACAATAAGGGATACTTTTTCAGTCAAAGCTATTATTGTTTTAATTATGTTGATTTTTAACTCATAATGATGATATGTAATATTTTAAAGTTGGTAATTGCTTAAGTGATGGTTAAAACTGGAATGTTGTCTTTAGTGGTATCACTGACTTGTGTGGAATACCGTTGTTCCTGACTGACATCAGGAATGTGACCTGAATTCTAGACCTTTGGTAAGTCAGACAAATGCCTAACGTGTAAGTGGTGCTAGCCACAGAAAAGTTACTAAATCATGAGAAAAAAGATGTCTGGTGCTGAACTAGAAGATACACCACAAAATGCAGAAGGCATTTACATTTACACTTCCAACAACTGAATAACATGTGCCATTTTGAAATTGTATTAAGAAAACAGAATCACCACATTGTATGCATTTCCCGTATTGGCAATACATTTTTGGGGAGGTATTAACAGTATCCTGTTTGCTTTTTATACAGATTTCTTTCAAGTGGAAAATAATCATGATAAAGTACACCACTTTTTTTCATCACACAAGTAAATAATAGAAATAGACTTATAGCAGTCAAAGCACAAATATTTTTGATGCAAGGCAGATTTCCAGAAAACCAAGCAGATGCAGGTATATCTTGTAGCCTCATAGATGGCAACAATCAATCTGAATTGGGCAAGGCAGATTTCTGGCGAAACTTAGTGGATGTCATTTGTAGACATAATTTATATTTTGTTGCCTCATAGATGATGACACACAATTGGAATCAGAATGCAATGGGCTGTATTCTTTCTAGCGTATCTATGTCCTTCTTGCGATATGGCCTCCACGCTTGTATGCAGTATTCTAAATGAGGTTTAACTATTGCTTTATACATAGGTATTATTAACTCTTTTTTCTTATAATTATGTTTAATTTCTCCTAATCACCCCAACAATTTGATCACCCTTTGAAGGTGCAACACCACACTGCTCTTACACTTTAATATCAACACTTATTGTTACTCCTAAGCCCTTTTCTTTTATGGCAGTACCTAAAACAGTATCTCACATTTTATATTTTACATCCAAGTTCCCGTTTCCTGTGTGTAGGCATTTACATTTCCCACAATTGAATAACATCTGCCATTTTATTCAGACCATTTAACTAATTTGTCTAGATCATTTTGTAAATGTTGTTTATTTCCGTCATTGTTAACCCTTCTAAAAATGTTTGTGTTATCCACAAATTTCAGTACCTAATTCATTATACCATCCCCGATACCATGGGCTTTTAGTTTAAGTAGTAATCTTTGACGTGGCACTTTATCGAAAGCTTTCTGCAAATTTAAGTAGATAATATCTACTGGTGATCCCTCGTCTATCCACTCAGTGATTTCTTCTAAAAAACACAAGATTTCTGAAGCACGACCTTGGATGCTTTTAGGAATCCTTGTTGAGATAAGGAAGTCCACCATAATATTACGGTCTTTAACTTTTCTATTAATTTGCAAATCACTGGTGTTAAACTCGCCGGTCTGTAATTTCATCACTTATTTTGTTAACCATTTTTTAAATAGTAGTATAATGTTTGCTTCTTCTTTCCATTTCAGATATTTTTTCTCTTTGTTTATTTTTGGGCTTAAAAACTAATCGAATAGTTAATGTTGAATTTCTGCTTCGATCCATTCTGATTTTATTTTGTATGCCCGAATAGATTCTTTAATATATAAAATACCTCCCTTCCCCTTCTTCATATTCGATCTCTTCTAAACATTACGTAACCTGTCAGTACTAATTCAACATCTACTGTGTCTTTGTTGGCCCATAAATTCAGTTATACTTATTATGTGAGGGTCCATATCTTCAACCATAATGTTTAATTCAATTTTATTATTTACTATGCTCCTTGAACTTAAACACATGCCTTTAATTCCTGCTTTAGAAATGTGTCCCAGACAATTCTTTGCTGATTTATGTATTACTGACCTATTTGTGGCCCCCTAAGTACCCCCTGCACAGCTAGTTTAAATAATTTATATTACCGGTGCCACACAGGCATAGTCACCCATCCCATTGCTTGGGTTAATGTATCCATATACTATTCTGTTGGTCATCCTCAAATTGGGTCCTGTCTTTAGCTACCAATTTCATTCACCCAGTCCATCTCCCACATTTCTTGCTGTCACTTTTTTCATCCATTGTCCCATCAATCCACATCAAAATAATGTTCAAACACCCCCCCCCACCCTCATCCCTATCCCCAACCCCCATTTAAACATATTCGTTCATTCACCCACACAATTGTAGTCCTATTTGACTTGCAAAATTACACAATCAATTTGTCGACATAAATCATTCTTAAACTTGTTTTTCTGTTTCACAGCTTCCTCGAGTCAACCAGTCACAGAGTCCTTCGTCACAGGTCGCTGTATTTCTGCAGGCCTCACAGAACCTAGCCAGTGAACAGTTGTGCCAAACCTATGACCACAGCCACAGCAAGTTTGCAACTTTGGTAGTATACTCCTAAATAATCACCTGAGAGCATCTCTGACTGGACCAAGACATGAGTGATTTATTGAAATGAAGAATGTGATAATTGGCAGGTATAGAAATGAGTAACATATGTGCAATAGGAATTGCTCACAACATATGATGGACAGACATCCTGTGTTGTAAAAAGGCTGCAGATGCAAACATACATCACATCTGAACAGCCTTTGACATGTAGCAGTACTGTGTATTATTACGGAAACTTTGGCACCGAGCTTCAAGTAACACGACAACAAGATGGCTGATGAAGATACCACCGATGCATCAATGGATAACAGTGGACTGACTACGGTTGTTGTGAACATGACAAACGCAACTAGACTGATGGTAACGCCTGAGTCTGCCTGCAACCTCTTCCCATTCGTTATCTACGTGGGTGTCTTTGGACCAATGTGTGTGTTTGGGTTGTGCGGAAACACAATCTCCTTCCTCGTCCTGCAGTGGGAGAAACAGAACCACGCAGCTACCTTCTTGTTGCAGACAATGGCCATTGCTGACAACATCTTCCTGCTAGCCAGCGGGTTCTCCCTGATGATTTCAGCAACTCTACCAATGATTCGCAACAACAACTACAGCCCGGTGACAGAGTATGTGCAAGTGTATGTCTGGCCACTTGTCTACATAACACAGATGTGGACAGTCTGGATCACAGTGCTCATTGCATTGAACCGCTACATCGCTATATGTCGGCCGTTTCAGGCACAACTTCTGTGCACGCTCAGCAAGGTTCGGCTGCAAGTGGCGCTGACAGCCATTGCAACGATCGTCTACAACATCCCGCGATTTCTCGAGCACCGCATCATACATGTCCCCAGCCCTGATGCAATGACAAACACAACGCAGATATTAGCAAGAGCAAGAGAGACGATGATGAAACAAAACCTGCACTACAACATCATCTATGAGAATCTCCTCTATTGCCTCTTTGTCTTCCTTGGGCCTCTCATAATACTTATCTTCCTGAACATCAGCCTTGCGAGGGAGCTGTATGCGATCCGCCAACGGCTGCTGCAGCGCCACTTGCCACAGGGTTCCGACAGCGAGGAGCATAACCTCACACTGGTCATGATGGTCATTGTCCTCGTCTTCATCATTTGCCAGACTCCAGCCTTTGGCAACCAGTTGCTGTACTACTGGCTACCCTACAGCTGTGGCCGGCCGTACTTCTTCTACTTCCATATAAGCAACTTGCTTGTGCAAGCAAACTCCTGCTTCAACTTTGTCATCTACTGCGCGTTCCGCAAGCAGTTCCGTGCTCGGCTGCATGCGTTCTGCATGTGCTGCCGACATCCTGTGCTGACACGCATGCACGCTGAGCGACGTCCATACAATGCGCATCAGACTGTGTCTGTGTACACGGAGTGCAATGCAAAGACACAAACACGGACATGTACATCTGATGAGCACCCCCAACTATAAGTATACAGGAATGTGCAAGCATACAATAAGGTATGCGTGATGCCAGTGTTGGAAGAGTATATTAGATTTAGAGATTAAGACAGAACACTGAATCCAACATTTCTGTGCAAACTGGAACATCTTGTGAAACAAAGACCACGCCAATATTATATATTCTATCCATTGTTGAACATTCTTCAGGGAGACTTTCTCCTATCTCAACAAAATGGTTTCTTTGGTATGATGACGTTATCACACACGTGTGGAAACTCATAGTTCTCATCATCTCAGCGGCAGCGATCAACTGAGATAAAGGGAACTACAGGCTTCAACACGTCTACGATGATGTCTTCATACTGAAGAAGCCATCTTGCTAACATTTAGGTCAAAGCCCCTGTAGGTAATACAAATGCTTGGATATGGTGGTAAGAACTGCAGTATTACACAGATTCTACTGTACGTGCAGATGCATGACCATGTATCATATGAACACAAAAATCACATGATGAAACATTTTGCTGTGGAAGCAATTAAGTGATGTCTGCCGGTAGATGTTTTAGTATTGTATTGTGTGACCAATAGTCTATGTGTTCGCCATACACGATGTAAAACTATGTTTCTTCCAACACTATAAGGAGTTAATAAGTAACCCACAACGGTGTCAAAGGTCTAAGGGGACGTTCATGATTGTTCACATTTACCTATTCTTACGAAGCTTACTAAGTAAGCAATGAGTGGTCAAGGCCTTCACACTAAATGTGTTAAAGTTGGTCGTATGCGATATATGGAACTGTTAAGGAGCTACTCTGACATCTTGAAAATTCACAACTTTGTGGAAAACAGTTATTAATATGACACCATGGAGATGTCAGACAAACACAAAGCTTTAACATAATCATGAGAGAGAAATGTTTTAAAACATATTCTGGTGATTATTAGTGTATGTTCTGTACATGTGTCGTAACATCTTTACATCAATGGTTTTCAACCTGGAAAATTATCAACATTTAGTGCCAACTCTGGGAGGTGGATCTGAGAATGAGTACGGTTCTTACTACAGTGTATGTTGACACTTGTGTACAGCCACTACAGACATAGCAACTCATTTAGTGCCAACTCTGGGAGGTGGATCTGAGAATTAGTACGGTTCTTACTATGTTGACACTTGTGTACAGCCACTACAGACATAGCAACTCATTTAGTGCCAACTCTGGGAGGTGGATCTGAGAATGAGTACGGTTCTTACTATGTTGACACTTGTGTACAGCCACTACAGACATAGCAACTCATTTAGTGCCAACTCTGGGAGGTGGATCTGAGAATTAGTACGGTTCTTACTATGTTGACACTTGTGTACAGCCACTACAGACATAGCAACTCATTTAGTGACAACTCTGGGAGGTGGATCTGAGAATGAGTACAGTTCTTACTATGTTGACACTTGTGTACAGCCACTACAGACATAGCAACTCATACGGTGTGTGTGTTTGTGTGTGTTTGTGTGCGAGTAAACATGTAATGATATGATTTGCAGTGACACAACATCTGTATCATGATATAATAAATGTTATTATGTATTATTTTGCCTGATATTCGGATGAGGTATATTTCAAAATTTTAAATATCACTGATGTGAAACTGGTCCTGTAATTATATTTCAAAACTCCAAATTAAGTATGACAAATGATGCCTGAATATACAGGCCTGGGGTCTATTACAATGCAATGTAATAGATTACTATTACTTAGTTTAGTTTCCTTTCTATTACTATTACTTGCTGAAAGCAATGTAATATATTACCATTACTATTACATTTCAAGCTATTACTATTACATTTTCCATCAGAACTATTTTCTTTTGATTAAACATTTTACATACTTAATCACTTACATAGATTCAAATTAACTGATGGGTGTATAATTAATTAAATTACAATTAATAAATTTCCCAATTAAATTAAAAAATAAATACATAAAACTGCATGTGAACGACTGAACATAATGCTTGTCCAAGTCCCATTATGTCAATATACAGAATTTTTTGGTAAGATTATTTTCAATGAAATTGAATGTTGGTGTGATTGAAACGTTCAATCAATTGTAATAGCAAAGTAACAGCTCAGTTACTGTTACTTCGTTTTCTATTACTATTACTATTACACTGCATTCTGTTCCATCTATTACTATTATTGAACAATTGTAACCATTACTATTGCTATTACCCCTGTGTCTGATAGATGTGACCAATAGAAGCCTGTTCTCCCATGCAAAGACAAAAGCCAGTAACTGCAGATTTGATGAAAATCGGATTATTGAACCATCGACTTGTGCCGTATCTGCTTTATTCTTTATCAAAGTTTGGTGGTTCTGGTGCATCATATTTCCGAGTTAAACCAGTTTGAAACATGCAGTAATTGCAACATGTTGGCTGAGCAAAAACTTAAAAGGCCATTTATCTCATTTTGGCTTTTTTGTAGGTAGTACTAGGTACTGCCTTTTGCCTTTGCACAGCAGCACTGGCCAATTAGAGCAGCCTAAGGCCACACAAGAACCTGTTTTCCTTAATGGCCGGAAGTGAGGTAGAATAAGAGCTAGTGCAAGGAAATGATGATAGGTCCAAAGATGGAAAAGGACACTGGAATATGTCCTGGTCCACCTCTATATTCCCCGAGTATAACATGATTTAACAAGATTGCCATCCAGGTCAAAAGGCTCAGATGGCAAGTGGACAAGGAAGCCATTGGCATATCGAGAGTTCAACAATTCTTCGTTACTTTGTGTCCTCTAGTTCTACTATCTTGATATTATTTTTGTCAACATTTTCATACCCATTCAATATCTTAAAAACTTCAATTTGATCTCCTCTTAACCTCCTTGTCTATATGGTTGTTAAACGACAAGTTTGACAAGGAGTTCTACAGGGTTCTTCCTTCCTCTTCCCCCAAGAAGCCCCAGTGGAGGACACAGCCTCTCTCTGTCCTCCAGTAAGTACAACTGTATCTGTAACTGGCTGAACAGCTGCTTGGAGTGGCTCATTCTCCCAGAAGACAGCCGATCAACACAGATCTTCATGACTGGGACATGGTATCTATCACATTATGTCTTCCTGAGATGAGACATGTGATGTTGGCTCAAACATGAGGACTATGGTTCATTGGCCAAAAGGCAGGACTATATGCCTTCCTGTTTCTTGATGTTAGCAACTACTCAAGACTTGTCACTGGCCGCACGAAGAGACTAGTTCCCGCATGGCCAAAACCACTGCAAGACAAATAACAATCATTAGGCCTTTTGGTTTTTATTAGTTGATTTATAAATCCACAACTTGATATTTTCTTTTAAAAATTCTTTATATTTTCATCAAATCGCATTTCAACAGCAAACATCATTCCACGTAAAAAAAAACATAGTCTTTAAAAAATCAGATTAAAAACACAATATTTAAACAGAATATGTTTTTTTTTGTACGTGGAATGCTGTGGGATTATTGAATGAATGAAGTGGCATAAAAATAATGAGTTATGAGTGTTGTTTGGTGGCATAAATAATTTAAGCCAATCTAGTTCATGATTACTGCCATAGGCACTACATATTTTTTTAGCCAGTCCTTGCACTAACTTGTTGGTGTGAAGTACTGCCTCAGTGGAGGGTTCAGTCCTTGCAGTAACTTGTTGGTGTGAAGTACTGCCTCAGTGAAGGGTTCAGTCCTTGCAGTAACTTGTTGGTGTGAAGTACTGCCTCAGTGGAGGGTTCAGTCCTTGCACTAACTTGTTGGTGTGAAGTACTGCCTCAGTGGAGGGTTCAGTCCTTGCACTAACTTGTTGGTGTGAAGTACTGCCTCAGTGAAGGGTTCAGTCCTTGCACTAACTTGTTGGTGTGAAGTACTGCCTCAGTGAAGGGTTCAGTCCTTGCACTAACTTGTTGGTGTGAAGTACTGCCTCAGTGAAGGGTTCAGTCCTTGCAGTAACTTGTTGGTGTGAAGTACTGCCTCAGTGGAGGGTTCAGTCCTTGCACTAACTTGTTGGTGTGAAGTACTGCCTCAGTGGAGGGTTCAGTCCTTGCAGTAACTTGTTGGTGTGAAGTACTGCCTCAGTGGAGGGTCCAGTCCTTGCACTAACTTGTTGGTGTGAAGTACTGCCTCAGTGGAGGGTTCAGTCCTTGCACTAACTTGTTGGTGTGAAGTACTGCCTCAGTGGAGGGTTCAGTCCTTGCACTAACTTGTTGGTGTGAAGTACTGCCTCAGTGGAGGGTTCAGTCCTTGCAGTAACTTGTTGGTGTGAAGTACTGCCTCAGTGGAGGGTTCAGTCCTTGCACTAACTTGTTGGTGTGAAGTACTGCCTCAGTGGAGGGTTCAGTCCTTGCAGTAACTTGTTGTTGTGAAGTACTGCCTCAGTGGAGGGTCCAGTCCTTGCACTAACTTGTTGGTGTGAAGTACTGCCTCAGTGGAGGGTTCAGTCCTTGCACTAACTTGTTGGTGTGAAGTACTGCCTCAGTGGAGGGTTCAGTCCTTGCACTAACTTGTTGGTGTGAAGTACTGCCTCAGTGAAGGGTTCAGTCCTTGCACTAACTTGTTGGTGTGAAGTACTGCCTCAGTGAAGGGTTCAGTCCTTGCACTAACTTGTTGGTGTGAAGTACTGCCTCAGTGGAGGGTTCAGTCCTTGCAGTAACTTGTTGGTGTGAAGTACTGCCTCAGTGGAGGGTTCAGTCCTTGCACTAACTTGTTGGTGTGAAGTACTGCCTCAGTGGAGGGTTCAGTCCTTGCAGTAACTTGTTGGTGTGAAGTACTGCCTCAGTGGAGGGTCCAGTCCTTGCACTAACTTGTTGGTGTGAAGTACTGCCTCAGTGGAGGGTTCAGTCCTTGCACTAACTTGTTGGTGTGAAGTACTGCCTCAGTGGAGGGTTCAGTCCTTGCACTAACTTGTTGGTGTGAAGTACTGCCTCAGTGGAGGGTTCAGTCCTTGCAGTAACTTGTTGGTGTGAAGTACTGCCTCAGTGGAGGGTTCAGTCCTTGCACTAACTTGTTGGTGTGAAGTACTGCCTCAGTGGAGGGTTCAGTCCTTGCAGTAACTTGTTGTTGTGAAGTACTGCCTCAGTGGAGGGTCCAGTCCTTGCACTAACTTGTTGGTGTGAAGTACTGCCTCAGTGGAGGGTTCAGTCCTTGCACTAACTTGTTGGTGTGAAGTACTGCCTCAGTGGAGGGTTCAGTCCTTGCACTAACTTGTTGGTGTGAAGTACTGCCTCAGTGGAGGGTTCAGTCCTTGCACTAACTTGTTGGTGTGAAGTACTGCCTCAGTGGAGGGTTCAGTCCTTGCAGTAACTTGTTGTTGTGAAGTACTGCCTCAGTGGAGGGTCCAGTCCTTGCACTAACTTGTTGGTGTGAAGTACTGCCTCAGTGGAGGGTTCAGTCCTTGCACTAACTTGTTGGTGTGAAGTACTGCCTCAGTGGAGGGTTCAGTCCTTGCACTAACTTGTTGGTGTGAAGTACTGCCTCAGTGAAGGGTTCAGTCCTTGCACTAACTTGTTGGTGTGAAGTACTGCCTCAGTGAAGGGTTCAGTCCTTGCACTAACTTGTTGGTGTGAAGTACTGCCTCAGTGGAGGGTTCAGTCCTTGCAGTAACTTGTTGGTGTGAAGTACTGCCTCAGTGGAGGGTTCAGTCCTTGCACTAACTTGTTGGTGTGAAGTACTGCCTCAGTGGAGGGTTCAGTCCTTGCAGTAACTTGTTGGTGTGAAGTACTGCCTCAGTGGAGGGTCCAGTCCTTGCACTAACTTGTTGGTGTGAAGTACTGCCTCAGTGGAGGGTTCAGTCCTTGCACTAACTTGTTGGTGTGAAGTACTGCCTCAGTGGAGGGTTCAGTCCTTGCACTAACTTGTTGGTGTGAAGTACTGCCTCAGTGGAGGGTTCAGTCCTTGCAGTAACTTGTTGGTGTGAAGTACTGCCTCAGTGGAGGGTTCAGTCCTTGCACTAACTTGTTGGTGTGAAGTACTGCCTCAGTGGAGGGTTCAGTCCTTGCAGTAACTTGTTGTTGTGAAGTACTGCCTCAGTGGAGGGTCCAGTCCTTGCACTAACTTGTTGGTGTGAAGTACTGCCTCAGTGGAGGGTTCAGTCCTTGCACTAACTTGTTGGTGTGAAGTACTGCCTCAGTGGAGGGTTCAGTCCTTGCACTAACTTGTTGGTGTGAAGTACTGCCTCAGTGGAGGGTTCAGTCCTTGCACTAACTTGTTGGTGTGAAGTACTGCCTCAGTGGAGGGTTCAGTCCTTGCAGTAACTTGTTGGTGTGAAGTACTGCCTCAGTGGAGGGTTCAGTCCTTGCACTAACTTGTTGGTGTGAAGTACTGCCTCAGTGGAGGGTTCAGTCCTTGCACTAACTTGTTGGTGTGAAGTACTGCCTCAGTGGAGGGTTCAGTCCTTGCACTAACTTGTTGGTGTGAAGTACTGCCTCAGTGGAGGGTTCAGTCCTTGCACTAACTTGTTGGTGTGAAGTACTGCCTCAGTGGAGGGTTCAGTCCTTGCACTAACTTGTTGGTGTGAAGTACTGCCTCAGTGGAGGGTTCAGTCCTTGCACTAACTTGTTGGTGTGAAGTACTGCCTCAGTGGAGGGTTCAGTCCTTGCACTAACTTGTTGGTGTGAAGTACTGCCTCAGTGGAGGGTTCAGTCCTTGCAGTAACTTGTTGGTGTGAAGTACTGCCTCAGTGGAGGGTCCAGTCCTTGCACTAACTTGTTGGTGTGAAGTACTGCCTCAGTGGAGGGTCCAGTCCTTGCACTAACTTGTTGGTGTGAAGTACTGCCTCAGTGGAGGGTTCAGTCCTTGCAGTAACTTGTTGGTGTGAAGTACTGCCTCAGTGGAGGGTTCAGTCCTTGCAGTAACTTGTTGGTGTGAAGTACTGCCTCAGTGGAGGGTTCAGTCCTTGCACTAACTTGTTGGTGTGAAGTACTGCCTCAGTGGAGGGTTCAGTCCTTGCACTAACTTGTTGGTGTGAAGTACTGCCTCAGTGGAGGGTTCAGTCCTTGCACTAACTTGTTGGTGTGAAGTACTGCCTCAGTGGAGGGTTCAGTCCTTGCACTAACTTGTTGGTGTGAAGTACTGCCTCAGTGGAGGGTCCAGTCCTTGCACTAACTTGTTGGTGTGAAGTACTGCCTCAGTGGAGGGTCCAGTCCTTGCACTAACTTGTTGGTGTGAAGGTTGACTCTCTGGTCGAAAATTACATGTTTTTTAATCAGTGTACCATGTGGCAGCTCTCAGTAACAAATTTTAATCATGAATTTCTCGGTAATAAAATTATCACATCTGTTACAGCCTCTACGAAAAATTAAATTGTGACATAATCATAGCCAAATATGTCAAATGTGACTTGTTTGATTCTGATTGCAGAGGACATACACACGCATATATTTATGACAGGTGTAATGTTCATATTTTTGCATGTATGCCATCACATGTTGACATTTACAACCACACATTAATACATCAGTGCTGATTAAATGTACTAGGCCTCACTATTATCAGCAATTTGACTTTGGACGAACATATTGGTGCAATCACGCAAAAAGCAGGCAACAATATGTTTTTACTGCTGTAACGGTCAGGTACATACGGCCTGACAAAACCATTTACACCTACAATCAAGAATTTCATGCCAGTGATTTACTAGGAAAACCTTGTTGAACACATCTTAATTTCCTGGGCCACACCATGCTGTTAGATAACACTATGTCATGAGTGCCGTAGTTTGGCAATACTCGCTCACCAAAAGAAAAACTTCTTGTAACCACCTAGTTCTATAGTCCATTATGATACGGCCGTGCTATGCTGTTTGTGCCTAAACTCAACTTATACAACATATTTTGGCTTTTGTTTACTAAACTTACCCTGTTCTGACTTAGCAGCTAGCTTGGTTGAGTTTGCGTTGCTTCGGATAGCAATGGCACTTAATGTGTTTCACCAGAAGTCAATTTCTTAGAACCGCCAGGTGCTTACTGGTCCAGTAAACATGTCAGCCGCCAGTATAACAGATGTGACCAGAATCTCCCACTTTTGAACACATTCTGTGAAAACCACTAACGTGATATTCTTGATTGTAGTTGCAAATGGTTCGTTTTTATTAACTCTTTTAGGGGCAAGCCCCAAAACCATGACTTTTGTTTCGCTTTAAGGTGTTTGGGTGTTTAATGTGTCAGTTGATTTATAAATTTTTTCCTGATAATATGCTAGGAAATATTGAACTGAACATACACAAGACAAATAAATATGCAGCACTAACGTCGTATCTTGCTAATCTATCCATAAAAACAGCCGGATATTGTCTTCTTACACCAGGGATGCTTCCATCACTGATACGTGTATATGATGCCAACCAGCAACTAGTAATTTAAACCTGTGTGCTCTACAAGAATGAAGAATAGGCTAGGAAAGGCATGGGGAGCATTTCAAAAACTAGAAAAATTTGAAGGTCAAACGGTTTAAATACAAACACCAAAATGAGAAATTTCAACAGCAATATTACAATACTACACCAATGCTTCTCTATTGCTCTGAAACATTGAAAACAGCCACAACATCTGAACAGAAAGTAGCAAGTTTCCAGACCTTGATGCCAACTTGCCAAGATGCTTGGCAAGTTGGCATTACTTGCACAGACTTCTAAACATCAAATGGAACAAATTCATCACCAATGAGGAAGTTCTTAAAAAAGCAAACAATACTGAAAAGAAGATGGAGATATTTGGGCCACGTCCTTAGAATGTCCCTAACAAGAACACCAAAGCAGGCGTAGTACTGGAAACCAACTGGAGAAAAGAAGAGGCCACCCCAAAAAACGTACCAACATACCATACCAGAAAACATAGGAGGCACAGGATCCAGAAAGAATGGCTAAAGATAGAAATGACTGCTCTCTGCTTGGTGAGTCTGATGGCACAGTGAGTGAGTGAGTGAGTGAGTGAGTGAGTGAGTGAGTGAGTGAGTGAGTGAGTGAGTGAGTGAGTGAGTGAGTGAGTGAGTGAGTGATTAGCACAAGTGTCATACTCCATAAATGTGCACTTTTCCCTGTTCAAGACTATTTTTCCAGCCTGGAAGTGAATTAATTATCTCTCCACATCTAACTGAACATGGAAGCATGGACTCTCTCTGTTCCATCCTATATATACTTATTGCTAAACATCCACTGCCAGCAAGTATTAGTTTGGCCATACAGCAACATGATGAACCTTTCTGGAACAGGTATTGCATGCTTTAGTCTAATTTACAAGCTGGTGCACATGCCAAGCACTTGCGTTATAGAGCAGGGGTAAGGCTTTCCATGTAGCTCAGACTTCTTGCCAGATCCAAGTGAAAGTTGACTTTCTGACATAAAACACCGGAAGAGAATATGGTTTATCGGCTGCAAAACTTGCAGCTAACAGACGAGATTCCAAGCGGTGGAACACTTCCCGACCCAACAGCTAACCATAGCTCAAAGTACTATATGATGGCTATTCAGTAGTAACACAGCAGTCTGCCCCTTCGTGACTACATGAGAGGTTTGATGCCAAGCATTTGCAGAGAAACTGCTCATTATTGGTGACTATACAATTTGGCCCTGTTGGTCAATTAACATCACATTTCAGATGATTAACGTTCTTTTTTGTTGCTGCACAGGAAGTTCTGCCAGTTTCCTGGAATGCCAGCAGTCACGTAAACTTGCCTACACTCTTAGGGGAGGAATCAGTTTTACTTCCAGCTTCATGGCATATGAATAAAGTGCAAGTAATTGTGAGAGGGTCCCCCTTGGCAATTTTTTTTTGCTTCCTGGAAAATTATTTTTGAACAGGGATATGACCACATTTCTGGACTTCAACACTTATGCTGTGCCGAGAATAACATTTCTAGTGGTTGGCATCAGTGACTGTAGAATTCATTGTGCACGAAACATGCTGCAGTTGTTTTTGGCATCACCTGATGGGGAGTATCTTGTATGTTGATTTTCTGAAGAAAAAATTACAGAATTTAAAAAAAAATTTTCAACATGTTGACGAACGAATAAAGATTAAAATAGTTTATTTTCGGAAAATATATTTGCGAGCAGCATTAAAAATGTTAACATTGTCGCCAATGAGAAAATAAATAGTGATCTGTCCCCATTTCATGGTTGCATGGAATGTCTTTCTTTGCATGGAATGTCTTTCTTTTTGCATGGAATGTCTTTCTCTGCATGGAATGTCTTTCTCTGCATGGAATGTCTTTCTCTGCATGGAATGTCTTTCTTTGCATGGAATGTCTTGTTCTCATCCATGTATAATATTATTATTGCCCATTACCAGTGTTTTCTGTTTTCACACTATTCTTTCACAGCTACAACTATTCTTTCATAGCTACAACAACTATTCTTTCACAGCTACAACTATTCTTTCACAGTTACAAGTTACTATTCTTTCACAGCTACAACAACTATTCTTTCACAGTTACAAGTTACTATTCTTTCACAGCTACAACAACTATTCTTTCACAGTTACAAGTTACTATTCTTTCACAGCTACAACAACCCAGTCAACAATAGACATGTTGCTGCATGCACCATAGAAGCAGCAGGAATGTGTTCACACTGTTCATGGTATACTTTCCCTTTTAACACCAAACTGCAACAGGGCATCCTTCTATCAGTGCAATCAGCTGAGTTTGAACAATTGCTAGTGGGGTATACTGAGGGAACTAACTTCTTGTGAAAGCAGCAAGCACCCCAACATTAATTCAGCCCAACATTAATTCACCCCAACATTAATTCACCCCAACATTAATTCACCCCAACATTAATTCACCCCAACATTAATTCACCCCAACATTAATTCACCCCACTTATGTACAGCTTAACTGGCACGACAAGTTCCATTTGAAAACTGAATTTATCTAGTTCCAGATTATTCTTTTTATATTCAAGAAGTATTGTGCTTTTTCCCAAGAGCACCAAGTCTCACTGCATTTCAATTTGATACTATCTATAGAAGTCTATTGGGTGGATCCCAAGATTACATCACTGATTCAAGCTATGTATGATAATTTTGAATGTGCAGTCATCATCAATGGTCAATTGACAGGGTTATCGTCCACTTAAAAGACCTCAACCAGACCCGATCCTGTGCCAGTTCCTTAGCTCACTTCCAGCTGATTTCATGTTTTGTCAAGTTCTGCTTCATCAGGACCAGCCAGGCTAGCTTTGGACGGCCCTTAGGTCTTGACTCATCCATCTCTGCTACAGCCAATGCTCTTCTTGCAGGGGTGTCTTCAGACATGCGCAGCAGATGACCGCACCGTCGAAATCTTCTCTCATAGATCTTCTCACTCCAGTCTGTGTGTTTTGTGACAGCTCTGAGGTCGTCATTGCTTTGCTTATCTTGTCTGGCCACCTGATGTTAATTACCATTCTGAGCAATCGACACTGGAATGGATTCAGTTGACCAGTGTGAGTTGACGTCATAGTCCAGATTTCTGAGTTGTACAGAAAGATACTCTGAACCAGTGCCTCAACGATTCTGATATTCAGACTGCGGTTGGCTTTATTACACCTCCAAACCTCTTGGAACACACTCATTACATCAAGCGCCAGCTTCTTTCTTCATTTGATGTCTTCTTCAGTATCAAGCAGAGAACCCAGGATCTTGCAGCATTTCCATGAGACATCCTTGCATTGCCTGTCTATGATGTACTCCTCATCCTTGGATAGCCTGTCTATGATGTACTCCTCATCCTTGGATAGCCTGTCTATGATGTACTCCTCATCCTTGGATAGCCTGTCTATGATGTACTCCTCATCCTTGGATAGCCTGTCTATGATGTAGTCCTCATCCTTGGATAGCCTGTCTATGATGTACTCCTCATACTTGGATGGCCTGTCTATGATGTACTCCTCATCCTTGGATAGCCTGTCTATGATGTACTCCTCATCCTTGGATAGCCTGTCTATGATGTACTCCTCATCCTTGGATAGCCTGTCTATGATGTACTCCTCATCCTTGGATAGCCTGTCTATGATGTACTCCTCATACTTGGATGGCTTGTCTATGATGTACTCCTCATCCTTGGATAGCCTGTCTATGATGTACTCCTCATCCTTGGATAGCCTGTCTATGATGTACTCCTCATACTTGGATGGCCTGTCTATGATGTACTCCTCATCCTTGGATAGCCTGTCTATGATGTAGTCCTCATCCTTGGATAGCCTGTCTATGGTGTACTCCTCATCCTTGGATAGCCTATCTATGATGTACTCCTCATACTTGGATAGCCTGTCTATGATGTACTCCTCATCCTTGGATAGCCTGTCTATGATGTACTCCTCATCCTTGGATAGCCTGTCTATGATGTACTCCTCATCCTTGGATAGCCTGTCTATGATGTAGTCCTCATCCTTGGATAGCCTGTCTATGATGTACTCCTCATCCTTGGACAGCCTGTCTATGATGTACTCCTCATCCTTGGATAGCCTGTCTATGATGTACTCCTCATCCTTGGATAGCCTGTCTATGATGTACTCCTCATACTTGGATAGCCTGTCTATGATGTACTCCTCATCCTTGGATAGCCTGTCTATGATGTACTCCTCATCCTTGGATAGCCTGTCTATGATGTACTCCTCATCCTTGGATAGCCTGTCTATGATGTACTCCTCATCCTTGGATAGCCTGTCTATGATGTACTCCTCATCCTTGGATAGCCTGTCTATGATGTACTCCTCATCCTTGGATAGCCTGTCTATGATGTACTCCTCATCCTTGGATAGCCTGTCTATGATGTACTCCTCATCCTTGGATAGCCTGTCTATGATGTACTCCTCATCCTTGGTGATGTTGTTCTGGAGTTGGCGTTGCCCTAGCAGGGGATTGCGCGTACTCTGATGTTTTCGATGACGTCTGCTCCCCGTCACTGCCCACTCTGTGTCATCTGTGTACTGTGCATCGATAATCACGTTTATCAGTTTGCTGTATGCATGATCTATCAGATGTGTACTTGTTGTTGGTGGTAGTTCGGGAAACTTCAGGTGGTAGTTGTGATCATCCAATTCAGGTAGGTAACTAATGGCTGTGGCTAGGTAGAGGATGAAGATGACTGAACTTAGACAGTCTGTGTTTGTCGTGAACCTCTCTCCAGTTTCCCTCCCACATCTGACACACAACTGAACACATTCCATCAGTACCTTGATCACGCGTAGTTCATCAGGATCCATAGTCGTTCTCAGATCTTCTACGGGGGTCTCTCTCTGTTTACGGTATCAAAAGCTTTTCACATATCCATTAGCAGGATGTGTGTTGTGTTGCTGACTGTTGCTGACTGTTGTGATTGCTGTTTCTGCGAGGATTTTAAATACAAATGCGTGCTCTGTGGTGCTCCTATTGTGTTGATATGCTGCCTGTGATGTTGGAGTGCTGTGTTGATATGCTGCCTGTGATGTTGGAGTGCTGTGTTGATATGCTGCCTGTGATGTTGGAGTGCTGTGTTGACATGCTGCCTGTGATGTTGGAGTGTTGTGCATGATTTTGTTACCCACTGTGTTTATGAGACAAGTAGCCAATATCTTTCTGATGGCTGACAATATGATTATAGGTCTTAGATTTGCACACGGACCTTTCTTCTTACCAGGCTTTTGGAGTGGTGTTCGGATTCCTAGACTAAGTTCAATAGGCGTGTTTCCTTCGGTTGCTGCAATGTTTAGGATATGAGCTATTTCTGTTATTACTGATGTAGGCCCATATTTTAGTTGTTCTGATCTTAGTTCACCTATACCAGGGCTTTTATTGTTTTTCAAACTGTTGATGGCACCAGCAATTTAGAGAGAGACGGATGCAATTATTTTGACCAAAAAAAGAGAGAGATGCATTTATTTTGACCAAAACATATATGTACAATAATATTGAAAACAAATCAGGAAATTAAAATTGACAGCAGCATATGTTGGTCAGGGAGACAGCCACTAAGACCACTCTGGTCGTTATCGTGAGGCTACCCTTGCACAAATTAAATATGTAGAAACAAATATGAGTATGTACTTAAACATATAAATACATACCTATATAATAAAACACATAATATACACACATGTATTTACCTACACTTTCCTATACATACAAGTATGGTTATTGTCAAGAAAAAAAAAAAAATTTATTTTATTTTTATATTCAGGTAGTTTGGGAATGTTTATTGCGTGTAAAGAGATAACATCGTTAGGCAAGCACACAAAGAGATAACACCGATAGGCGAGCACACAAAGAGATAACATCGTTAGGCAAGCACACAAAAAGGACAGCGGAAGAGAGGAAGACCACTGAAGAGGTGGAGTGACCAGATCAGGAATGACTCGGAGCTCCCTCTGTTGACAGCAGAGTGAACAAGGACAAACATTACTGAAACACTGATAGTTCCTCATACAGTTCTAATGAAACTATTACTGGCTAATATAGCTGCAGAGCATTCATGTAAAATTATAAATATATGTATACAATCCACTTTCACAAATGATTTTCTGCAAATATGTCTGCTTTTTATTTATTGCGTAGGTTGTCTACTGGTTGGTTTAATCTTTTTATTTATTGCGTAGTTTGTATACTGGTTGGTTTAATCTTTTTATTTATTGCGTAGGTTGTCTACTGGTTGGTTTAATCTTTTTATTTATTGCGTAGGTTGTCTACTGGTTGGTTTAATCTTCGCCTTACTTAATATAATGTTATTTTCAATAAATCTGAAGAAACCTTTGTGCAAACGATTAATATGCTGAATCACTACAGTTATTTCATAGATTAAAAAACTTGTTCTGAGTGACATACTTATGATTACCGAACAAGGGAAACATATTTTGCAAGAAGACGCTCTCGCAGGAAATTGCGTATTCAAAAAGCCTCGTTGTATGGCAACACACCGCATTAAATGTATCAAAGTGACAGGGCTGTTCAATTGCTTTGCAGCAATGCATCGCAACAGTGCTTCTATCTGACAATTAGTGACTAAGTCTTGTATTAGATATACGAAAATATATCTCAAAAACCTGTTTATGCATTTTTTTCAAGTTTTGACAAATGTTTTTACGTCCTGTGATCGATATATGATTTTAATTTGAACAATGATGTATCTAACTTGAGATCCAGCAAGATCTCGAAATTAGGCCATTTTGTGAAGCAAAACTATGCTGGTAAAAGTTAGGTTAATCATTTCTAACAAGCAGGCCTGATTGCATAACACAAGCACGGACCTTTTAACAAGTATCTCATCCCAACTGTGTCAGACATGCTTTGTTCCACAGTCTAGAAGCTACATATCATGAAAATAAGAGGACTGTTGAGACTTGTGGGGAATCTCAGCCAGGCCTGATCTGCCTCAGTATTGACTGAATCACACTTCATACATCCAAATGACATCCGAGGAAACAATCAGACAGTTAAAGCAGGCTAACATGATGAATCGAAAGCTATAGTTTAACATCTATCTAATATAAAGTAGTTTGTGACTCCGTGTGTCTGTTCCCTCGTATCTCCGTCAGTTTCTCATGTATGGATGGGGCTGACATTTTTAGGCATGCCAAAGACCCATGGGGCTAGTTTGTACATAATGAAACTCAAAATTCCCTAGGGGTGGGGATGTTACATATAGGGTAGATTACATAACTGAGAATAATATGTATAATTGTTACAAACGATGTGTGTTTTCTACAATTGTTGCTAGTTAAGTGATCTATGTCAAACGGCAACATACGAATGCTTCTTGAAACTGGCAGTTTGGGCATGGTGTCATAGCCATAGACACTGCTCTCCCGAAACATGACTGGGTAGTGCAAGGGGTCATAAGCAGTGACTGCCTTTTTGTCCCATGCCACCCCAAGTAACTCAGCTAGTTACTAATAATTTAATATTTCCAACCAGCTGGTCGTCTGTAATGTATATATTGTTCCTTTTTTGGTTTCCACCCCATTGCATAAACATGAATGAAACCCACAACAGATTTCACAAGATAACCTGTGTATTGATAAGACAAACCTTTGGAACTAGAGCTTTCCCAGTTGCTGTACCAACTCAGTGGAACTCAGTCCCTGTTAGTGTTTAGTCGGCTGGAAATATAATAACATTTTGCCGCCACCTAAAAACCCACCTGTTTAAACTCACTTATTCTATGAAGCTCCTCGGTGAATCGATCCAACTTTTTGTGACTGGAACTGTTAAACCGACTAGAAACTGTCTAACCCTTTGGTGCACTGTGGAGCTTGGGTTTTCCGATGATTTTAGAGCATAGTAGAAGTGTTTTTATTGTATTATATTGCAAAAAAAGTTGGAGGATGTCACCAGCAGCGGCTGTTGCTAGTTACACAAAAAGTAGTCGAGACACATGGGTGATCTCAGACGTGGGACAGTCTTAACAATCAGTATGAAGAATCGATATAGTGATTACCAGACAGACAACCCATGTACCAGACTGACACATAATCTCTTGAGTAAGTCAAATGACCCGTGGTATTGCTACAAAGCTCAGAGCTGTACATGTGGCATTCAATATTTTATTATCATATCATCATTGTTGATATATCAACTGATGAACAATTTTAATCATCCAAACAAACACACTGATAGAGTCAAGGATGAGTGTAGGCCACAATTATACATCACAATCTTACAATAGACTAAGCTGAACCTGCAAAAAAATATGTATTGTACATTCCATCACGAGGAAAACAACCTGACCATCTGTGAGTGTCATACTGTGTTCTAAGTGACTGAGAGAGCCTCATCACTACAACCAACATCATGTGGCAAGTACAGAACAAGTCTGTGGCAACAACCAATAACCCAACCAATGATGACAATGACAACAACATCAATGATGACAACAACAACATCAATAATGCGTATAACAATAACAATGACTTCAACAATGACAACAACATAAATGATGACAACAACATCAATGATGATTATAACAACAACGACATCAACAATGACAACAACATCAATGATAACAACAACAATGATGACATCAATAATAATGAAGTCTAAATTAAATTCTTAGCATGTAAAACACACACATGAAATCCTATGAGTACTCTACTCACACACCCAGTACACGGTGTACTTCTATTAGCAAGGCCAGTTTCACTAACTACATAACAAGGCATTTACACTGTCATACTTGAAGTATTATTCAATTAAGTAATTCTAGTGTCACCAGACATTACTTGCTAACATCAAAGCAGACATGTACTTTAAATGTGTTAAAGTTATTACATTACCATAAAAAAAACATATCAGCAAGCGCCAAAAATGATGCTGGTAAAACCAAAATTATCTTAATTATTAGTGTGCCTACATAAAGGGGCCACACCACACTTGTTCAACTGAACAAGTGGTGCACTGTATCTATGTAGTGACAAGTGGTGCACTGTATCTATGTAGTGACAAGTGGTGCACTGTATCTATGTAGTGACAAGTGGTGCACTGTATCTATGTAGTGACAAATGGTGCACTGTATCTATGTAGTGACAAGTGGTGCACTGTATCTATGTAGTGACAAATGGTGCTCTGTATCTATGTAGTGACAAGTGGTGCACTGTATCTATGTAGTGACAAGTGGTGCACTGTATCTATGTAGTGACAAGTGGTACACTGTATCTATGTAGTGACAAGTGGTGCACTGTATCTATGTACTGACAAATGGTGCACTGTATCTATGTAGTGACAAGTGGTGCACTGTATCTATGTAGTGACAAGTGGTGCACTGTATCTATGTACTGACAAGTGCTGCACTGTATCTATGTAGTGACAAGTGCTGCACTGTACCTATGTAGTGACAAGTGGTGCACTGTATCTATGTACTGACAAGTGCTGCACTACATCTATGTGGCAGGCTTGTTAACAAATGCAAATGCATTTGAATGCGTATTTGAATGTTGAGCATTTGAACGTGCATTCAAATGCCTCCATAATTTTTTTAATGCATTTGCATGCATACCTTAACCATTTGCATTTGCATTTGAATGCGACCCACAAACATTGGTTTGTCAAATGCACAATCAAATGTACAATCAAATGCATGCGTAATTCTTTGAATAATTATTATTGTTAGATTCACTTTCACAAGTTCACAACATGCCATTGGAAAAGGTGCTCTGTAGTGAGAAGTACCCTCAGCAGATTATGAAATCATTGTCTGACCTGGGAATCCACTTTCACAAAGTGCTCTTTGAAAAAGTGCTCTGTAGGTCAACTGGTCAATGCCTGAGCTGTTATTCATACATGAATAGACCACTGGTCTATCCATTGATGGCTTCAGACATTACTTGTTCATTGAAACAAATCAAACAATGCAGACAAATGACTCCCTTGTGTTGTGTTGGCACTGTTGGGGTAGGTTGGGGTGGCAGCTCATTGGGGGAATAAACATTAACAGCGCCAGCCCTGAATATTTACAGCAGGTTCCCCTTCCATTCTGGCCTACCTGAAGGATTAGCCGTTCATTCTCTGGTATATGGTTCCCAGTAAACTGTCAATTGTCTATTCCTCCCTCCCATTTCCACCACCTATGCAAGCCTGGAACTGTGTGACTCAGTGTATGACTCTACAGACATGTCCTAGTGGGACAGGTATATAGTGGTACTTAGTGGTTACAATAATGTACTACTGTATTTATTAAATGAATTAATATATAATGTGTTTGTATACATTATTACATAACAAGCAAGAAACTAAACAAGTGTTGCATAAGAAATATACATACAATCAGCTGTGTTTGTATACATTAGTTGTTTTTTCTCCAAATAAAAAAATCGGTAATATAAAGCCAAAACATTTGAAATTAATTCAAATGCATTTGCAAATGTGTAATCAAAACATTTGCATTTTAATACGTTCCAGGAAAATGGCATTTGCATTCGCATTCGCATTTGCATCAAGTGAAACATTTGCATTTGCATCCAAATGCATTGACATGCATTTGTTAACAAGCCTGCTATGTGATGACAAATGGTTCTAGTTAGAAAAGTTTCACATAAATGAATCTGTTAACTAGAGTTGGACCAAGTGCCACTGAGTTGTCTCTAATGTTTACTGATGTTACTACTGAAGTGACATAAATTAATCTGTTACAGAGAGTTGGACCAAGTGTCAATGAGTGGACCAGCCATAGTTGTCTCCAATGTTTACTGATGTTACTACTGAAGTGACATAAATTAATCTGTTACATAGAGTTGGACCAAGTGTCAATGAGTGGACCAGCCATAGTTGTCTCCAATGTTTACTGATGTTACTACTGAAGTGACATAAATTAATCTGTTACATAGAGTTGGACCAAGTGTCAGTGAGTGGACCAGCCATAGTTGTCTCTAATGTTTACTGATGTTACTACTGAAGTGACATAAATTAATCTGTTACATAGAGTTGGACCAAGTGTCAATGAGTGGACCAGCCATAGTTGTCTCCAACGTTTACTGATGTTACTACTGAAGTGACATAAATTAATCTGTTACATAGAGTTGGACCAAGTGCCAATGAGTGGACCAGCCATAGTTGTCTCCAATGTTTACTGATGTTACTACTGAAGTGACATAAATTAATCTGTTACATAGAGTTGGACCAAGTGTCAATGAGTGGACCAGCCATAGTTGTCTCCAATGTTTACTGATGTTACTACTGAAGTGACATAAATTAATCTGTTACATAGAGTTGGACCAAGTGCCAATGAGTGGACCAGCCATAGTTGTCTCCAATGTTTACTGATGTTACTACTGAAGTGACATAAATTAATCTGTTACATAGAGTTGGACCAAGTGTCAATGAGTGGACCAGCCATAGTTGTCTCCAATGTTTACTGATGTTACTACTGAAGTGACATAAATTAATCTGTTACATAGAGTTGGACCAAGTGTCAATGAGTGGACCAGCCATAGTTGTCTCCAATGTTTACTGATGTTACTACTGAAGTGACATAAATTAATCTGTTACATAGAGTTGGACCAAGTGCCAATGAGTGGACCAGCCATAGTTGTCTCCAATGTTTACTGATGTTACTACTGAAGTGACATAAATGAATCTGTTACATAGAGTTGGACCAAGTGTCAGTGAGTGGACCAGCCATAGTTGTCTCCAATGTTTACTGATGTTACTACTGAAGTGACATAAATTAATCTGTTACATAGAGTTAAAGTGCCAGTGAATGGAACAGCCGTAATTATCTCTAATGTTTAGTGATGTTACTACTGAAGTGACATAAATGAATCTGTTACATAGAGTTGGACCAAGTGTCAATGAGTGGACCAGCCTTAGTTGTCTCCAATGTTTACTGATGTTACTACTGAAGTGACATAAATTAATCTGTTACATAGAGTTAAAGTGCCAGTGAATGGAACAGCCGTAATTGTCTCTAATGTTTAGTGATGTTACTACTGAAGTGACATAGATTAATCTAGGTCCAATTTCATTAGTTTCATTCAATCGAATCCTCATGGATGCTTCGGCAGCGGCTCATGACAGATGGAGTCCATAGCAGGTAACACATCTACCCGTGTGGGATCTTTTACACAGACACCAGACAGAAAGAATCTACAGCTGTTAACGGCAATGTGGGGTGAAAGAAATTGCTCAAGTTTCAAAATGGCAGCAGGTGGTTTTGAACCCTCATTCCCTCGTCCAATAATCCGAAGCTCTACCACATTGGCACCATGCCCACACATTAAAAAACTATCTAAAAAGTTGAACGATATCCACTATAAAACTGAACTGAAAGAGGACCATTTTATTTTTAACTAGTTTTTATAAAATTTATACTTTTTTGTCATGAATAAAGATGCTAGTAAAGGCTATTCTTCTTGACTATATACATGGTTTTTGTGCATTCAGGAAATTGTTTCTTGGTGTGACTGACATCCACAAGCAGTGTCCTATTCTATGGTCAGTTAAACCAATGATGTGTTGGTTCATCCTCTTGGTGATGAGGTATCATATCCCAGTAGTGCGTAAGCACCCTGAGCATGTCACCATATGCACATAGATGTAAGCACCCTGAGCATGTCACCATATGCACATAGATGTAAGCACCCTGAGCATGTCACCATATGCACATAGATGTGCATTTCTGCTATAATGAAATTACCATAAATTTCAAGGCCATTCTGACACAATTAAAACCAGATATTCTTCACCTAGCCACTGCCACCAGTGGTGATTTATCTAAAATTACATCATATGAAATGCACTAAGCCTTACCTCATCAGATGATGATTAGGTAAATTTCATGGATTATCTTTTCTCTTGAGAAATCAGGATGGATGGATGGATGGATGGACGGACGGACGGACGGACGGACGGACGGACGGACGGACGGACGGACGGATGGATAGATGGATGGATGTATGGATGCATGCATGCATCCTCCTAGATGGGTTCAAACTCTGGCGCCAGGCTTTCAGGGATTCATCTGTGACCCCAGGAAGGAGATTTTTTTTCAAAATTCACCCCACTAAATATATTACCATTTCTACAAACAATTGAATTAACCTTCATAGTTATTACATACAACTGTTCGCAATGCTATGTGATTAATTAAATACAACTGTTCACAATGTCATGGGTCTTTTCTACAATTGTTCCAAGTTATGTAAACCATCGCAACATTATGTCGCAATTTCAAGAGTTGGATATAAAGTGAAACCAAAGGCATTGTTTTGGGCCTTTGCACCTACAAAAGTGCCTAAAAACTAACCATTTGCAACTATAATCAAGAATATCGCGCAAGTGGTTTACTGGGAATCTGTTCTAAAAATTCTGGTCTAATGTAATTTTTCGTGGAGGCTGACATATTCATCAGTATTTGCAATTTTGACCAATCAGCATCGAGTAGCTCATAAACCCCCAACACGGCTGTGACGTAGGCTGCGCATATCGCATGTATTTTTAAAGTGATTAAGATGTGCAGTTACATTTTTATTTGCTTTTATATTGGATTTACATGCAACAAAAACTCTTACAATGCTGCACTGTGCAGCATTCGGATGTACAGGGCAAAGTGGATTGTGGGGCGATTCTAGAATCGCCCTGGATGTCTCGCGGGTCATTGTGGGATTCCCACCCGCCCAAGTGGAGATGATAGATCGATTAGTCGCTCAGCAATATTCGGAGTGGTGAGACGTACATTGTTCGAGTTGCATATGTGTGGTTTATTTCATTACACGTGCTTGACTGACTTTTCATTTGCGTACATTTTATTATCATTCTATTACATTGTTTGCGATAAATTATTTTGTATTAAATGTTTGATTGATTGAATTATCTTCGCGAATAACAATTGTGACATTTGACCATATACTATGCTATAGTAAACATCGTATCGTTTGAATATGGCTAATGATCATAAGACTTACATATCCGAAGTAGTGACCAATTTGCTATTAGTTAAAAATTTGAAAATCATATCAGAGGCGAAATATGACAAAATTGTTGAGCATCTACAACGACCATATGCGGCCATCGACCCCAAACTTCGTGGATCAAGCGTAAGCGATTTCAAACTGGTGGATCAAGCTTAAGCGATTTCAGCTGATCAGCTCCCTTGAGCTCAACATCGCTGAGCGATGTACATACGTGACGGTTGGATACAAATATTGTTGATATATTTTTATATATTTGCTTGTTTCAAGACGCCCACTCAATATTTGTCAGTATACAGTATTACACATGTATGCAATGTATACAGCAATATGTTGAATGACCTCTGCTTATGCACGATGAACATACTGCAGAGCAGGTTTGTACTTATTCATTTTAATGTTGATGTCCATAAATGTTCCCGCTTTGGCCCCGGTGCAATCCATGAAGTACGTCACGCAATTTTGTTTAGGGTAACGTAACGCCTGTAGAATTTGTAACCCCCCCAAAAAATATGTGTGCTTTTCAAAGAAATGTTGTGTATGTTGTAATTCAGTTAAAATATAACCGAAAACTGTCATGGTAAAAAAATATTATCAGCTTGACATTGACAGTTAGACCAGCGAAACTATTCAGCTAAGAGTTATGTAAAAAAGATTTTTCTGAAAACAAAAAAATTTTAAGACTCATTTAAGAAACATTTAAAGACACAACATTATAATCTAGATTACGGGTGATAACTTGAATGTGTGTCACTTTCCATGTATGTTTTAATTACCAAGACGTTACACTAATAATTGCACGTGCCTAACTTTTTCCTAATTGGCTGACGGAATTTCCTAACAAACAACTGATTCGCCTACCTACTCTCACACTTTCCTTGCCGTCACGCCTGGTTGTTTTCCAGGAAGCATAATAAACGTTTGTTGGGACTCCCTGTACGTTAACTTTACACTTTAACGGTCACGAACACAGTGCTTAGCAAACCAATTCTACACGATTGAAGTTAATTACCCCCACCCAGTTAATTACCCCTTGTTACCCAATACAAGTGCCAGCTACCTCACATTCCTCAAACACACAAAAGGACATGGTTAAATATATACGTTCTTAGGCTAAAACACTATGAAAACTACGGTATTATTCCAACTCTGCACCACGCAAGAGGGGGCAAAGTCAGAATAATCATTATAAGCACACACTAATCAAAGATATTGCGTTGCGTTGGTGTAACACAGTTAGCATTTATAATTTAACACATGTTCTTAGGCTAAACATTATGAAATCCACGCTTGTACATGTAAGCTTGAACAAAATAACGGTATCATTTCAACTCTGCACCATGCAAGATGGGGCAAAGTCGGAATAAGCTTTATATGTAGACGTTATTTATAAATATTGCGTTGCGTCATTTGTCATACAGTCAGTATTTAGAATGTTATACACAATATATGGTCATCCAGTAAAAAAAGGACGTCGGCATACACGATTTCACAATGGCACGCTTGAAATAACGGTATTATTGCCACTCTGCACAATACAAGAAGGAGCAAAGTCGGAATAAGCAAAACAAACACCGCAGGATTAACTAGTTAATTACACCCTTTGTTGCTCCGCTACAGCTTCAACACATTCACAACACACACAAAGGACATGTTTCAACATCTATGCTCGCAAGCCAATCATGAACTGGTAGCTAGTGAAATACCTATAACACCTAGGCCTTCTATTGTACGTGTTCAAAGTCAAAGTTTTATGTGCCAAAGAAGCCTATTATTATTTTCTACAGGATCTTATACAGGTGCATGTGTCAAATTCAAGATATGCTCAGCACACCTCGACTGAGCACATCTTCAAAGAAAGATATCACGCCGGGCAGAGTTCCAATAGACTGTAATCTATTTGATCGGCTGCTGCGCATGTGTCACCTTGTATTGGTCGTCTTAACTAATATTGCCTGAAAAACCACCAATGTAATGCTTGTGAAGGCGATGGGTCTCTGGATTTGAAGCATATGTGGACGGCGATGACCTAAAGTATGAAGAAGCAGGGGTCTTGGAGAGGAGAGTGTGGATATTGACAGGTATATATGGAAGAAAGTCTCTACATTAACTAACGTAACCTAGTATCGCCCAATAGGTGCATTGCTGAATTACCAATCTGCATTGGACCGTGTACTGCACCCCAGAAGTGCTTCTGCTTACATCATCCAGTTTAAAGACTATAAGTCGAAAACAACATTCATCAAAGGAAGGAAATCCCTCCGAAGTAAGTACCCGGATGTGTACATTACAGAGGATCTTACCAAAACAAGATCCAGGCTACTGTACGTAGCACGATCGTTGAAAAGACTACACAAAATCCAAGACTGTTGGTCATATGACGGAAGGATCATGATCAAAGATCTACAAGGGAAAATTGGTAACATCAACAGTGAAGACAAACTGAACAATTTATAGACACTACTATGTGTAGTGTCGTTGAAAATCAAATCATCGCTAGAAAATCTTGACATTTGTCGTGAACAATTTCTAGACACTACTATGTGTAGTGTCGTTGAAAATCAAATCATCGCTAGAAAATGTTGACATTTGTCGTGTACAGTAGATCTACATCTACATTCTGATGCTATACATTGAATAGGCTAGAAATCATCTGCTTCTGCCAGACCCACTGACTTGTACCCTATCCAATTATGTTATTATTATATTTTTTTTTAATCACGTTACATCTTACTAATGAATTAATATCAGTACTATATGCGAGTAGCCACACAACAATGTATGCTGTTAATATGTTTGAAAATCATTACGTTTACCACAGGAGTATAAATATATATATATAGTTAATAATAACTGAAACGAGTCATTTAACTAGAATTGCATCATCTCCAGATGATGAGTTTGACTATGAAAACAGTAACCTTAACATGGGAGATTTAGATCCTGATTGCAATCTCCTTGCAACAAGCAACACTGCACTTACTACCAAATACTACCTTGAGAATGATATCAATGAAATCATAAAATGCAATGACAACTATACTAGAGGACTTTCCTTAATGCATCTGAATATTAGAAGTATACCGAAAAATATTGACAAGCTGAGCAACTACCTAACATTGATAGATCTACAATTTTCGATAATTGCGTTAAGTGAAACATGGTTAAACAACGAAACCTCAGATATTTACGAATTACCAGAATACAGAAGTATTCATCTTACGAGACCTTCCAGAAAAGGAGGAGGAGTATCTATGTATATACACAGATCATATGATTACGTAGAAAGGCCAGAAATTAATATTATGACTGAACACATAGAATGTCTTTTTGTTGAAGTCAAGTCTCAGTTCAAGAAACAGAAAAAGAAAATATTGGTAGGTGTAGTTTACAGACCACCAAATACAAATATTAATGCTTTTACAGAACAAATCGTTAAAATTATACATTCACTAAAAATTGAAAATAAACAGTGTTATATCATGGGTGATTTTAACATCAATTTACTAAACTATGATCACCATATGGAAACTCATGACTATGTAGATACAATGTTTTCAAACTCACTAATACCTCAAATTACTAAGCCCACTAGAATAACACCAACTACAGCCACATTAATAGACAATATATACAGTAATGATATACTTGGTGAATATAATCAACTGCATGGAATATTATATACAGACATTTCTGATCACTTACCAATATTTCTACTAACTAAGCTGAATAATGATATAAAAGATGATGTAACGATAGAGACCAGAATATATAATGATCAAACGATTGCCTCATTCAAAAGTATGATAGATACAATATGTTGGAATGATGTTTATGCATCTGAAGATCCCCAAAAAAGTTATACTTCATTTTTAAAGAAAATTTCACTGGCATATGATAAATCATTCCCCCTAGCTAAAAAAAAGGTAAGAAAAGGGAAACATAGAGTATGGATCACCAAAGGGTTTAGGAATTCTATAAAAACAAAACACAAACTATATATGTTTTTCTTGAGAAAACCAACAGTGTTCAATGAAATTAATTATAAAAGATACAAAAACAAATTAAGGCAACTTATTAATATAGCAGAAAACTATCACTATCAGAAGGAGTTTGATAAGCACAAGAGCAACTTGAAAAAAGCTTGGCATGTGATAAGGGAAATCATAAGCAAGAGGACAGCATTTTCATGTAGCCAAGAGTTCTTAATCAATGGTAACTTAACACAAAACAAGCAATTAATAGCTGATAAATTTAATGAATATTTCACGACCGTTGGATCAGAATTAGCTAATGAAATACCATTCGTCACAGAAAAGCCTAACGATTATCTTGATGGAATTTATAAAAACTCTATGTTTTTAGCACCTGCAACCACAGATGAGATAAGGATAATTATAGAGAAATTGAAAAATTGTAGTTCCGGCTGGGATGGCATTAAACCAAATATTATCAAACAGACTTACTCTGGTATGATTGGGCCATTATGCCACATTATAAATTTATCATTTGATAAAGGATATGTACCAGATGAACTAAAAATAGCTAATGTAGTGCCCATTTTTAAGAAAGGTGATGCTACACTAATTAAAAACTATAGACCTATTTCTATATTACCAGTATTTTCAAAGATTGTTGAAAGATTAATATATAATAGATTAAATAAATATATAGTTAAACACAATGTTTTGTCAAACTCCCAGTTTGGATTTAAAAAAGGATATTCAACGTATATGGCTCTAACAATATTAATTGACAAAATAACCAGTGCAATGGACAAAAAAGAACATGTAATTGGACTATTTTTAGATTTTGCTAAAGCATTTGATACTGTTAACCATGATATCCTATTAAGAAAACTTGATCATTATGGAATCAGAGGAATAGCGCTCCAGTGGTTTCAAAGTTATTTGTATGGAAGACAACAAACAGTAAAATTTAATGGAATCAATTCTGTTCTTAAAAATATAACATGTGGAGTACCACAAGGGTCAATATTAGGACCCTTACTATTCCTTATATATATAAATGATTTAGGTGCTGTTTCTCAGATCACCTTTCCCATTATGTATGCAGATGATACTAACATCTTTATCCAAGGGAAAGATTTGCAAAAAATGGAAAAAGATTTAAATATTGAAATAAAAAAGCTATCACTTTGGCTCAAAACTAATAAACTCTCACTGAATATAAAAAAAACATGTACAATGACCTTTAGCAGTACTCCCAGTATAAGAAACAGATGTAATGACATATACATAGATGGAATAGGAATAGACACTGTTAATCATACGCAATTTTTGGGAGTGATAATAGATAATAAAATCAACTGGAGTAACCATATAAAGTACATATGTAATAAAATTTCTAAGAGCACAGGCATTATCAAAAAGGTAAAGAGCAAACTGAACAAGAAGACATTGGTTAACCTATATTATACATTTATTTACCCATATATTACTTATTGTAATGTAGTATGGGGAAGAGCCCCAACAATATATTTATCTAAAATTTATATATTGCAGAAAAGAATAATACGAATAATTAGTCATGTTGGATTTAGAAACCACACACAGTTTTTATTCAAGACATATCAAATTATGAACATTTATCAACTAAACAAATATATAAGCTGCGTGCTAATGTATAAACATAATAGGGGTATGTTACCAAATATATTTAATGACATGCTTACACATCATACTACTTTACACAGTTATAACATGAGACAAGAAACAGTTTATAAAATACCATACTGTAAAACCAACACCAGACAAAATACACTGGCATATGTTGGTCCCAAATTATGGAATACTATTGTTAAAAAGAACCACTTGGATGATTGTACGTCTACTTATATTTTTAAAAAGACAGTGAAACACTACATATGGGGAACCTACGAACAAGACTACTCTAGTCAATTGTGATATACCAGTATAATTTAGTATAATAGTCCTATGTATTATTATATGTGAATGACTTATTTGTGGTAACCTTTTTTATCATATCTTATAACAAACAAGTTATTGATTATACAAATGTGGTATACTTGTATTAGGAATCACTTGTGAAAAACTTTTTTTTTTTTTATCTAGACATCGTGGTGCATAATATATTTAATTTATAATTGAAAAAGGAAACATAAGCAATTTGCTTCTTTTCCATTGTCTTAAATGTGTTTAGTAGTTGATCGGCTGATTGATTGTATGTATATTAATTTATGTTATTTGAGACAATAAACATTATTATTATTATTATTATTATAGACCATTCCAACTTGGGCGGGCGTTTTGGGAATTCTCACAATGGTCCGTCCCAAGCAAGAATCATCTCCACTTTGCCCCCATTCCGAAACTGCCCGCAACGACAACATGATTCAGTGAGTTATAGAGTTGTCTTGTTTTCAATTTCATCTGGAAATGCAGACAGTAGTGAAGCAATGAATTCACAATTGCAGTCAGACTGGTTGGAAGCCCATGCAGTATGCTAGACTTTGTTTGGCCCATTGTGAAGAGTCGTGTTTTGATGGGTCAGGCGGTTAGTAAACAATGAATGAATGGACTATCTTGCCAAATAAGTTTATTGTAGATGCAAACAGCATGTCCAACCTTATTGGCAAGTTTGTGACTAATATCGTCTACATCTACGATCAGGCGTCTAAAGTTGGAGTTGTGGGAAAACTAGTCAGCACTCTTGAGGTAGGATTCTGAACAAATATGGCGCTGCCCATGCAAAAAAGATTTATCAGTGTTCAACAAGGTATATTTAGTTAACCATTTGCGTGATATTCTAGATTATCGTTACAAATGGTTAGTTGTCAAGTACTCTTATTGGTGCAAAGGCCCCAAAAATGCCTTTGGTTTCACTTGAAACAAAGCCATCAAGATATTGACTGGCAGCACCAAGTATCAAGGCACAGATGGATATTTCTACGATAATGTTGCGTATCCTGAATTTTTTTAATTTTTATCATGACAGTCATTTATGAACTACCAAGTTATCCTGCCCAGAGGATGGGTATTTGTGCTAGTATCAGAGGATGGGTATTTGTGCTAGCATCAGAGGATGGGTATTTGTGCTAGTATCAGAGGATGGGTATTTGCACTAGTATCAGAGGATGGGTGTTTGTGCTAGTATCAGAGGATGAGTATTTGTGCTAGTGTTGTTTAATTACTAATCAAACATTCCACATAACAATTTCTTTGGAGCCTGTGATGCACTACCCAGACATAGCTCTAAGCACTGCAGCAAGTTGTAGGATGTTTCACTTTAGACAGTCACTAATTAATGCCCATCCTATTATTAGATCAGAGTTAGTGAGTCCTTGACAGGTTACACATTTACTTCCCCTGGCACAGAGAGTTAGACACCAGGTAGACGGGACCAATAGCCTTTAGTGTCTCTTCCGAAAGACACAGGCAAAGTGGGGTGAACGAAGTTGCCCAAGTTTCAGAACTGCAGCATGTAGACTCAACCCTCCTGTTCTCTGGACTGGCGCCCCACATGATATCTTACTGTTCAGCAGGTAGACTCGACCCTCCTGTTCTCTGGACTGACACCCCACATGATATCTTATTGCTCAGCAGGTAGACTCGACCCTCCTGTTCTCTTAACTGACACCCCACATGATATCTTACTGCTCAGCAGGTAGACTCGACCCTCCTGTTCTCTTGACTGACACCCCACAAGATATCTTACTGCTCAGCAAGTAGACTCGACCCTCCTGTTCTCTTGACTGACACCCCACAAGATATCTTACTGCTCAGCAGGTAGACTCGACCCTCCTGTTCTCTTGACTGACACCCCACAAGATATCTTACTGCTCAGCAGGTAGACTCGACCCTCCTGTTCTCTTGACTGACACCCCACATGATGTATTAACTGCTTAGCACCATTGTGTTCCATATCAACACCAACCATCTACAGCTGCATTAACAAACACTAGACAACTGACATTCTTATGGAGAAGCCAAATAACGACAACACTTGGAAAAACCTAGAAACAGCCAGGTAATCAGATCTGTAGCCTAACATGTCAAAATGGGCATTGGAAGTATTATGCTAATACAAAACCTATTTTAGAGCAAATCCATCCACAAGGCAAATGAACCATCTGATGGCCAACAAATAAAGTCTTCTGTGTGACACAGTATTGTACATTGCCGAGAAATCAATATAAACATCAGTGCATTTCTTTGAAGCCTCAAAGGCTACCTCAATATCGTCTATGAGATTATCCAGTTGCTCAATGATAGTTCTTCCGGGCCGAAACCCGCTTTGTCCACGGGCAATCTGTTGGTCTATAATGGGGAGTAGGCAATTGTAGATCAGAATCTGATGACAGTAGCTTTATTGGGTTGTTGATTCAGGACAATTCCAGGGTTTGTGGATGGAGATGACCTTGACATGAAAAGTATAGATCAGTGACTTCAACATCAGTGGTTTGTAAGTTATCAAAACATTAATTAAAGTCTTTAAAGAACATATGATTAACTTCCTTGGGTTCCTAAAAGCGAGGTCACGCCTGAGAAATGTTTTTATTTTAGAAGAAATCGCATATAACGGGTAGATCAAAGGGTAATCATATCTTTGGGTTGATCAGTAGAAATATAACATATTTACATTAGAAAACTTTAATTAAACCGTATAAAGCAATAGATAGTTAGGACTAATTTTTAGTAATGTATACAAGTAATGTATACAAGCTTGCAGGCCATACAGTAAGAAGGACACAGATAAGCTGGAAAAAATACAGAGGAGAGCAACTGAGGAGACAGGAGAGCAACTAAGGAGACAGAGGAGTGCAAATAAGGAGACAGGAGAGCAACTAAGGAAACAGGAGAGTACCTAAGGACACACAGGAGAGTAACTAAGGAGACAGGAGAGCAACTAAGGACACACAGGAGAGCAACTAAGGACACACAGGAGAGTAACTAAGGAGACAGGAGAGTAACTAAGGAGACAGGAGAGCAACTAAGGAGACAGGATAGTAACTAAGGAGACAGGATAGTAACTAAGGAGACAGGAGAGCAACTAAGGAGACAGGAGAGCAACTAAGGACACATAGGAGAGCAACTAAGGACACACAGGAGAGTAACTAAGGAGACAGGAGAGTAACTAAGGAGACAGGAGATCAACTAAGGAGACAGGATAGTAACTAAGGAGACAGGATAGTAACTAAGGAGACAGGATAGTAACTAAGGAGACAAGAGAGCAACTAAGGAGACAGGAGAGTAACTAAGGACACACAGGAGAGTAACTAAGTTGATTCCAAATCTGAGACCTTAGTGAAGTTCTTTGCTATTTTAATTATTTCAATTGGAAATGTCACACCAATAAAATTGCTAAATGTTAAAAAATAATTGGTATTTTGAACACATTAAAATCTTTTTTACCAACACGCATTACATTAATACTGTACAACTCATTAATTCTTCCATACATAAGCTATTGTATACTAGCATGGGGCTACCTATGTGACCGATTAATTAAAATTCAAAAGAGAGCTCTTCAATTAATAAATTAAAATAAATACAATGTATAACCAGACCTTCGTTTAAAAAACATTCAAAGTACTAAAAGTAAATGACAAATACAAGATCTAAAATGTTATTACAAATACAAGCACCATAAATTACCTACATATTTACAACACTTACCGTTGCAAACAAATAAGCAACATCACACAAACAGAATAACAAACAACCTACACACAAACAGAATAACAAACAACCTACACACAAACAGAATAACAAACAACCTACACACAAACAGAATAACAAACAACATACACACAAACAGAATAACAAACAACCTACACACAAACAGAATAACAAACAACATACACACAAACAGAATAACAAACAACCTACACACAAACAGAATAACAAACAACATACACACAAACAGAATAACAAACAACACACACACAGAATAACAAACAACACACACACAAACAGAATAACAAACAACACACACACAAACAGAATAACAAACAACACACACACACACAAACAGAATAACAAACAACATACACACAAAAAGAATAACAAACAACACACAATCAGAATAACAAACAACACACACACAAACAGAATAACAAACAACACACACACAAACAGAATAACAAACAACATACACACAAATAGAATAACAAACAACACACACACAAACAGAATAACAAACAACACACACACAAACAGAATAACAAACAACACACACACAAACAGAATAACAAACAACATACACACAAACAGAATAACAAACAACATACACACAAACAGAATAACAAACAACATACACACAAACAGAATAACAAACAACATACACACAAACAGAATAACAAACAACATACACACAAACAGAATAACAAACAACATACACACAAACAGAATAACAAACAACCTACACACAAACAGAATAACAAACAACATACACACAAACAGAATAACAAACAACATACACACAAACAGAATAACAAACAACATACAAACAAACAGAATAACAAACAACATACACACAAACAGAATAACAAACAACATACACACAAACAGAATAACAAACAACATACACACAAACAGAATAACAAACAACATACAAACAAACAGAATAACAAACAACATACACACAAACAGAATAACAAACAACATACACACAAACAGAATAACAAACAACATACAAACAAACAGAATAACAAACAACATACACACAAACAGAATAACAAACAACATACACACAAACAGAATAACAAACAACATACACACAAACAGAATAACAAACAACATACAAACAAACAGAATAACAAACAACATACACACAAACAGAATAACAAACAACAAACAACATACACACAAACAGAATAACAAACAACATACAAACAAACAGAATAACAAACAACATACACACAAACAGAATAACAAACAACATACACACAAATAATAAACGAATTTAAAAAAAATTTACAAGATATAAAATACTGCTTCTTGTAAACAAACTCCACAATCAATAAAAAGCAAAACACAAACACACAGTTTAACGGGATTCACAAGCTATGTTAAGTCATTTTACCTACAGAACTATCAAATGGCTCGCATATTTGATGACAGGGTATGGGGTGTGTATAATCATTGCTTAATGCAATGATTACACACACCCCATGCCCTGTCATCATATATGCGAAAAGATATGCAACTTGTCTCTGATGCATTGCAGATGGACCAAAACTACAAGATATACTAATTTAACAAGATTTAACAAGATTGCCATCCCAAACAACAAGTTCCAGATGGCAAGTGGACAAGGAAGCCATTGGCTTGTCGAGAGTCCAACAATTTTCTCACCTATGTGTAGCCTGCCCTTGTCAAATATCTGTCAATTCTATTTTTAAACATATTCACACTACTAGCATTAACACAATCATTTGGCAGTTTGTTCCATTAATTTATCACCCTCTGTGAGAAAGAGTACTTTCTCCTATCCAACCTACACTGCTCCTTAACTAATGCTGCTTTGTGTCCTCTGGTTCTACTGCCTTCTTTAAATGATGACAGACAAAATAATATATCATGTTATACTTGTAACAAATATAAAATACCTATCTTCTGCAAGCACATTAAATGGATGAGATTACAATTAAATTATCAGGGTGGCTCCTTTGATAGTGATCAATGTTTGTTTTAATAGGAGTCTCCCAGGCCCATATTGGAAATGCACTTTTCTTGAATTTGATTATAACATGTCAGCATATATTTTACCCAATTAATGCAATATATGTCATACTTTTTTATTTTGCATTCTCAAATAAATAATGCATTGTTTAATATGTAAGTTAAATGATGAAGCCGCTAATGTATTCCAGTATATTTGTGAAGTGCAAATGATGATGGGTCTAAATAAATGAGTATTGTATTGTATTGTATACAATTGTATTGTATTGTATACAATTGTATTGTATTGTATACAATTGTATTGTATTGTATACAATTGTATTGTATTGTATTGTTATGAAAAATGTCTAAAAGAATGTGTTTTAATGATACTACATATAAGGATATTATATTTACCTATGTACTGATGCCTTAAATGCACGACCATAGGAGGATATAATGTATATTTTTCAAGGTTTATTGTGAATACATTTTTTATTATTATTATTATGAGGAGACTAATGTATCATAAACAGACGTTTGTAATATATTGAATGGTTATGAAGACATTGATACAAGTGCAGTATCACACTGTCTAAGAAGAAGCACAAATCATTAACATACCATGTATTTGTCAATGACCAATATTCTCATTCTGATTGATAAGTGCCACAAACAAAATTAACTGGCAACCATAGCACTCTACATGTTATAAGTGTAAGACAACTGCACTAAATCAACCTGACATGTTGGCCAGTCTTAGTTACATATAATCAGTCAACCAAGATGATAAACGAAGAATGGATACAATTAAGACTTGTAAAAAGTACACCACAGCTACTTGATG
The DNA here is from genome assembly GCA_963662155.1 of Lamellibrachia columna. Classification (NCBI taxonomy): domain Eukaryota; kingdom Metazoa; phylum Annelida; class Polychaeta; order Sabellida; family Siboglinidae; genus Lamellibrachia; species Lamellibrachia columna. The sequence goes on from OY759270.1 coordinate 7,929,714, forward strand.
CAGACATAACAACACCAAATTGCCTCTCCAAGCAACCAATTTTAGGAGCAACATCATTTGCATATCGTGCCAGCCCATAGAGACAGACAGACAAAATCTATTACGCTGAATTGCAAATAATCGCAGAATTCCAGGATATATGCATACCAAGTTATGTCACCAGTGACATTTTCTGAGTCATAATAAGATAAATGTCAACCAAAGTGAGTGATGCCCAATACAATGGCAGATTATACTGGAATTATACCATCATACTTCTGTATAATCTCATTTTTATCCTGCACATCATCTAAGCATCAATTATAAGAGGATCCCATCTAAACCAAACAACATACCAGCAAGGAACTGTTAGCATGACTGAAAAACAAACGATTTGCAAAACCAGCAGACAAAGTGGCTTAAGCAAAAACATCACCAAAACGACAGATGTAGTGCGCAACAACAAGTTCTGTTTATATAACATGAAAACTACAGGATGGCATCGCATAACTGCAACATGATGGCATCGCATAACTGCAACATGATGGCATCGCATAACTGCAACATGATGGCATCGCATAACTGCAACATGATGGCATCGCATAACTGCAACATGATGGCATCGCATAACTGCAACATGATGGCATCGCATAACTGCAACATGATGGCATCGCATAACTGCAACATGATGGCATCGCATAACTGCAACATCCCTGCACAAGAAACAGACAACAATACTTGTTGCATCCACATTATCAAGAAGGAATCCAATGCAGTGATTCAAGACAATGTCTTGGCCTATTATCACTATCTAGCAGTCATTTCATTTATGTGTCCAACAACCTCTTGACCACATCACTATCTAGCAGTCACTTCATTTATGTGTCCAACAACCTCTTGACCACATCACTATCTAGCAGTCACTTCATTTATGTGTCCAACAACTTCTTGACCACATCACTATCTAGCAGTCACTTCATTTGTGTCTAACAATCTTCTGACCACATCACTATCTATCACTCTGTTTATGTGCACAACAGTCTCCTGACCACATCGCTCTCTAGTAGTTATTCTGTTGACGTGTCTGACAATCTCCTGACCACATCACTGTCTAGAAGTTAGTCTTGTGTTGTTTTGACAATCTCCTGACCACATCAGTGATCACTATCTAGCAGTCACTCTTTTTATGTGTACAACAACCTCTTGACCACAGCATTATCTAGCAGTTACGCGGTTGATATGTACACCAGTCTCCTGACCGCATAACTATATAGCAGTCACTCTTTTTATGTGTACAATAATCTCTTAACCAGACCACTATCTAGCAGTTACTCTGTTGATGTGTACAACAGTCTCCTGACCACATCACTAACTAGCAGTCAGTCTGTTGATGTGTATGATAATCTCTTGAGCGCATCACTATCTAGCAGATACTGTGTTGATGTGTATGATAATCGGTTGACCATATCACTATCTAGCAGATGCTCTGTTGATGCAATGGACACCAGAAATGGTACAAAGATTTACAAAAAGCAAAAATATTAAGAAGTGCAACCTGACCACCTGGGAAACGGAATTAGAAGATCATGGGCGAAGGAGATCATGTGTGAAGGAGATCATGTGTGAAGGAGATCATGGGTGAAGGAGATCATGGGTGAAGGAGATCATGGGTAAAGGAGATCTTGGGTGAAGGAGATCATGGTGAAGGAGATCATGGGTGAAGGAGATCATGGGTGAAGGAGATCATGGGTGAAGGAGATCATGGGTGAAGGAGATCATGGGTGAAGATCATGGGTGAAGGAGATCATGGGTGAAGGAGATCATGGATGAAGGAGATCATGGGTGAAGATCATGGGTGAAGGACCAGGAGGGGAATATTTTGAGAAAACACAGCAGCGCTGGACGGACTGTGTGAACTCACTGCAAGAGACTGTAGAAACAGTACAGTGACGGCTTCAGCCCCCACTAGTTCTGGGACATGCGTGTGATGTATTTGGTCGGGTCTGCAGATTGCAAATTGGCCTGTTCAGTCATTATATTTCAAGGACTCCAATAATCTTACTTGATTATGAGGGATTACGAGAGGGTTAATGTGTATGACAAAATTCTTATCATTCAACTATTTAACAACATGGATGGTGCTTTACAGAGGAAGTGAGAATGTTTTTAAGCACAACAAATACGTTAATATATTACCCCTCCTAATTATTTAGTTGTTATCCTCTAGAATAAAGAAAGGATAGTTATACATCATTTGACAAGGAGGCTGTAAATAATGTGGTTGTGATTATACAAGTGCTGCCTCCTAGAGGATACACTAACATGAAACATTGATATACGAACTTACTGGTGACACTACAATAACATCATTGGTACAGAAATATCGTCTTCTAGAAGGACAGCGAGAGGTCAATAAGTCCAGTGCGTTCAAATCAAGTAGGAGGACAGCGAGAGGTCAATAAGTCCAGTGCATTTAAATCAAGAAGGAGAACAGCGAGAGGTCAATAAGTTCAGTGCATTTAAATCAAGTAGGAGGACAGCGAGAGGTCAATAAGTCCAGTGTATTTAAATCAAGAAGGAGAACAGCAAGAGGTCAATAAGTCCAGTGCATTTAAATCAAGTAGGAGGACAGCGAGAGGTCAATAAGTCCAGTGCATTTAAATCAAGTAGGAGGACAGTGAGAGGTCAATAAGTCCAGTGCATTTAAATCAAGTAGGAGGACAGCAAGAGGTCAACAAGTCCAGTGTGTTTAAATCAAGCAGAAGGATAGCGAGAGGTCAATAAGTCTAGTGCATTTAAATCAAGTAGGACAGTGAGAGTTCAATACGTCCAGTACATTTAAATCATGGAGAACAGCGAGAGGTCAATAAGTCTAGTGCATTTAAATCAAGTAGGACAGCGAGAGCAAGTTCAATGCATTTAAATCAAGTAAGTCATGTCATAAAAAATTAGTATTGAGACATCTTAAAAATGATAGTCTAACAATTTAAGACACGACAAAGGTATGATAATAACCATCAGATGCCATCTATAAGAATTCCACTTTGCTAGCAATCTCCAAGACTTCTACATTTTCACCACTTTATGGTACTTTGTCATGCTTGCTTCAACAATTCAGGGGTACCATTTTCAATAACAAGTCCTATTGAAACCTTTTGTGCAGATCATATTCCAGTATTTTTATAACCTGCCTCTGAATCCAGCAACCTTGTCAATCTGTAGCTTGTTATATTTTAATCTAGTTTAGTAGTCAACATAACCAACAATACTTGAAACAGTCAGAACAATATTAAAAACACAACCAAAGTTTGAGAGCAAACACTTTGAAAATGCAACAGACAGAAGATTTAAAACTCCATCCTCAACTGATTTAGCGCACCTTCAATCCGGTTCGTTGATGTAAAAAGATGTAGTGTGTGACTAGTTTAGGTAACTTACTCTTGTATACTTTTGTTCAAGTCGTTGAAAGACTTGACTTTGGTCATTACATCTGGTATCTCGCAGTAGGGAGAGCTGACATGAACAGTGAACATGAGATTGCACAAAGCGCGAATTTCGGGAGTCTTCCATTTCCACTTCAGTTGGTGTTTGGTGAAACATCAAATAATTTGTTTGTCTGATGATTTCACCCAAACTACATACCAAAGTTGCACAAATGAGCCAGCATGTCGTAGTGGATACTAGGTAGGTTTGTTTTTTGTAAAATGAACTTGAAATGAGATTGATTGAAAATCTAATTGAGGAGAGACTTTTGACCTTTAACTGAATAAGAATAGAACTGACCTAAGAATTCTGGATGTTTCTCGATCCAGTCTGAGAGTTCTCCAACGAGCAGGATGCTAGTGTAGCGTAGGGCAATGTGGATCGTGTCAGGCATCTGAAGGACGGCATTCAACACCTGGGGAACTATCTCATTGTCATCCCTGAAAATAACAGGAAAACAGTGTTTAGAGAAACCATCACAATTACAGACCACATTAGTATTATTACATAATTTGACATTTTTATGATTAATACCTTAAAAATCATATGTAGAAGCATGTGACTTCTTCCTATATTCACAATTTTTTTATTGTAGCCCATATGTATGTGCCCATATTCAAGGTGTTTGTGCTAAAAATATTGTTACACATTACACACGTTTTTTCTCTGTTTTAAATGTTTTAACAACACAATGTTCAATGTGTATACTATTGTACCTTTGCTATTATTGCATTGGCTTTACGGTGATGTCACTATCTCATTTTAATTTTCTGATGACATGAAACAGATTATGTGGGAATGCTTCACTTTCTACCAGAGATTTTACCAGTAATAGGAGGCAGTTTATGAGGGATTGGTTCCATTTTAACGAGAAGAGAGTTTTAGCTGAAGAATGGTCAATAAGAAGGGGAAACCAAGAATTAGATGTGTAGGGGGGACTTTACAGATGCTTCAAAGAAGACAAGAGGTCAGAAGAAATACACTGGCAAAGAAAGGTCCAGAAAACATGTCTGAGGCTGAATTCAACTGTGTGCACATAAAGGCAAGGAGCATAGTAAATAAGAGAATAAGCATTACTGTAAGTTTCTGTGTATAATACTCATTTTTTCCCTTCATTTTTTACTTAAAAGTCCGGATGCATATTATACATGGTGATAGGGCTAAAAAAAAATTTTTTTTAGACCGGATATGGAATTGAAATGAGCGAGAAGCATACATGACCAGGAGCGTTGCCTTGAAATGGGAAATCATTGCCCTAGAGGCTTGATCAAGTAGCAATAAGGAATACAACGGAATAACAGTCTCAATTTATTTGTCTGAAAGCAAATAGTGATGGCGTGTTAAATAAGGTGTGTCAAATAAGATGTGTCAACTATGTGTTGCTCCCCGAGTGCCAAGGCATCATGATTGGTATTCTTAAATCACGATTCACTTGAATCACAAGCCAGTGTGACTCCATGTTTAAAGTTGTGAATGCAAATAAAGACGATTGTACCATATGTATGTTTCACAGTAGAAAGTCTGCATGTAACATATCAGAATAGAGCTTGGTGTTAATTTTAATTTGAGAGCAGAATGACACAAAGTAAGTTCTAGCAAGCGCAGATTTAATCAGTTATGCAATGGTCAAGGTAAAATGCAAGTTACGTAGGGTTTACACGACTGATGAGGCGATATATAGTTGTGTACGATGAGCCGGCGGCAATGTCGTAACTTGCATGACATGTTTACGATTCTGAGATGGATTCTAGGTTCATCACACAAACAAACTTTGATGAAATGACAGTGGCCAACCCTGAATTCATACCAAAAGTTGGGGTGCGTATTATACATGGTAATAGAGAAATTCTATCAGAATTTAGCAAACGTCATAGGTGCGTATTATACATGGAAATGTACAGTATATTAGATCATGCTAACAATCACATAATTATATTGCTATCATTAGCTTAAACTGAATTGCTATCAAAACAAAAAACTTTTTTGTGATGTTTAATGATTTGTTTTATCATTTCCTATACTCACGGCAAAATGTTCTTCGCCACAGCACACATTATAAATAGAGCTGCTTCAGATGTATCCCAGGATGCATCAACACTCTGATTTTTAAGATTCTCGAACATCTGAAAGGGCAACAAAGCACAAAAATATACTGTCAAACTACACAAATTGTTCATATACAGTGACTTCACAATGAATAGCTACACACAGTGAACTGGACTGTGTCAGTTATTATCATAAGAACTTTAAAAATAATCTGCAGTTTACACAGTAGTTAAACCCTGGTACTCAGCAACATAACAGTTGAAAACTTGTGATTGGCTGATATTTAGCTTTGCAATGCAAAAATACTTCCAGGCTTTTTCATGTTTACTTCTTTTTCCATGACCACGTATCAAAAACTGCTGTACAAATTTCTTTCAAGTTTGCCATGGTTATGTAGCACAAATGAGGGTAAAAGGGTTTGTTCCCTAGTTTTATATATGAAGTGTTATAAAGCAAACAAAAACTGTCCAAAGTCAAACTAAAATATACCCATCCATTTAAATTATTCCTTTGGTATATAAAGATAAGATTATATCAACAAGTAAACAAAAGGTATCTTGCAATACAATATAAAATACTTCTATTGCACTAAAATCCTGAAGCGAACTAAAAGAAAAGGGGTTGAGCAATTTGTAATCGATTAGCAATTCCTATTGTAAACAGTGGGATTGGTACGCTGGGGAGCTATGGAAGATAAGCAAGTTTAACCAGGTAGGTTTTTAGTTTATGGCAAAATGTTATTATATTTCATATGGACTTAACACATGTACATATAATTTTACTACATTGTCTTTAGGTGAATATATTCATATATACCTTAGCAATGGTAGTTGACTTACCTGTATGAAGCAGCAGGAAGAGTCTGTGATGAAGACTACATCTTTAATTAGTTCAGACACCCGGGAACGGAAGTCCACAAACTCATCAGTGCTGTCGGCAATTCCTTCCTACAAATAACACGCCGTCATCAACAACATTTCAATCAAACAGCTGCAACAATATTTCAGGCAATTATTCATGGACTCAACCACTTGTAGACAATTAAGCCAATGGCTAAATATTAGTTAATTGTATTAATGTTATGATTACGAATTATATATATACTACCATACATTTTAGGTAATTAAAATTCAGCATAATTAAGTAATATATTTTATATGTATGGAACTAGTGTATTTTTGGGAATGCAATCTATAAGTTTATAACTTCTTGCATTTCCCTTCAACATTTTCTGATTGATCTGTCAATCTTTAATTCTATTTTAATTATTCCCTTTTAGTGGCAGTTACATTTACAATCATGTCTTTACAATTTATTGAACATGTACATATTGATTATGTTGAATACATTTCAATTCAATTCAATATATTGGATTAACAAACCATCAGTGTACATGAAAGGGAATATTGAAGAATGGGAATATTTACATCCAAAATAGATAATGAGTTGATTTCATGCATGTATCCCAAGAGGAACACATCTTACATCAAATTACAAACAAAAATACATTTTAAGTGTTGCAAATTAATTGTAAAAATTCAACTTAGAGTATAGAATTTGTCAACAAAGCACTTTCAACTGTTCCACTTAGTTTTGCTAAGCACATTGAGGTCCATTGTGGAAGGAATTTTACATAGGGGAAACACTTGGTTTACATATGTTACATGAAGTCCTTCATTGAATGGCTGTAAACCAAGAAACAGAGTACTCACATGGTCCGAGTCAAACTGACACTGGCGACAAAGTGCCACTATGAGGCGCTGTATGTATGGCTTAAAGATTTCATTGAGAGGCTGCGTATTACGTTGATACAGTGCTTCAGACAGTCGGTACCAGAAGTTGAACGTAATGTCAGCCACCTACAAAGGGGTACCAGGTATATATTTTCATACAATGATTCTGAAGTTAGATACACAGATCTATTGCAATACTTTCTAGCTAGAATTTCTGCACCAACAGGCTACCTCACTATATGATACATATCAATCAATCAATCAATCTAGAGGGTTTATTATATTAATATATATCGTGATACAGGAAAATATATAAAATAGAAAACGTTAAATAATAGTTACAGACAATAAGCATATTCATAATCAGCCATTTTTTAAGGCAATCGGGTCTGTAGATTTCAGGAACGGGACTGTAAATTAAATATTATTTCAGTTCACTATTAACTACAGCACAGTGTACTTTTTCACAAAGACAAATTACTGAGAAAATATACACAGGTTCTGGCCTAAATCAATTAAAGAAGAAATTTATTTTAACTGTAGACCACCAATTCTGACATAACGAACACTTACCTCATACTGATGATGTCCAACACACATCAATAGCAGTTCTAAAGTTCGTAAATCACCAAAACCCTGAAAAATAAAAGCAAACAAATTCACGTGAATTCTAAGGAGTATTTCATTTGTTAATGTCATACGTTAGAAGGCTTTATTGAATATCTGAAGTAGATTGAAGTTGACATTGTCCCTGGAAAAGACCTGTATTTCAGGTTACGTATCACCCATTCCCACTCCTACTTCCTCGAATCAAAGACAGGAACTAACAGCTGAATGATGTAACAACAAGTGACAGAAGTCTCCAAGTTTCCAACATTAGTGGAGAATGTTTCCTGCCAGACCTCTAGCCAGTGTCGTATCTGCTACATTCATGTTTTCTTTCTCATTAAACAATCAATGGTAAATTTCTAGCAAAACAGTTGTTAAAAAAACAACATCAGATCAACAGTATTTATTAATTCACATCTTATTTTTTAAAAGTGACCAATTCAAGCTATAGTGAAGACAATACTCACAGTATTTGGACTGTTGACTATTACTTCCAAGAAAGATTCTGCCATTTCAGTGAATATGCGACAGTAATTTACAGTTCTGCAATAAAATGAATACGTTGTATGCATTGAAACAAAACTGTATAAGTATAAAGATACCAAAAACATCACAACATTGTAAATGAACCTATTCCTTGAAAAGTGAATATAATATACAATATTATTCTTTTATGTATTTTCACAGTACTATTTGTACGTAATGACTTGAAGATGTATACACAATGTGTTGATCTAACTTTGCTAATTTAGGAAGAAGAAAAAGTACCACGGTATGTGCAAATTGTCAAAAGTCAGAAAGCAGTAATATTGGAACAAACTCATCTAGGCAAATGGCTTAGCATAAAGTGAACTAGGGGTCAAGGCCTGCATATTAATTAAACTAAATGTGTGTGTCGCATGTGAAATATGACAACTCTTGCCTCTGTGAACTGAACAGTGCTGTACTGTGAACTGTTATGGAACTACTGTTGTTTTAAATTGCATAACAGTTAACAACTAACTAAATCGATGTTTTTCAAAATGGAAAATTATCAACACCTTGAAGTACTAATTCAAGAGAGGGTCTGAGAATTAGTACGCTTTGTACGAATAGGTAAATGTTGACAACGATGAACAATTCCTTGGCGAGAACTTACTTGTCCATGTCCTCATAAGCAACAGAGAGGTGGTAGGCATCAGGCAGTGCCATGACCCCCTGGAACAATGCTTGAGCCAAGGCTGCATTCTTCTCCAGGTCCTATAACAGACAACATACTGGCTACATGACCATATAACAGACAACATACTGGCTACATGACCATATAACAGACAACACACTGGCTACATGACCATATAACAGACAACATACTGGCTACATGACCATATAACAGACAGCATACTGGCTACATGACCATATAACAGACAACACACTGGCTACATGACCATATAACAGACAACATACTGGCTACATGACCATATAACAGACAACATACTGGCTACATGACCATATAACAGACAACATACTGGCTACATGACCATATAACAGACAACATACTGGCTACATGACCATATAACAGACAGCATACTGGCTACATGACCATATAACAGACAACACACTGGCTACATGACCATATAACAGACAACATACTGGCTACATGACCATATAACAGACAGCATACTGGCTACATGACCATATAACAGACAACATACTGGCTACATGACCATATAACAGACAGCATACTGGCTACATGACCATATAACAGACAACACACTGGCTACATGACCATATAACAGACAACATACTGGCTACATGACCATATAACAGACAGCATACTGGCTACATGACCATATAACAGACAGCATACTGGCTACATGACCATATAACAGACAACATACTGGCTACATGACCATATAACAGACAACATACTGGCTACATGACCATATAACAGACAGCATACTGGCTACATGACCATATAACAGACAGCATACTGGCTACATGACCATATAACAGACAGCATACTGGCTACATGACCATTTAACAGACAGCATACTGGCTACATGACCATATAACAGACAACATGCTGGCTACATGACCATATAACAGACAACATACTGGCTACATGACCATATAACAGACAACACACTGGCTACATGACCATATAACAGACAACATACTGGCTACATGACCATATAACAGACAGCATACTGGCTACATGACCATATAACAGACAGCATACTGGCTACATGACCATATAACAGACAGCATACTGGCTACATGACCATATAACAGACAGAATACTGGCTACATGACCATATAACAGACAACACACTGGCTACATGACCATATAACAGACAACATACTGGCTACATGACCATACAACAGACAGCACACTGGCTACATGACCATATAACAGACAACACACTGGCTACATGACCATATAACAGACAACATACTGGCTACATGACCATACAACAGACAGCATACTGGCTACATGACCATATAACAGACAACACACTGGCTACATGACCATATAACAGACAACATACTGGCTACATGACCATATAACAGACAGCATACTGGCTACATGACCGTATAACAGACAGCACACTGGCTACATGACCATATAACAGACAACATACTGGCTACATGACCATATAACAGACAGCACACTGGCTACATGACCGTATAACAGACAGCACACTGGCTACATGACCATATAACAGACAACACACTGGCTACATGACCATATAACAGACAACACACTGGCTACATGACCATATAACAGACAACACACTGGCTACATGACCATATAACAGACAGCATACTGGCTACATGACCATATAACAGACAGCATACTGGCTACATGACCATATGACAGACAACACACTGGCTACATGACCATATAACAGACAACACACTGGCTACATGACCATATAACAGACAGCATACTGGCTACATGACCATATAACAGACAGCATACTGGCTACATGACCATATAACAGACAGCATACTGGCTACATGACCATATAACAGACAGCATACTGGCTACATGACCATATAACAGACAACACACTGGCTACATGACCATATAACAGACAACACACTGGCTACATGACCATATAACAGACAGCATACTGGCTACATGACCATATAACAGACAGCATACTGGCTACATGACCATATAACAGACAGCACACTGGCTACATGACCATATAACAGACAACACACTGGCTACATGACCATACAACAGACAGCACACTGGCTACATGACCATATAACAGACAACACACTGGCTACATGACCATATAACAGACAACATACTGGCTACATGACCATATAACAGACAACATACTGGCTACATGATCATATAACAGACAACATACTGGCTACATGACCATATAACAGACAACATACTGGCTACATGACCATATAACAGACAACATACTGGCTACATGACCATATAACAGACAGCATACTGGCTACATGACCATATAACAGACAACATACTGGCTACATGACCATATAACAGACAACATACTGGCTACATGACCATATAACAGACAACATACTGGCTACATGACCATATAACAGACAACATACTGGCTACATGACCATATAACAGACAACATACTGGCTACATGATCATATAACAGACAACATACTGGCTACATGACCATATAACAGACAACATACTGGCTACATGATCATATAACAGACAACATACTGGCTACATGACCATATAACAGACAACATACTGGCTACATGACCATATAACAGACAACATACTGGCTACATGACCATATAACAGACAACATACATGCTCACACTCTCATCATCAATGGTTTCCAATGCCTACTGTATTGTGTATTTTGAGTCTATTTAGGACAGTGTTTTTTAACCTTTTTTGGGTCACGGACCAATTTGAAAATCAAAAGAAAGCTATGGACCACCCCCAGAAAAATGCACATAAACAGGAAGGAACTTGACGAAATAATAAATTTTTGCCCAGTTCACGGACCCTCTGAAGCCCTTCCATGGACCCCTAGGACCACCAGTTAAGAAACCCCAATTTAGGATGTTGTTGGAACCATTTCTTTATGGTCAAAGAATATTTCTTACAAAATAAAGATACCGAACAACAAAAGAAACGCGAATATTTGAACACAGGTTTTGTCACGACATGAACTCGCCAAACCTTTGTCAAAGCAGCATGATGCAGTTTGAGATGTGGTTTCTCAAAAAGGAAAAAAATTTTGGCATGGCGCACGCACACTTTTGGATATGACTTGAGTTTTAATTGAAGTTTCTTAAATTGAAAGAGAAAACTGACTAAAGTACTAACTTCAACAATGTAGAGGGCTGAGCAGAGGCAGTCTGTGACAGCCTCATGGACGTGTGACGGTGACTCTCGGTCCATCTGCAGTAGAGAACAGTTAGAAATGAAGACCGACATACACAGTAGTGTTGTTAGTCATAACCAGGAGGTATATACCAGATGGTTCGTATCATTCAGATATAACATGCAGAAGAAAGCGGGCAACATTGACCATGGTAAACATGAACAATAGGCCCTTCTGCTGCTGGCATTGTTTATGTCATAATATTCAAAATGACCGACAAACATTTGATTGTTTTAAAACTGAATGACAGCCGACTGATACAACATAGAACATAGTTTCAACTGGTAATTTGTTAACATAATTAGGCATGTGAAATAAATATAACATTGTACATTTGTGATATACTTCCCTGTCTTGCAATCGTCGGAGTACAAATAATCGGACACAACCTATATGTCTAGGGTGATTTGTGGGCAATGCACTTCATAAAGGTACCATTTAATATAATAAAAGCATACTTTCAGGAGAGGCACATAATACATATTTGGAAGAGTATGACAAAGAAGATATTATTATCATTATTAACATTTCTACAGCGCCATATATTCGAGACCAGCACATTAATAGGTGCAGTCATTAAAAAAATATACATGCATGATGTAACCATAAGAATAATAAATAAATAACATTATAGTTAAAAATATAGTATTTGATTAAGATTTATAATTAATATTTATTCAAAACTGCATTTTCGCCATACATTGTTGGTGGTCCTTCTTTGTGATGACTCCATGTTCACGATTATGCTAAATAATTTTGTTTTGTTGCGCCTCTGAGCAGACATGGGTTCTATTACAGACAATCTATTACTATTACTTCTTACTGTTTCTATTAATATTAAATTAATTCTAATCTATTACTATTACTGGGTCATTACTACTATTCGCTGAATGTCAATTAACAATTTGTTTAGGGGTCTGTGAACCATAGAATTGCCTATGAACTCAGTCTTTATTGCACTAGCTAAACATACATTTGTACACCATTTGAAGATCTGAGGTAAGAACATTTGTCCAAATTTGAACAAAGGGTCTGTGTGGCAATGTTACCATATGGTAATTGGCAATTTGAAGAAAGAACTCAGAAGTTTGGCTCAAGTAAATGCTTACTTTGAATTCAATACAGGTTGCAGCTCCTGCTCTAAGATAACATGTTGCCTGCCTGCACATATCTGAAACCATGCCCTTTGTGTGTGCTAGGAATGTGTGAAACCATAGCCACCCCAAAGGGGCATCTCAACAATTAGTAACTGGCTTGCTACTCCTGCATTGTTTCATTTAGCAGTTATTTCTGAATGCTTCAAATTATCAGCCTACTGGTCTTTTCATGTTATTTGAATAATGGCTCAGCCATTGTCTATACATTGTTTACAATTACTAGCAGTTGGAATAACATGTAAACAAACCTGATATTTTGTAAGTTTGCAGCAGAAGATGTAATAGAAAAGTAATAGATTATTATTTATTATTTAGGATATATTACTATTACTATTAGTATAGGCAGTATAACATACAAGAGAGCAAAATTCCTAGCCAGCATTTTGAGCCCACTAGTTGGAAAAACAGAAAATTTTGTGAAAAACACTATTTGTAAAGAAGATCGAAGAGTTGGAAGTTCCACCAGGGAGAAAAATGGTGTCCTTTGATGTGACAGCCCTGTTCACTAGCATCCCGGTGACAGAGGCAGTATCAGTGATTAAGGACCGACTAAACCAGGATACAACACTGAAAGACAGATGTGAACTATCAGTAAACCAAATCACCACACTATTAGAAATCTGTCTGAACATAACATATTTAATTTATGATGGAGTGTTCTAGAAACAGAAGAAGGGAGCAGCCATGGGTTCACCAGTGTCTCCGATAGTGGCGAACCTTCAACCTATACGTGGAACATTTTGAAGAAAGAGCCATCAGAGAAGCATCTCATCCTCCAGACATCTGGTTGAGGTATGTAGATGACACATTCACAGTGTTACAAGAGAGCGAAGTAGAACATTTCACACACCATCTGAACTCAATGGACAAGAACATTAAGTTCACTGTAGAACCGGAACAGGACAATACATTAGCCTTTCTAGACACATGTATATGCCTGAAAGATGATGGATCAACCAACGTTAAGATATATCGGAAAGCAACCCACACAAACCAGTATTTGAACTGGGATTCCAATCACCACTTAAAACACAAACAATCAGTGGTCAGGACACTCCTCCAAAGGGCAGAAAACCTGATAACAGAAGAGGAGGACAAGAACTTAGAGGTGGATCATATCAAGAAAGTACTGAAAGCAAACGGTTACAAAACTGGGATGTTTAACACCACGCAACCAAGGAGAGAGAAGGAGAACACCACCACAGAAACCAGCAGAAGACAACATGCCATAGGGCTGGCCTACATTAGTAAACAATCAGAACAAGTAGCAAGGATTTCCAAGTCCTATGACATCCCAGTTTATCACAAACCTATCAACACCTTGAGGTCACTGTTGGTACACCCAAAAGACAGAACAGCAAAGGTAGCAAAGTGTGGCGTGGTATATGACATACAATGTCCAGAATGTGACCAACACTATATAGGAGAAACAGCCAGAACACGTGGCACAAGAATTAAATAACATCTATCTTGTCGCCAATCCCTATCAGCTATAAGTGAACACAAACTGAACACAGGCCATCAGTGTTCTATGAAGGATGTTAAAATTCTAGACCATAAGGCACAGGAGGAAAATAAAGGAGGCAATTAACATCCACATAGAGAAACCTACGCTGAACCGAGACAGTGGCCAGGAGCTCCCACCAGTCCTGCTCCAGCTTGTGTCACATGACATGTGTCACATGACAGTTTCTTGAGGTAATTATGTTTAATATTACTGTTACTTTTGAAAAAATCTCATCTATTACTATTACAGAAAAAAAACATATATTACCTATTACAATTACTATTACATATTACTATTACCCGCTGCTCAGTTCAAGTTCCTGAGGATATAGGTGCTATACAAGTTCAATATTATTATCATAAATAATTATAATTAAAAAATATTAGTTATAATAAATAAATGACTAATATACATATTCATAAAAGTGTCCTGATTCGGTTATTCCTCAGTGGAAGTATGCACACTTAAAGAGATATGTTTTCACAAGGGTCTTAAAGTTAGTGTATAGGCTGTCTAACATATTCCAGCAGAGTTAATACATACCATGATTTGGAAGAGTGCTGCCACAAGTGGGGTGCCAATGATAATATCCTGGGGGATGGCATAAGCACTGAACCAGCTACTGAGTTAGTACATACCATGACTTGGAAGAGTGCAGCGACAAGTGGGTGCCAATGATAATATCCTGGGGGATGGCATAAGCACTGAACCAGCTACTGAGTTAGTACATACCATGACTTGGAAGAGTGCAGCAACAAGTGGGTGCCAATGATAATATCCTGGGGGATGGCATAAGCACTGAACCAGCCACTGAGTTAGTACATACCATGACTTGGAAGAGTGCAGCGACAAGTGGGGTGCCAATGACAATATCCTGGGGGATGGCGTAGGCACTGAACCAGCTACTGAGTTAGTACATACCATGACTTGGAAGAGTGCAGCGACAAGCGGGGTGCCAATGATAATATCCTGGGGGATGGCGTAGGCACTGAACCAGCTACTGAGTTAGTACATACCATGACTTGGAAGAGTGTAGCGACAAGTGGGGTGCCAATGATAATATCCTGGGGGATGGCGTAGCCACTGAACCAGCTACTGAGTTAGTACATACCATGACTTGAAAGAGTGCAGCGACAAGTGGGGTGCCAATGACAATATCCTGGGGGATGGCGTAGGCACTGAACCAGCTACTGAGTTAGTACATACCATGACTTGGAAGAGTGCAGCGACAAGCGGGGTGCCAATGACAATATCCTGGGGGATGGCATAGGCACTGAACCAGCTACTGAGTTAGTACATACCATGACTTGGAAGAGTGCAGCGACAAGTGGGGTGCCAATGATAATATCCTGGGGGATGGCGTAGCCACTGAACCAGCTACTGAGTTAGTACATACCATGACTTGGAAGAGTGCAGCGACAAGTGGGGTGCCAATGACAATATCCTGGGGGATGGCGTAGGCACTGAACCAGCTACTGAGTTAGTACATACCATGACTTGGAAGAGTGCAGCGACAAGTGGGGTGCCAATGACAATATCCTGGGGGATGGCGTAGGCACTGAACCAGCTACTGAGTTAGTACATACCATGACTTGGAAGAGTGCTGCCACAAGCGAGGTGCCAGTGATGACATCCTGGGGGATGGCGTAGGCACTGAACCAGCTACTGAGTTAGTACATACCATGACTTTGAAGAGTGCAGCGACAAGTGGGGTGCCAATGATAATATCCTGGGGGATGGCGTAGGCACTGAACCAGCTACTGAGTTAGTACATACCATGACTTGGAAGAGTGCAGCGACAAGCGGGGTGCCAATGATAATATCCTGGGGGATGGCGTAGGCACTGAACCAGCTACTGAGGCAACGGAACACCTTCGCTCCTATTCGCATGTCATCTCGCTTTGTCTCCAACACTGCAATCTGCACAGAACAAACAATTAAAATGAAGGCCTATTGTCATCAGTTCCAAACTCGTATTTTAATGATGAAGTAAATGATATTGTTCTATATAAAATATATACAAACTTAGTTACTATATTAAATGTATAGTATTTTAAGAGATGTTTGTGTCAAAAGTTAAAGCTGTCATGATTTGGCAAACACCAAACCATTTGCTACATTGAAACTGATATGTATTCTTGCATGACTACATCTTGGTTATCAGTTACCTTTATTTCATCATGTCGCACAGTCAAAAACAAAATATTGTTTTACTAGTTATCTAGGTAATGGAAAATGCAAATGTTATTAGAACTCATCAAATCCTAATAAACATTAGGATAAATATCTTAGCTTAATGTCCCACAACATCTCTTCCTATGATACCTAGGCAGAAACAAAGCAAGACTGCCCTAAGTGCTTTCCCTAAGTGCTTTGGGGATAATACCATCTTGATTTCAGCTTAAATCAGCTTAGGAATGGTTTTTCTTGTGTCAAATTCATTTTCTGTAGCATCTTTGTTTTGTTTTCACGCGTTTCTTCGGGAGATTAGTTCCGATACAGTGGAGTGTGCTCATCTCCCCAGTTCTTTGCAGACTGATGTTGACTTTTGACAGGAGACTCAGGCTCAGCATAGAAGGCTTTGCAATCATGTGAGTTGGACATAGTTGGCCCCTGCCTTGGCCACACTTGTGGCACCCACAAGTCTTCTCTAGATAGTGTAGTATCTCCACGCATACATTAACAGCTACAACTGTACTATTGCAATAACTGCTAACATTAACAACTGATCTTCTTGTGTTTGCAACTTTTTTAAGTGATCACAAATACGAATTATATCAACATTATTCGTAATTTCTCATTATTTCTCAATATATTCAGACTACTTCACAACATTGCACACAAATGACCAATAATGCTTTTTGCGAACACACCAGAAGTTGGACCATCATGGGTGAAGCTTTGACTAGTTCCTCGGTGATCTCGGCCCGGCGGTTTGCACCTAACCTCAGTGAACGACTGTTTATCTGCAGCAGAGAAAGTGATGAGTGAGCTTTGCCATGTGCCAAGAGTCCCAAGACATCCTAGGATTTTAATGATAGGATCCAGATAAGTAATCAGAACATCACATTACAGTTCCATGATACTATGACAGTATTTAAATTTCACAACTACATACAAATTCAGTAGAATCTACCAGAAATAACCTGTGTCGCCTCTGGTGTATAATATAACATAAATGTAACAGTGAATCTTGTGCAATTGTCAATGGATACACAACATATAATTAAGTACTTTAAATTAGAGAGTCAGAACAATTATGTATCTATGACAACAGCAAGAATGCAAATATTTAACAAATTATCATAATCTACTGCATCTTTAGTAAGATGGCCACGTGGACAGGAAGTACTAGTTTCTTACCTCCTCTGGCAGGACTGTGAGCAGCTCCAGGAGGAAGTTCCACTGCTGTGGATTCTGTCCAAATCTGAAAGTGACTTGTCTCATATAGGACTGTGGAAGGATCCACATACATAGTGGTACTTCTAATTGCATACATGTTGTATCATATTAATAACCCTGATTGTACAACTGTGTATGCCGCCCTAATAGAAGATGTGAGTATGAGATAGCTGCCTGGTGGCAATACTGTTTTGGCCATGACTTGTAAGGTGCTGCCACTGCGGATTTGATGAGTAACGATAACTATGACATGAGACTAACATATATGGACACAGATTCTAGTACTTGTGCTGTAGTTCATTAATGTACAGTAATTCATGGACCCATAGAAATGATCTAACACACCAAAGGGCATGTCAGATGGTAAATTTCTACAGTACAGTAGCCAGTCCTGATACTAGTCCAACTTTGACCACAAAAAGACTACTGATACTAATTCCAACTTTAACCACAAAAAGGTAATACACATCACAAGGTAAAACATTTATGAAAAAAATTAACATTCAGAATAAATCTATGGATGTCCAATGTAGACGGCAATACTCAGTGAAAGCTACATATAACTGAACCTTACTTCTGGATCAGTTCTGGCACTGGATCCTTCCATGTCGCCATCTGCAGACTGAGATCCGCAACAGCAAGACATAGCTGTAAGCAACATGAAGCAGAATTGGACTATTTAAAAAACAAATTCACAGCAAATTGTTCAAAGACTCAGAATACATATTATGGAGATATAAATGCATAACATAACATGGAGCTATAAAAAAAGCTTCACATATCATATAACCCACACATATCATCATAGGCAATTTGAACCAAACCAATTCCCACTATCACCTGGCCCTGCTTCATTAAGAAATAAATTAAACAAAATTAGTAGCAGTAGTATAAGTGTTGTCAGGAATACCGTATAGTTCCCAATAGACGTGAAGGCTTGGTTGTGCGTCTACTAGTTTCTCATAAGACTTAAAGTGGCACAAGCTGTCGGGGGTGGGTGGTCACATAAACTGCATGCATGTCATGTACGTGCAACTTTTGACAAAGTGCCACATCAAAGATTACTACATAAATTAAAAGCCCATGGTATCGGGGATAGCATAACTGACTGGATAGAACAATGGCTGACTGACAGAAGACAACGAGTTGTAGTAGATGGAGAAGTTTCAAATTGGAAATCAGTTTTGAGTGAGGTACCTCAAGGATCAGTATTAGGACCTATATTATTCTTAATTTATATCAATGACTTGGACGACAGTATAACAAGTAACGTACTGAAATTTGCGGATGACACAAAACTGTTTAGAAAGGTTAATACTGATGGTGATAAACAACATTTACAAAACGATCTAGACAGATTAGTGAAATGGTCTGAGAAATGGCAGATGTTGTTCAATTTTGGGAAATGTAAATGCCTACATACAGGACATGGGAACTTGAATGTAAATTATAAAATGGGAGATACTGTTCTGGGTACTACTGTAAAAGAAAAGGACTTAGGAGTTACAATAAGCACTGATATGAAAGTTTCAGAGCAGTGTGGTATTGCAGCTTCAAAGGGTAATCAAATTCTTGGATTGATTAGAAGAAACATAACATACAAGGGAAAAAACTTAATTATACCTCTTTATAAAGCAATAGCTAGACCTCATTTAGAATACTGTATACAAGCATGGAGACCATATCGTAAGAAGGATATAGATACGCTTGAACGCATACAAAGGAGAGCAACTAAAATGATTCCAGAACTGAGAGACCTTAGTTATGAAGAACGCCTGAAAGAATGTGGTTTAACAACTCTAGAGACAAGGAGGTTAAGAGGAGATCAGATTGAAGTTTTTAAGATATTGAATGGGTATGAAAATATTGATAGAAATATGTTTTTCTCACTCATCAGGAAGCACTCGTTCTCACAGAGGACAATAAATGAATGGAACAAATTGTCTACAGATTGTGTAACTGCTAGCAGCGTGAATATGTTTAAAAACAAGGTTGACACATATCTCAGGAGGGCGGGTTATAAGTAGATGAACATTGTTGGACTCTCGATAAGCCAATGGCTTCCTTGTCCACTTGCCATCTGGGCCTTTGGCTTGGATGGCAAATCTTGTTAAATCTTGTTAAACTCTATGCCATACAACACTTAGCAGACAGTTTCAGCTCATCTACCAAACCAAACAACGCTGTGCTCAATCGACAAACAACAAGAACAGATGAGACAGACAGACACTGAGACAGACAGACTCTGAGGCTAAAAGCACATACACTATGAATTAATTCTAAAGAGTCTGCAAGGTGGAGCCAGCAGCAGCAGTTTTGCCATCCTTTGCGTTTTGCGTGCGGGTTCACTTCTGAAAAAAGGGGGTGCACATCTAGAGATTTTGATATTTTATATATATTTTTTAAATTTACTCACTTGTGTTTCTATGACTGGTGGTGTTTCCTCTGATATTTTGGTTGCATGATTGAGGAGAGAATCCCGCAAAGACTGAAACAACAAACACAAGTCACTGAGAAACCATCAACCAACTACCCCACACTACATGGCCAGTCAACACTACATCCAATGTAAATCGACCAAACAGTCCCATTACAATTTACAAGATCATAAGTCTGTTAGGTTTCTGGCAAGCATTACAATGTCAGAAATAAACAGATATTAACAATTAAACAAGTACCCAGTTACAAGTCACACGATCGAAGACTAAAAACGGTAACATAATGTTGAAACACAATAGTGTTCCATTTTTGTTTGAATTCACTCAAGTGCATAAACGATTGAATTACCTGGTGTGAAGTGGCAGGCAGTTCATGGAAGGCATACTGGATCTGTTAAACAAAATATTAGTACATCACAGTTCATGGAAGGCGTACTGGACCTGTTAAACAAAATATTAGTACATCACAGTTCATGGAAGGCGTACTGGATTTGTCACACAAAATACTTAGTACATTAATAATACACCTCTGCTTTGACTGCTTCAACCTGTCTCTTTTATAAAAGTATGGAGTGGAACCTGAGTTTGCAGCATAGGCACAGCAATACATGATAAGTGGCTGAAGAAATACTCACGTTGTTATCTACTCATCTACCATCTGGACAAGACAAATTCCCAAATAGTTGTTGAGTGTACTTAAAACGAATATTAATGTGTATGAACAAAGCAATAAAATGTGATAACTAACCTTTGTTCGCATGGTCTGTGCTGCGAAGTAGCATGACTCAATGTCTTGGTTTAGCTGTAGCAGCTGGTCAGATATTTGCCACGCATACACCTGCAAAATTACATCTAGCTGTTTTAGTAGTGATTAACATTAGACATTGTGGAACAATCATTGTCATTACCATTGCAGCATTTTAAAATGTTTCATTATCGTTACCATTAAAACAATTAAATATTATCATACATGAACAATGTTCACGAGGTCACCTTTGTATAGATCTTTACTAATCATAACCAATAATTTAAGCAATGTCATTAATGTATTAGTGTTTCCCTAATACATAACCAGTGAGTGAAGCATGCCGCCACTGTTACATCAATACTAAATTATTAAATAAAGGTAAACAGATACATCTCAGAGTCCAGAGTTCGCTTGAAGGAGCTTTTGGGATTTTCACTGGCATTAGACTAGTTGCCCTCTGGTGTCATGTGGCCATGTTGGTGGTTGTCACATGACAGCAATTCCCCCAAATACTCATGGGAAGGATGTAACCCCGGCCCCTAACTGATCTTTCTGTACCAGAAGTTGTTGTCTTTGGCCAATGCTATAACATATTTGGTTGATATTATGGCCCTCGTTGACTCTGTGTTCTCCTACACCCGTGAGAGGCCCCTTACCATACTGAAACAGGGTTACAACCTTCCCGCAATTTTCATGGGACTGCTATCCCGTGATGACCACCAACACAGTCACATGACACCGGGGGGGAAACTCTGACACTGATGAAGGGTCCATGAAGATCTCGGAAGTGCTGCTGAGCAAACTCAGGTCTGAGCTAAGTGAGCTCAGTATCTATTTACTTTTATTTAATATGAATTTAAGGGAGTCCGGCAGCACCATATACCGTGAGCATTACATCAGTGTCCTTTTATTTGTAAATCTGTAAGTTGATTTGTCAGTGGATCTCACTTGAACCGTGAATGTCATGAATGTGGGGCATTAGGAACACAATGCAAGTTCACACTGGTGATGATTTGTTGATAAAGTCATCAAGAAATATGTCTGATTACATGGTTGGGTATGAGAGTGCAACATTACTATTTGCTGGTGTGCAGCAAGGCAGTTTGAAGGCCTGTTCACATCAGCGTCACATTTCAAAGCGCAGCTAAATTATGTGCACGTTCACACGAGCAACATGCGACCTATTTATGGACATCAATCTGCACTATTTCACAATGATTGTTGACTGGCAACTGTCTTCAAACTGTCGTCCAACAAATGCTCGAATAGGACCCAGCCGCAATTCCAACGACATAATTGTTGCAACAAATTGGCCTCGTTATTCGATATCGCCAGAGATTAGTTGCCAAATTCGTTGGATGACACAGTGTCGTTTGAACCTGCCATATCCTGTTCTTCTTCAATTGAGGCACACCTATGAGTGTCAGCTGAGTTCGTGTAAAATTGGTATCTTTGAAGGGATAGGGATAAATTCCCTTAGTCGGCAATGTGTAGCATCCTACCTTCTCATCCATTTGTCCATGTGGTCCTACTCTTCCCAACATCATCGCTGATGATACACAAGGTGTGCTTTGAGAATGGGTGTCGAGATCGCAGATGCTTTCGTCCAGGTGCAGTTGTTGTCACCATGTCTGGAGGTGTTATCCCAGTGACGACTGGCAGCAGGACCGTTAGTGTCGATCGGATGCCCCCGGACACCAAACGGAGACTGTTGTTTAGTGCCGTTTTGTGCCGGCCAGTCGTCGAAGTAAGTTGCACCATGCGTTGACTTTCTTTGAGACCTGACATAGGTGTTTTGAGTAAGTCAATGACCTGTAAACTATAACTCCGAGGTACTTGGGGATTGCTGTTGTCGGGATCGTTTTCTCTCTGCAGCGAACTTCCATCTGGTGGTTTGCCAGGCAGTTTGTCAGATGAAAGCAGCTGCTCATTGTTTTGTTGATGTTAAGTTGGAGACGCCATCGTTGGAGGTACAGGTCCAGCCAAGTCAGGTCGTTAGTTAACGTTTGCTGTATGTCAGCATGGTTCAGTCCCAATTCCATGAGGGCGCCAGCATAGATGTACTGCATCGATGCTGTGTGTGGGATGTCCGACGTGTTGATGTTGAAGAGCATCGGAGCAAGAACTGAACCTTGTGGTACCCCGTTCTTGATGGTGTAAGTCTTTGACGTGTCTTTGCCGGCGTGTAGCTTGAAGGTTCGGTTTGTGATAAGTCCTGGTACAAACCAGACCATGTGGTTGCTTCGTATCAGGCAGAGCATCTTCATGGATAGACCTCTGTGCCACACAGTGTCGTACACGGCTGAGAGGTCAACGAATACTGCTCAACATTTCTTTCCAGTTTCAAGCCTCGATGTCTTCTGTCAATTTGACTAATTGTTCTAGTGCTTCTTCTTGGGCAAAATCCTGCTTGCTCGCATGGCAGCTGTGGATCAACCACTGGAGGCAGACGATTGTAGATCAGTCACTCGAGAAGTTTGTAGCCAACCGATAATAGGCTTATCGGATGATAGCTGGCAACTTCATCTGGGTTCTTTCCCAGATTGAGGATGGCAATAACATTTGCACGATGCCAGATTTTTTGTATCTTTGTGCGTTGTATGCATTTGGTCATGAACACGCACAACCAGTTCTGACATTCTTTGCTGAGGTGCACCAGAAATTTGGGATGAATCAAATCTGTTCCCGGGGCTTTACCGAATTTGAATGATCTCAGAGCATGTTGCATCTCATCGATTGTGAAATCACTGCAGAGGTGAAGGTCGACTGACGCGCCTTGCCATTTCTCTTTGAGCTTTGTTGACTTCGCGGGTGAATTCACGGTTTACTGCAGGATAGCGGCCATTTTTCACAAAGTTGCAAACTGGCTTTGATGGGCATCTGAGGTTTGTTGTTCTTCTCCCTTGTGAGTCGTCGTACAACACACCAAGCTTTGCAACTGGAGTGGGTGAAGTCAATCACCTGTATAGTTTCGATCCATCTTTCCTGTCGTTTTGTGTCTATTAAAGTATTCAAGCAGTGCTGTCGCAGTGCCTTGTATTTCTTGTTCAGATGTTGCGGCGTGATGTTTCTCTGCCAGTTCATCACATTCATACCTTGTGGTATGTGTCGTTTTGGCGATGCGAATAATTGCAGAGGTGACTTGGTTGTAGGCATCGTCTATATCAGGTGTGTCTGGCTCGGGGAGTGTCGTCAACATGTTGTGTCTTTGATGAAGTCATCCCACAGCGCTTTTCGGAAGTTCCAGCGTGCTAGTGAGGAGCACGGTGTTGGTTTGACAAGAGCATTGTGTCTGATTAAAGATGGGCGATGTTGAGAACATGGAAATGGTTCAATCACAATTTGTTTGGAGTAAGCGAACTAAAGACCAAAATAACATTCGATTCCATTTGCCACTGGCCCGAGCAAAAAGAGTTAGTTGTCATACAGAAGTGTGAGATCTCAGTTGGACGCCAAGTCGTTGAGTACGGTTCCGTCATTTGAATCGTTTCAGTAGCCCTATAAGGTGTGCTGGCAGTTGAAATCTTCTGCATAGATAGCAGGATGTGAGTACTGAGGAAGATGTGTGGAGGGCACGCTCGGAGTCTTGAGACTGAGGTTGAAGTATGGAAGCAACAGTTCAATTGTAGTTATCCGACAGTTCTATTTAGTAAACAAATTCCTCATCTTGATGACTCGAACAAGCACAGCTGTCGGTTCAGTGTAAACACTGACTTCCAGTTGTCGACCGAAAGCTAAAAACCAGATACAGTACAATGTTGCCTCGAGATTGGGCGAGTCACTGAGTTATGGCACGGCATCCCGACACTCGCCTAAAAAACGTGTGATGAGTGCAACTTACCGACTTCTGAAGCTCGCCCAACCACACAGACGCTTTCTCTTTTCCTGCAATATCTGGATTTCTGTACAGTGCATTTAGTGCGACTAACACCGTCTCGAGGGACGGTGCAGAGTCCATTTCGGAAAATATGGATTTCACGAACTATGCAAGACCGACAACGATTTTTGTTGGCCAGGCATACATAACAGGAAGTAGGAGCTCTTCGGAGTCTTGCTGCAACTCCGCGGCTGCTAGTCTCGCTTAGGGTTCAGACCACAGTTACAGAATGTCGGACCTTTGGCAGTGAGATGAAAATGTTATTTGAAGACGCATTTGAAGACGCATAAGGATTTGGGTAGTAGCATTCCCGAAACGCCTAGGCGTATTGAAATGTGGCGAGAACTGCCATATTTTAGAGTAAGCATATATTTGCGACATGACTAAAACAGCTGGAGGTGTGTGATTTCCATTTTGACGAAACTTTGTGATCTTTATAAATGATTTACCAGATTTATCTTTATAAATGATTTACCAGAAGTTACATCTCTTGAAAATTTTCAACGTAGAGCAACCAAATTAATTCCTGGGTTCAAAGACATTGAGTATAAAGAACGTTTACGGAAACTGAAATTACCAACTTTAGCATAACGTCTCCTCAGAGGAGACATGATTGAACTATATAAAATCCTAACAGAGAAATATGATGCAGCTGTCTCATCCAATTTTATGACACTGAGGGTCAATGAATCAGATACGAGAGGGCACCACCTAAAAATATTTAAAGAAAGATGTCGATTAAACAAACAAAAAACTCATTTATACACCGATGCACAGATGTATGGAACAGCCTCCCACAGTCTGTGGTAGGGGCTCCATTGGTACAATCCTTTGAGAGGAAAATAGACAAGTTGTGGCAAAATCATCCAATCAAACTAGATTACACTGCCCCACCCCTATCCTGGAAACCAGCCAGAATAGCCAGAAGAAGACCTGTAAGACCTGTAAGAAACTTGTCAAAGAAATGATAACAGTGTGAAGAGGTTTTACACATACACACGCACACATGCACATCAGGTGCAAGTTTTGAACTTATAAATATATTAATAAATATATATATATGTATACAGGGTTGTTTGATTTAAATCATTGATTTAAATCATGATTTAAATCACTCCAAAAATAATCATTGATTTATGATTTTTTTTTTACTTCCGGTTTTTTTAATCGCTGATTTATATGAATTTAACACAAATAATTGTTTACAAGCATCGAGATCAACAAAGTTTTGTATGTTTTTTAATACAAAACACAAAGTGCACACACTTGTGTAGCTGTATTGTCACAAGATAGCCTGATAGTCAAATATTTTATGACATTGTGTATGTTTGAGCTATTCCCTTTCTGAATGCAGTGAAACCACACAAACTTGTCTTCCAGAAGAAGTATCTTTTCAACACAGAAGCCCTGAGTTAAAGTCCACTTATAGCTTGTGCTAGTTGTTACCAATTCAGTAGGTTGACTCAGTTGTTTAATACTGTACCAGTTTGTATTCTACTTAGAGACCCTTAGAGTACACAGAGCTCTGGACAGGTGCTAATCCACCCTATAGGCAAACAATATTTACCACTGCTACAGCCACAGACACACAGCATGCTTTCCTTTCCAAGACAGATTATGCAACTACGGAGGGTGAGGCTTTGTGGACATTGTCTAATGTCGTTATATAAGCAAAAATCAGGTACCCTCTGTTAAGACAAGAACCCAAATCGATTTGAATAGAACATGTTTGAAAGAGTTTACAAATTTAAACATCTATATAAATATCTATATACCAGATTTTTTTTAAATAAAAAAAATATATAAAAAATATTTTTTTAATATTTTTTTTTTAAATCCGATTTAAATATAAAAAAATCCGATTTTTTACATTAAAAAAAATAAAAATCATGATTTTTCAACCCTGTATATATATTATAGTGTTCGTCTGTCTGCAAGACATATACTAAAATGCGGTTCGAAAGAAATGAGCCTTTATCAATACAATTCAAATTTAAGGACACACGCATGCACGTTTACATCACGACAATAATTAATAGGACGAGCCGACGAGAAATAGCACCGATACTCCGCTAGTATTATGAACATGCACGATTGAGCGATAGCGCTTCACAATTAAAAGATCGGTAACATTCGGCAAATGTCGAGTTGCTATTTAACTTTTATATTTGTTAAATTGTTGATAACAGAAATCGCAATGTACGGAAGCACGCACGCACGCACGCACGCACGCACGCACGCACGCACGCACGCAAAGCAACAATAATAACAACAGCGCATGTCAAACGGGAGCACAGCACTATTGCGCACCTTTGTTAATCCCTTTTAATCCCTCAGCCTTTTAAGGAGCCCGAGTTTAGGTAAGCTCTGGTATTAACTTGCGCTTCATAAACAGTGGTACCGTAATGTTGATATTTTAGTTGCATGCTTAGTTTTGGACCATTATACTTATGAGATATAAATTTAAAAAATAGTACCGAGAAGGAAGGGAACTATTCTTGATATAAACAGTTAGTTTTATGAACCACATACGTTGAACTCAATTATAAATAATATTATTAGTGCGCCTGGGAAACGACCCACTCTATAAGCGCGGGTTTATGGTAACAAACTACAAGCAAACATGGCGCATCAGGTCGGTGATCGACGCCAGCAGGTAAACGTTACTTATGCTTAGACGAGTTACGCCGACATAATGCACTCAAGTGACTCTTCATTATGTTCACATCGAATGCTACTTTCATTTAGCGTGTTTTGCCTCCGTACCATATGTCGTTTTTGCTATCTTATCACAAGACTTGTGACGTTGTCATGACATGTCATGAGTCATGACGGTGTCAGAGTCACATAAACAAACCAGTAATTATTAGTATGCAAATGGTCTACGACTTTGTAACTAACCTAACCCAACATATTGGTATCTACTGGGGTATTCATGCCTTAGATTGGTCTAAATTATTTATGCCACTAAATTATATTCTTACCATGCCTGCCTATTTTCTAGGCCTAGCCCGGGCCTAGGCCAGGGCCAGGGTAGGCTGATACTGAGTCTGGGGGTGCGTCCATGCGAAGGCCAGGTCCAGGGCAGGGTCTC
Source organism: Lamellibrachia columna (assembly GCA_963662155.1). NCBI lineage: Eukaryota > Metazoa > Annelida > Polychaeta > Sabellida > Siboglinidae > Lamellibrachia > Lamellibrachia columna. Next base: position 7,958,169 of record OY759270.1, read on the forward strand.
AACCTCCCATCTGTTTTTTTTTTTGGGGGGGCAACCTTCCTTTTGTTTGTGGGGCCAACCTCCCACCATTTTTGAGAGTCCACCTACCAATGTTAGGTATATAAAAAAAATTCAAATCAGCCAGATACCATCTTGACTTAAGGTAACTTTTTGATGTATTGAACATATTGATGTGAAGTAAAAAGGTGTGTGACCCACAAACAAATGTTAATGTTATTTGACCTTGATGTGACCTGCTTACTAAACTTTTTGGGGATGGAAATTGTCAATGTATCAACTTTGACTATTATGTGACCTGGTAAATCAATATTTTGGTGACCTATTTAATTGACTTACATTTGACCTATTTACGTGGATTAATCGGATTAATAGTCAAAAGGTTGTAGCATGTCATTCAAAAGCATATGTTGTGATATTATATAAGTGCTACAATACAAGTTTGTGGCACAGATTCTACATACATTTGAATAATGAAATAAATGATTATATCAGATGGTAAAATTTACATATAACAAAAACACATTATAAAACAATAAATTGTGCATGAATACAAACTAGAGCATCTAAGATGTAAAATACTAACTTGTAAAATAAATAAATTTCAACAATTCAGGTCATGCTGATAATGTATTGCAGATTTGCAGTTGACATAAAAGGTAAAATGGTGCATAAATAAGTATAAAATACACATAGTGAACCATTAAAGTGAAAAGTATCTGCAGCTTTTAAAAAATTAAGATGACTTGGATTTTAATAGCAAACACGGGTAGGCAACCAGCAAGACCGACAGATCGAGTATTGCAGGTGACTCGGATCATCAAGGAAAATTTAACTTTTCATAATTTCTAGCATAAAAATACTGATACATAAACAAAAATAAAACATAATAACATATAAGCAAGACATGCCAGTAAGTCATTGTTAAAATGCAGATGTCTTGGATTATGATGGGGTCTTCAAAATATTACCAACACTGTCGACGGCAGCTTCTGAATGTCAGTCATAACAATTAGCGCGCACCAGGTCATTTATGTCCACATTTTTCTGCTAAGCCACAGTTGTGCACTACAATGACATGCACATTATTTTAAAGCTAAATAATTATACTTCAGTGCATACTTGATCATTTCAAATGCTCAAGTCAATGTTATTTACTGAAAGGCAATTATCACCGGGTCTTTAAAACATGTTTCACACGTAGCATTGTTGATGGTGGCTTCCCAAATTAGTGTGCACCAGGTCATCTTCTCCGCGTTTTCCTGATAAACTCCAGCTGCACACGACAATAATATGCACATCATTTTAAAGCTAAGTAATTATACTACAATGCATATTTCAACTTTTCAAATGTCACGTTTGATTATATTACACCTGAGTCCTGCCCACGGTCCAAAATGGGTCACGGGAAACAGCACTATTTTTGACGACAAAAAAAGTGATGCCTTCTAGCGGAACATGATATACCTACCAATGTGTTAGGCCAATTTCCCACTTCCTATACATTTGTTAGGCCAATTAAATTAACTTCCCACTTCCTAGTTCCTACCACACCCCCACCATGCTGGAACAGTGTGGAATGATGAGTAGCATCCAGTAGGTGCCACCGTAGATATACAAAACTATAACAATATTATTTATATTAAGAAAAAATATTAATACTACTAATAATAATCTGGGTCATTAACTCTTTATCGACATGTGCTGTAATATATATAATTAGCTGTGTACAAGATATAAATGTATACCAAGTGACTATATATATATGATATTGACAAATATTACAGTTAGGTGTGTCACAGTTTTATGCATAATTACTAAGAAAGTATTGTTTTATGTAGATGAAATGCCATATAGCCTATCGGCTATGAGTATGAACTTTTTCAGTAATATTATTTGGACTACTGTTAACAGTTATAAGTATGTTGCATCTAATACATTTATTTTCAAACACATGATTATTTCTCGATATAAACAGGTGATTTTTCTGTTGTGTGTCATACTGGTGTATTTCAGAAGTTTGGGTATAAGGCATATTATTAAAATATTCTGGTAGTTGTTTATTTATTAATTTATGGTAGAATTTAAGTTCTTGAAGTTTATAGATGTCATTGACTTTCCACAATTAAAGCTCTATAGGTTCAGTATGTGCATTATATTTGCTTGACATGATTATTAAAATTGTTTTTTATTTAAAAAAATGTTTGAGCTTGATAACCCCATACCAATATACTATAATTTATGTGAGGTGTAAGGAGTGAGGTGTACATTGTCTGTAGAATTTGCTGTGGTAGAAAATGTTTTAGTTTATTTAGAATTCCAGTGATTTTAGATACTTTGTTACCTACTTTGTTTATGTGACTGTCCCGATTTAAGTGATTGTTTATTGTGATACGTAAAAAGTTATTTACATATTCAATTATTGCTCCATTAATTTGCAAACCAGGCTTTTCTACTTTCTTTTGTGGCATATGGAAAATCATAGCTTTAGTTTTGTTGTCATTTAGAGAAAGTTTGTTGAATTTAACAGAGGGTACATGATTTTTGCTTATATAAAGACATTAGACAATGTCCACAAGGCCTCACCCCCTGTAGTTGCATAATCTGTCTTGGAAAGGAAAGCAAGCTGTGTGTCTGTGGCTGTAGCAGTGGTAATTATTGTTTGCCTATAAGGTGGATTTAATAGCACCTGTCCAGGGCTCTGTGTACTCTAAGGGTCTCTAACCAGAATACAAACTGGTACAGTATTAAACAACTGAGTCAACATACTGAATTGGTAATAACTAGCACAAGCTCTAAGTGGACTTTAACTCAGGGCTTCTGACTTGAAAAGATACTTCCTCTGGAAGACAAGTTTGTGTGGCTTCACTGCATTCAGAAAGGGAATAGCTCAAACATACACAATGTCATAGAATATTTGACTATCAGGCTATGTGGTGTCAATACAGCTACACAAGTGTGCACACTTTGTGTTTTGTATTAAAAAACGTACAAAACTTTGTTGATCTCGATGCTTGTTAACAATTATTTAGTTAAATTAATATAAAACAGGAAGTAAAAAATCAGAAATAAATTATTTTTTTGGAGTGATTTAAATCAATGATTTAAATCAAACAACCCTGGTCCTGACAAATGAAGTATGGAAGATGATCATAAATTTTATTAATTAAAATGCCAGCGGTGGAGTTCAAAGATCCTTGTGTAAGTGTACATAGAACGTAGTCAATAAGTGTACTGCGATTCTCTGAAAATCTGTTTGGCAATGTGATTTTAGGAATGAAATCCTGTGTAGCAATTGTCATAGTATTCATACTTATGAGTTTTTCTTTAATTTTCGATATTAAAATCTGGAGGGAGGGAGGGGGAGGGGGAGTTTTTCATCTAATATTGAGCCGTATTGTACAACTAGACTGTCACGTCTGAAGTCTGAACGAGTCGTATAATGTGCACAGGATTTAACTGATGACTCGTGTTTCATCTAGGTAATGCTGGGCGACTTGCCACAAGACTTCCTCCGGGTGCCATCCACGCCTCAGGGTCAGCAGCTTATGAACACTGTTCAGCCAACCACCTACTCCTTCAGTCAAGTCAGTCAAACCAAGTTGACTGTCACTGTTGTTCAGGTACATCAACAATACGTTGGTACATCACTCTCAACCGTTATGCTGACTATGTAAACAACCTACTATGTGCAATTATACACAACAATGGCCAGCTTAATAATATACCAGGACTCGATTTTTGTGGTAAACCGTTATCTCGAACACATAAAAAGTATGTAATTGTCAAGCTAATCAAAGGTGCATCTAGTTGATCATTTATTCCATATGTTAATGTATTAAATTATTGTGCATATAAATTTACATGCAATGCCCTTTTTACGTAATCTTGTGCAGCATGGCTAAATAAGTCATTCCTTTATCCGCATGTTTACAATATGTTGTCTTACCACAGGCAAAACTGGCAAAGAATTATGGCTTCACGAAGATGGACCCTTACTGCCGGTTAAGAATTGCTCATTCAGTGTTTGAGACACCAACTGCACATAATGGTGCAAAGAGTCCTAATTGGAACAAAACTCTGAACTGGTTGGTGATACCGTAACACTTGATTTACTTTTTGTAGGCTTTATGAAATGTGAAGCATTCCTACAAAATCAGTCACGTTGTCAGAAAGCCAAGATAAGATACTGACGCTATCAGAAAGCCCGTGCATTTAACTTTTATTTGGTAATTAATGCTCTGTCCTTGGCAAAACTATAATAAATTGAAGGTCTGAAAAGAGAAAAATGCATTTAAAGAATAGAACATTGCTGTTATACTGGAACGTACACATGACAACAACTAATTGCACCATAATTAGTTAATTTAAACAGTTATTATGAGTAAACCTTGCCTTTCTCTGAAAGTTTCTGTTTCACTTGCAGCTATGTAGCAGAAGGAGTGGACAGTATATATGTGGAAATCTTTGATGAGGTGAGCAGTGGATTTTGTTAGTTATGCTGCTATTATAATAGACAGTGGGCCTAACACCTCTAAGTTGCCATTTCACAGGCAATCAGAAATAACATGTAAAATTCATCAAAACATAATAGATTCATATTATCATGGAATTTTTCCACCAAGCTTTTGTGTGTGAATTTAAGATATTTAATTAAAATGAATGTTATCTTTGTACCGAATATGCAGTAACCAAAATAAATAATAATAAATTAATCATTTATTACGCAATGTTTGTCCAGGTAAAAACCTGCTCAAAGGCACTAACAAATTGTATATGTAAGATAAGTCAAAATAAATTGATATAAATTAAGATAAGATAAAACCAATTAAATCAGATAAAACTAATTAAATAAGCTAAATTAAATTCTTTATAAATAAAGTCCTTAATTGTAAATAAATCTATCCAATTACCAATTTGTTAGATATGTGACGAACTAGTAAACGACATATGGCGTAGCAGCGCTTGTAATACAGAGACACCACTTCAGTGTGCCTTGTTGTCTTCTTGATGTTTTTTGGGGAATGGACAATTAGAATACTCTGATCTTTTCAAGATTTCAGGTATAAAATATAAATGTTGTACGTTTGCTGAAAGCATTTATAACAAGCAGACTGTGCAAATTGACAGTAAGGCTTGTAACATGTTTACCTGGTAACCTACCCTTGCAGCGGGCATTCACAATGGACGAGCGTGTGGCATGGACACATGTGCAGATACCGGAGAGTGTCTTCAATGGCGAGACGAACGATGACTGGTACCTCCTGAATGGCCAACAGGGGGACGCCCGAGAGGGCATGATCAACCTCATCATCTCATACTCAGTCAGTTCGTCTAAGGGGTCGTTCACAGTTGTCAACACTTACCTGTTCAGACAAAGTGTACTAAGGGGGGCCATGTACTCATTCAAAATAAATGTCGGTCACGTAAAATATGACCACTTTTTACTGTTCATGCAGCGCCATGCGGGGAAATGTTACATAACTATTCTTTTTATTTGCGTAGCGCCATTCACCGTGCAAAATTATTACATCCATATATTCTCTAATCTGGATAATGATCAACAATTTAATGTATTAAATCAAGGATGTATAATAACTGCAGATGTTCTTATTAGACAGTGAAACTAGTGAGCAGATTATTTTATCTTTATTTCTGGCTGTGTATTGCAGAAAGTGCCAGTTCAGCAGATGGTTGTTCCACAACCCATGATGTACACGACCGGTCAACCTTCCATGGTCATGGCGCCACAAGCAATGCCTGTTTACTATCAACAACCAGGTACTGTTAACAAAACTATAAAGTAATGCATGGAAACTCAATATACCAGTTTGTCGGTAATCCCTAGTAGTCAATATTTCATAAATTACGCATGTATAGTTAGACTGTTTTAATGGTTTTTATGTATTATATTTTTGCCATAATACGCATGTATAGTTTTAGCTGTATATTATTGCCTTTTATTTATTTTTAGACTGTTGGAAAAATTTAACAAGATTACCATCCAAAACTACAAGTTCCAGATGGCAAGAAAAGTGTGATTATGGTGCTGTATAAATGTTATATTTAACTACTTTTGCCAGGTGTACTGTATAATATATATAGTAATATAATTTTAGTTGTATATTATCACCTTTTATTCATTTTTAGACTGTAAATCGCCATGTGATAATGGCACTGTATCAATATTGTATTTTATTATTTTTAATTTTTAAGTTATTATTATTGCCAGGTGTACCAGGGGGTTATGTGATGCCTCCCTCCCAACCCGCTGGGCCCCGCTTCACTGAGGAGGACGTCAAACAGATCCAGGAGATGTTTCCAGACACTGACACAGACGTGGTGAGATCACTCCTTGAGACAAACATGGGTAACAAGGACATGACAATCAACAACTTACTCGCCATGCAGACATGATCACAAGTCTTGTGGATGTCAACCATGGCATGCTGTGGGCACAGGGTTCTCACGGGTCATGGAAATCCAGGAAAGTCATGGAATGTCTACATCAATTTCCAGGCATGGAAAGTCAGGGAATTCTACTAAAAGTCTTGGAATTTGAAAATGGTGTTTTATTTCGGTGAATGGGTATCCAGCAAGTTCATATAAGATATCATAATTATATTAAATTCTGTAATCATGCTTCTACTTGGTAAGAATGTAATCTGGACCGAAACATCAGGCAATTTCATATTTTCCATTTTTCACAGGAATGTCAAAGCATGCACATTCATTTAGTCGAAGTAAAATTACGATAGTCCACCTTGTTCATAGAAACGTCATGGAATTTTATGTAACAAAAAGTGGGAACCTGGGCACAGCATGCACACATGACGATGCACATAATGGCCATGGACATTCTCTTGTATATACAGAACTGTGTAATCAGTTTATAATGGTGGATTTGTTGGACATTATCAATTTGTATTTATACAATGAATTATCCAAGTTTGTCAGGATATTGCTAACGCTGTACTGTTTGCAAAGTTGACTAAATGTGAAACTTATATTATTCAAAGCCTTTCCCGTTTTTAAACTGCTGTTTAGAATTTGTGAGAGAAAAATCAGTTTGTTATTTGTATCTTGTATGTATCCAGTGTTTGTTACCAGTATGGCTGTACTAATATATATCACCCCAGTTTGCACTGCTACATATACTGTATTGCTTGAAGGAAGTGGATTTGGAGTGACATGTTCCTATCCACCATAAGGAGAAGCAGAAGCATTGACAGAGTTAGTAGAACATTAGAAGTATGTTGGTGGTAGTTTATGCCTGAGAGTCCAGTCACTAACAGCTAATAAGCGCCTTTAAATTTGAATCCACATTAACCTAAGAGTTTATGTTGATGTAACTGTGGGTTCAAAGAGCTTGTTAACTCCTCTGACGTTAACTAATGTACGACGTTTCAGAGTGGTGTATCACTATATTATAACGTTGTATTGTGCAATATGGAGCATTAATAAAAAGTACTTGCTGTAAATAATGCTGTTAATAAAACAATGTGTGGAATCATCTGCCTGTCTCTGTTGTTTTCTGGATTTTGGTATTCTGCTGCCAACGTGTCGAAAAGAGTTGCACTCCCCGACAGTGGCGCCATTTAGCATATCACCACTGCCATGACTTATACATTCAAAACGGACAGTGGCACAGTGGTATAAAATGATTGGTTGGCTGGGCAAGGTCGTTTACCATTTGTTACGTCATTGCAACTGTACACTTGAGTAATGTAAAATAGTTTCGAACAAAAACGAACATCATTGTGTTTCTAGACACATTTTCAATACAAGCACTTTCCGTAATTGTATGCAATTGAGATTTCTTTTTAAAAAAATGTATACCAAATTAAATAAAGATGTGCATATATATCTATACGCCTACAACGAGTTCATGTACGTCACGACGACGTAGTGTGGCTCCCGGACTCGTAATGTTAGGACAACCTTAGTTTTGAAGAACGCCTTAATTAATGAGGTTTAACAACCCTAGAGACAATGACGTTAAGAGGATATCTAATTGCAGTGGGCGCAGTTGGCGCAGTTGGCGCAGTTGGCGCAGTTGGCACAGTGGATGCAGTTGGCATAGTTGGCACAGTGGATGCAGTTGGCACAGTGGGCATTGTTGGCACAGCGGGTGCAGTGGGCGCAGTTGGCACAATGGGAGCAATTGGCACAGTGGGCGCAGTTGGGCACAGTGGGTGCAGTTGGCACTGTGGGTGCAGTGGGCGCAGTTGGCACATTTGGTACAGTGGGCGCAGTTGGCGCATTTGACACATTGGGCGCAGTGGACGCAGTTGGCACAGTAGGCATAATGGGCGCAATTGGCACACTGGGTGCAGTTGGCAAAGTTTTCGCAGTTGACACAGTGGACGCAGTTGGCACAGTGGGTGCAGTGGGTGCAGTTGACACAGTGGGTGCAGTTGACACACAGTGGGTGCAGTAGGCACAGTCGGCACAGTAGGCAGTGGCCGCAGTGGGCACGGTTGACACAGTGGGCTCAGTTGGCACAGTGGATGCAGTGGGTGCAGTTGGTACAATAGGCACAGTGTGCGCAGTTGGCACAGTGGGTGCAGTTGGTGCAGTTGGCACAGTATGTACAGTGGGCGAAGTTGACACAGTGCGTGCAGTGCGCGCAGTGAGCGCCTATGCATTTTATTAGTTTTAGTTAATACTTTGTTTAAGTTGCGAACATGTATCCTACGTAATAATGCTCAGGCTCCAAAAGATGAGGTTGACAAAATACTGGAAGACGACTTTAGGAAGGGCAGAGAGTCGACGATACGTCTGAAGTGAGTCAACAAAAGTGTAGCGTCATCTTATAGGAAAGGACTAGTTTGGTGGTGACTGTGGATGACCATGAGCAACGTTTCAGCCCAAGCAACCCCGCACACTACCTGGCAACCCCGCACACTGCCTGGCAACCCCGCACACTGCCTGGCAACCCCGCACACTGCCTGGCAACCCAGCACACTGCCTGTGTAAGTGCAACAGTTAACGCCAACACACGGCAGCTGTTGTTATTAGCTATTGACGGACAACATTTCGGTTGTTTCTCTCAAAAATTCTTGATTAATAAGTAAACGGTATTTGTTCTGGGTCCTGGTGACTCCTAAAGTGGTTACAACAAGTAGGCCGGTGCCTATGACACCCCTGCCTCTGATGAGATGATACGGCGTCTCGCCATTGTACATGAGCATCCAACATAGCACTTAAACAGTTATCGATCGCATAGCAAATGGCCATGAAACAAGTAATCTAGATGAGAGAGAACATGCCACTGACGGTCATTGAAGTCGAATGATACCATTAAAGGCTTTTGGGTTGATGTATGTGAGAGATGCTTTGAATCTGATGACAGAACGGTAACGAAAGACAGGAAGAGCGTTTAACAAGATTTAACAAGATTGCCATCCCAAACAATAAGTTCCAGATGGCAAGTGGACAAGGAAGCCATTGGCTTATCGAGATTCCAAAATTTTTCTCATCAATCTATCAATTCTATTTTTAAACATATTCACACTACTAGCATTAACACAATCATTTGGCAGTTTGTTCCATTAATTTATCACCCTCTGTGAGAAAGAGTACTTTCTCATGTCCAACCTACACTGCTCCTTAACCAATGCTGCTTTGTGTCCTCTGGACCCCCCCCCCCCATATTTAATAGCAGCGTTCTGACACAGCATTATTATTATTTTAGATACTAGAAAGAAGAAGAATTGTTTTAATGCTAAATTGTAAGTGTAGATAACTAGGTTTAGTGTTCGCCTACCGGCCCACCTGGCTCTTCGGCACGTTGGGGCTACGCGGAAATATAGGAAGAAGAAGTCGGTTAAAGTGGGCTGGGCACGTGACATGAATGGAAGGGAACGGTTAACGAAAAGAGCGGATGCTCTCAGAGTGAAGGGATTTGGGGAGTGGAGAAAGAGAGCGAGGGTGGGGTGGAGAACGAGAGCGAGTGAAGGGAAGGGGGGTGGAGAACGAGGTCGAGGGTGGGGTGCACCAGTATATCTACGTAAGAGTAACCATCCATATTAATGCAACAACCGGTATTCTTCATATAAGCCATAGCCCGTGGAGGCCTTTGACATCCTCCTGTCACTCCGCATCCACCCCATCTCCCGTGGAGGCCGTTGACATCCTCCTGTCACTCCGCGTACACCCCATCTCCCGTGGAGGCCTTTGACATCTTCCTGTCACTCCGCGTCCACCCCATTTCCCGTGGAGGCCGTTGACATCCTCCTGTCACTCTTCGTCCACCCCATCTCCCGTGGAGGCCGTTGACATCCTCCTGTCATTCCGCGTCCACCCCATCTCCCGTGGAGGCCGTTGACATCCTCCTGTCACTCCGCGTCCACCCCATCTCCCGTGGAGGCCGTTGACATCCTCATGTCACTCCGCGTCCACCCCATCTCCCGTGGAGGCCGTTGACATCCTCCTGTCACTCCGCGTCCACCCCATCTCCCGTGGAGGCCGTTGACATCCTCCTGTCACTCCGCGTCCACCCCATCTCCCGTGGAGGCCGTTGACATCCTCCTGTCACTCCGCGTCCACCCCATCTCCCGTGGAGGCCGTTGACATCCTCCTGTCACTCCGCGTCCACCCCATCTCCCGTGGAGGCCGTTGACATCATCCTGTCACTCCGCGTCCACCCCATCTCCCGTGGAGGCCGTTGACATCCTCCTGTCACTCCGCGTCCACCCCATCTCCCGTGGAGGCCGTTGACATCCTCCTGTCACTCCGCGTCCACCCCATCTCCCGTGGAGGCCGTTGAACATCCTCCTGTCACTTCGCGTCTACCACATTTCCCGTGGAGGCCGTTGACATCCTCCTGTCACTGCGTCCACCACATCTCCCGTGCGACATGTTTTCCACTGTCTCACGTTGTCAACTCATACCAAAGCCTTCGTCTTGCCTTGTTCTTTGACACATTTCCCTCGATTTCGATTGATGTTAAAACTAGAATGTGGCTTCGTCTTTTCCAGTGTCTGTATTTTTATAATTTCCGCGGCGTCACCTGTCCTTTGTCTTCAGACGCACCAGCCTGTTGTTTGACCGAGACGTCTGTCTTTGTGTCGACTCAGCTGACACGGAACAAAAGGCGCGAACACCTACGGCCCAAAACCCACACTTCAAATGCGTCCAACTTTGTTCGTCCGCCTTTTTCACAGCCCAACTTTCTGAATCGCATAGGGCCACACTCCAGATTACTGACTTGACTTACTGTATCTTCAGACACAACCCGATCTCTGTTGACTTCCAGATGCCAATTAGTTGAAATGTGACACCTCTGGCGATAGCCAGTCGAGCCCTTTCATCTTGTGTGCTGTTGCTTTCAACTCGTGAGTCAATATATTTGAAATAGCCTAACTGATTGATTTGTTAGCCACTGATGTTAATGGGTTGATCGTCATTTAAAACCACGACATGTGTCTTGGCTGCAATGGTTGTTATGCTAACACACATTTTCTAATTCGTTTGCCTGTTGTCTATGTTCTTCTGTCGATCCAGCGATCAGTGTCGTATCGTTTGTGTATCGTAGATTCCACACAGCCCAGCCTCCAGTGATACAACCGAGTCGTCCCTTCAACTGAGCGTCGACTGTGCGATCTTCTCACCGCAGACATTGAATAACATCGGCGAGAGAATGCGCCCCTGTCGGACACCTTTTCAAACTGACACGCATAACACATGTAGCTCTGTTATAGGGCCTACAACTTTTCGACCAACCTCACTAGACGTTGTGGCACCCTAAATTCGATAAGTGTCTTCCACAGTTTGTTTTGAGCCACAGTGTTAAAAGTCTTCGTATAGTCTACGAGCATATTTGTACATCCTGTCTTTTTGTTGTCTTTTCAATGATGTTTCTCATTTCTCTGTGGAGGACCAGTCGCATCAGTTGTTCCTTTTCTACTGACCATTCCAAACTGTTCTACAGCAGTTTCCGACGTAATACGACGTCCGTTGTCAAATGATCCCAAGCAGGATTTCAGAAAGAAAACCGCAGCGTACATAGAAAATAAGAAAATCCATACAAGCCGTTATGTTTTACTTAATTATAAATACTAGCATAAATGCCCGTCCCCAGGACGGGATAACTTGGTAATTCATACGTGACAGTCATGATAGCAATGTTTACCAAATGCCTCAGGCCAATATGCCATCAATACGCTCGAACTTCTTTAAGGGAACGTCAAACGTTTTACCAGAAACAACCGCGTCACGCACGTGATACAATACTCGTTGCATGTTAAAAATGTTGAAGGTCGTCTGAAATTAGACCCATTGATACCTGTGTTAGTTGCAGAATAGTAGAATAGCTTTTAGTGTGTATTGGCCCGAGGTCGCAATCGTTTCTGCGATTGTTGGACGTTAACGTTTTACGTAGCGGCCATTTGATTTACCATAAAATAAACACTAAGAACCTTTGATATACGGAGTATTCCGAGGTGCAAGCCGTCTAGGAGGCATACATACACTAGCTCGATTATAGTTAATTGTGCGTAACGTGTAGTCACGTGATTGTCGATTCACTGACTACTTTGTTGTGTTAATATTTCCGTGATGATCGACGCCAGCAAGTTCCTTTGTTATAAGACTGAGTCAATATGTGAAGTCAATCGCTATCTGCTTGTGATTAGCGTTAATCAAACACTGTCTTTGTGTGAATTGCGTCACCGAGTCCATTCAACAATGGCAGTTTCTCACCGATCGAAGCCAACTTGCGGGAGACAATGAATGGAAACAGCAGAACATTAGCAAGTCCCGGTCACTGGTAGCGCAATTGTAGAATCAAGAGCAAATGAACTCAGAATGTGTTAACGGTGATTATGGCCTTTAGGCGATGTCGTTTAGCGGTATAACTGTGTAAGCCCACGTACAAACACTAACGTCATTTGGAAAGGTGCAAGTAGAACAGAACAGAACAGAGTTGCGAACAGAACAGAACTGCGAACAGAACACAGTTACAAACAGAACAGAGTTGCGTTTCCACCACAGGCGTCAACGACCACTTTGCTGCGCTCTAGTAAGGTACGTGTAATAGCTATGCATTTACTTGCCCAACGTCAATGTTATCGGTTCCATAGGCTATAACTTTTGCTTCTGTGCTGCAATGAAATAAGTATTGTTATAATGGTAAATTATTAATATTTCAATTAGACTCTGTCACAGTGACAACGACACAATAATTTCCTACAATGACATACTAGCGTGATGTGTCCGAAATGCATAATTTACCAGTAGGCCTACACAGTCAATGTGTACATACGCATACAATTTCTTGAACACATTCCGTCTAGGTAGCCGTAGCACGGGTGACTTCCTCATCATGCATTTTTGTCGTATTGAACAAAGCGATTAATGTGACTAGTTTAATGGGAGCGTTTGTCGTGCTAGCTTCATCTACGAAAGGCCTTCGTTTTTCCGATTTAAATTCAGACGCACAGTCGTTAGCTATTGGCACTGGACACACGAAGGTATGATTTTATACAATCACACACTTCAGCTTGACTCCAGATCAGCGTTAACCTCACGTCTTTGTAGTAATAAAAATAGGGTTTGAAAGGCGTTATGCCAGTGGCGTATTTGAGGGGGGGGCATTGGGCCACGGCCCCCTTTAGCTTGATTTTGTAAAAATTTTCGTAACTAAGTTTGGCCGCCTTTGCGTCCCCTTTGCGAGATCCTAGATACGGCACTACATTAGGCCTACCGTTTTATAGTATAACAACAGTTTTATAATTACGCATAGCTATTCATCCCTTTGTAGTGCAAGTTGTGTTTGCTACAAATTGTCTTA